>CM060697.1:111783805-112033572 GCA_030686995.1 Artemisia argyi | reverse complement strand
CACAATCAACTCTACTCCTACTCACTCTAGATTTTACAGAACGATGAAAATACGCCGAATTCGACTCCCCCACACGAAGCCACTTGATTTTTTATTTTTGCTTCAAATACCTTTCTTCATCGAGAAGGGCTTGAGTGAAAGCATTCAGATAAAGGGCTTCTTCATCACGTAGAATCAACGAGAATGGATCTTTATCCAGCTCCATCTGAACAACATCTAGCTCGTGCCTCAGTTTAACTACACGATCGTGTAAGTTACCTTGAGAATGCATGAGTTTCCGCATGGGTTTCTTCATGAATCTAAGTCTCTTAACAAGAATGAACATATTATGACCACTTACATCAACCCCTCATTTCTCCCTTACAATGGACATAAAATCAGGTTTGTAGCCAAGAAAATTGAAAAACTTAGACGGTTTAGGTTTCTCTTTCGTTACCTTATGAACTTTTAGAACTGCTGGTGAGTGATCAGATATTCGATATGGTTGGAAAATCACGTAGGATCCAGAATATTCGTGACTAAAACCAATATTACACATCACGCGATCAATCTTGTCAATCTATACTTGCGAAGTGATAATGTTAACTTGATCATAACATGATTCAACTTTTGACCAACTTAACCGTTACCTGAGCAAAGTAAAAGTGTGTGCAAATAAAGAGGAACAAAATTAGCAGTCCCGTCCGCTCATTATAAATATACAATCTTCTCTAGTGTCACAAGATTATCCTTATTTACTTTGTCTAGATCCGAAGTACATTTCTATACCTGTAGAGTTGTAGTCAGTTGGTCACTACAAACCTGTAGAGTTGTAGCCAGTACTGCAAAATACTGATTAATGATAACGATTGTGGTCAAAGAATCCTCGTGTCCTCTAATCCATTGTATCATCACAAGGTATTTCTTTTAAGTAGGAATTGGCATCCACAATAGGGATGACTCTTTATCACTTCCACGAACCTAATACATGTACCGACTGATAATAAGGTAAGGACGGAACTTGAACATAAATGTTAGGTGAGACAAGTGTTAACTAATAATTTTTAAGGGGGCCAAAAATTTAGCACTACAAAAACATGAATTTTACATCAAATGTTAAAAATGTTGGGGCCGAGGCCCACACTTGCCCTTATAAAGCTCCCATCGTCAACACATGAAAATTGACTATTGGGTCTAGTTTTGTGTTATGGGGGCTTACCCTGTTCCAACAGCAAGCACTTTCGGATCTTGGACCTCATAGGGGCGCGAAAAGGCCTTAGAGACTTTGACATAAAGGATTGGAGTTATTTTCCTTCGATCCATTAACGCAAGTATTCATAGATGGCAGACATAGGCAGATTGGTTGTTTTTATGTAGGAAGCTATAAGCTTATTGCATGATTCAACCAACCAAACTAAGTTTGTTTTCCTGATTTTACGTAGGAATTGTTCCCGAGCAAACTAAGGTTATTACACCCATCCTTGTTTCTAAAAGGGCTTTCCCATTCTGTGTGATTCTCTCTATGAAAAACGAGGTGGGCGGCGGTCCGCCGTGTTGCGGCGGGACATTGTTTAACGTCGTTGATCGAACTTCTCGGCTGTTGATGAGGCGAAAAGTGTACCGCTTTTAAGGGGTCATTTCAACCCGAATTCGTGATTATTTGATCAATTATTGCCCTAAATCGTTCCTTTTGTCTTTTAGGTACTTTTGAGGAGAAATCTGGAAAAGAAAGCATTTTGTATGTTTTTGGAGCATAAAAGTGAAGAAAACGGCAAAGTCTCAAATTCCCTGCTGGGAATAGTACCTGACGACGTCAAGGCTTAACACATGACGACGTCAAGAGTGGCAAAGGAGGTGGAAGTGGAAATTATAACGTGACGTCCCAGAACATTTTTAGTGTTACTGGCTTGACGGCGTCGGCGTCACCAAGGCCGTCAGGGTCAAAATGCAAGTGACGGCCCAAAGTATATTTACACATGAAGGCGTCAAGACTGGATCTAGGCAATACGACTTTTAATTTGGCGGCAAGTAGACGGCGTCAGAAGCCATAACGTGACGCCGTCGGGATGTTTTATCTATATATATTTTTCCAATTTTTCATTGTAAAGTGTGGAACAAAGTGTGGAACATTAGAAGCATAAACCCTAGGTCGAATTTTCTTCACATTGCAGGGGTTTCAAACCCTTCTTTCTTCCATGTTTGAATAAATATAAGTCCTCCAATAATCATTCAATATGTCTATGTGTTGTTTGATTATATCTTATGCTTGTCTTTCTTTTAACATGTTAGGCTAGGTTTTCATTGTGTTTGCTTAGATGTAGTGAAACCTAGATGTTGATTATTGGTTGATTTTTTGTTTATAATTGTTACGGATGATTGTATTCGATAGGCTTAAGAAAACTGGCAGACTTCCATTGGAAACTTGCTTAAACGTCTTAAGAAACATGATCGGAGGTGTACTACGATTTTTGGTTGTATTTAATACATAAGTGAATTATAATGATCCCATGTTATGAGCTTTTAGTCGGCTCGACATAGGAGTGAAGTAAGATCTTATAGAGTTAGGAAATATTGTACACGGCCCTACGACTAGTATTAAGGAATATAACCCGTCATCCATGCAATTGTAACAAGCTAATCAACCGGTAAAAGATATTTAGGGAGTAATGAAATCTAAGTAAACACATCTTCTCTCATTATTGTTTCCACCACATTAGTTTGATTTCGTTTATTTTTATTATATATATATATATATATATATATATATATATATATATATATATATAATATTAGGAGTGAACAAAAAAAATTTGGATTGGCAACCCAAGATCACATGGTAACCAAATATCACAACCCCAATCTGTCACATGTCAATATTTTAATGGCTACTTGTTTCTTTCTTTCATTTTTCTTTTTTCTTTTTAATACTTATATTATTTTAGGTTGTGTTGTTGATAAATAGTAAAAAAATATGAATTGGTTGTATGTATTGATTTTGTAGGTTGAGGGAAAATAAAATAATATTTTATTAAAAAATTTGATTGGGTTGGGTTGTTGATAAACATAGTTTAATAAACATGTTGTCACAAAATTCCTTTGTATCGGTGAGTTGGTAAAAAAAAAAAAAAAAAAAAAAAAAAAAAAAAAAAAGGCGGCCTAACATTTATTAGGGCTAATATTCGGGCTACCATATCATGGCGTCATCTTACGTGGAGTCGTTTTCGACGATATATATATATATATAGGGTGGCGTTATTGTAGTGTACACCCTTAAAGTAGAAAATAATAAGCACACTTGTGGACCGTTGGATCAAATAATATTGATGAGATTCAAATTAAATTATATGTGTTTCATAATTAATGTAGTTAATGGCATTATTGTAAATATGTAGAAGATTGAGGGCATTTTAAGTAAGGCAAAACAATGTACATTAAACCATACGTAGCAATAAACGGCCCTTTTTTTCTTTTCTTTTTGTTACGTTAATTTCACTTTTTTACTAATTTACTCACAAGCATTCAAAAATGTACTGTACAAGAATATATACATGTTACTTTTGATACACAAACTTACATTTAATTGACACAATAATATTTTTGACATATTTTTATTGACAGACTAATATTTTTAAAACATTTTTGTTGACACTAATTTTATGTTACATTTTTTATGACGCACTTTGTTTCTTGACACACTTTATTTTGTGATGCATTTTTAGTGACACGACATATTTTTTGATATATATTTAGTGACACATTTAATCGTTTGATACATTAGTTGTGATATACTAAGTTTTTGTTGACACATTTTTATCAACATAGTATAATTTTTGACATACATAGTTTTTTGATACATTTCAAGTGATAAAAATAAGTTTTTCAAACAATTAATTTCATTATACATTTCAAATAACACATTTAGTTTACTGATATATTTGAAATGACACCTTAAGTTTTTTGACACACTTATTTTCATTATACATTTCAAGCGACACATTTAATTTATTGATACATTTGAAGTCACATTTTAAATTGTTTTTTGTGCATTTAGTTTTATAATACATTTCAAGTGACACATTATTATTATTATTATTATTATTATTATTATTATTATTATTTACACATTCATTCATTCATTTATTTTTTTAACATTGTCAACACAACACTTATGTTCAACATTATGCATTTTCTTGTGAAGCATATTTTTTATTTAACTAATAAATGTAGTGAGCTAACAATGTACGCCAAAAAAAACCCCACTTTTATTGTTACAAACATAACACTATCTAAAAAGTCATACATGGATTACCAAAAAAAAAAATAATAATAATAGTAATAAGTAATTAACATTAGTGAATACTAGATCTAGAAAACTCATACATCACTTATGTTTTTAACATTATCATCTTGAAATAAAAGCCTAATAAAAAATCAAGCAAACCTGACTTAAAAACTATTACAAACTCGAACTTTACCAGAAATAAAAGGCTAATAAAACATCATCGAGGCGGCTGTTAGGATTTTTCTAGAGAAATCGAGGGGGTGGTTCTATTCCTTAGTGAAGAAGAGGTGTCGGTCTCCAAGAACAAGCAATGACCTGCTAAATTTGAACGCCATAGATCTTTAAAAATAAGAATGACGGTCTTACGTATGTATCACCAGCATATGGATCGATTCATTCACAAATGGGACAAAAGATAGGTCCATATCATAAACCCACAAAATGCAGATCTAGAAACAAGAAACGTCCATAAAGAGAAAACCTATAATGAAAAATTCAAACAAAACCCGATCTAAAACCGTTCGAAACCCAAACCTTACCGGAAAAGGTGGCGCAGCGGAGGTTAGTAGGAAGCCGGAAAAGTGACACACCAACTACAAACTCGATCTGAATGCTTCATCTTCTTCGTCGTCCCCGCCTCCCCGGTAAACGAAGGCCTAGTGCTCGTTGTCTTCTTCGTCGCGATAAACGAGGCTAGTAACTATTTCATTGTCCTCAAGAACCACCATCGTCAAGAACCACCATCTTCAAGAACTACCATCGTCGCGAAAAATAGATCGAATGATGGAGTTTATAATTTATTTTTTTGTTTTCAAGAACCACCTTCGTGGTAAAAAATAGATATGGGTTTTTTCTAGAGGTAGATTTGGTTTTTTTGTTTATAGGATGATAGTAGAAAAATAGGATACAGGAGAGTGAATCACGTTCTTTAGCAACAAAATACGAGAACGAATGACGTTTTTTAGAGCATTGGGTGTGGCAACAAGCCACAACCTCTTCATTCGGGCCCCACCATGCCACATCACCAAAACATCCCAACTTCAACAAACTACAACAAACCCCCCCTCACCAAACAACAAACCTTCCCTTCCTCATTCGGGCCCCACCTCTTACACACTTATTTTTTTATTCATTTCATTAAATAAATTAAATTAATTTCACAAATACTTAAAAATTAAAAAACATACTAATTTTATTTCATAAAATAAAAAGTTACAATACGGAAGAAAAAAAATACGATACGAGGAAAAAAAAACACGCATACAACATGGAAAAAAAAACGATACGGAAAATAAAACATACGATACTAATAGGAAAAGTAAAACATTTTATTCGTCATCTTCGCGGTCGAGATTTTGGTATTTCTGAGTTATTCGTGCTTGTCTCTTGCGAATTACTTCGGCTCTAATCGGGTCAGGGCAAGTGTTTGGATCGAGCATTAGCATCTGCATATCCTGCCACTCCAACAACGCAGCTTCTTTCTCGAACGCCTTTTCCTCCCTCTTCCTCCGCGCCTCGTAACAAGCCGTTTGAGCGTCTTTCGCTTGATTATACTTTTCGGATAATTGTCCCGAAAAAGTACTCGTTTGACTCCCCCCGGAACTCGCCGCACTCGACGTTTCCGTCGACTTTTGTTTCTTTCCGGGTCGCCTGCTGCTTCTTTCGGGACGAGGTCGTTTGTCCGGCCAGAATATATCCTCAAGACATGTAATGTCTAGAGGTTCTTCAGCATCCCATTTCGGGTAGCGTTTCAGGATTTCCCAAACGTGAACCAAAGTGAAACCCCTTTGTCCAAAACGTAGTGAGAAGTTCGTTTTGGCATTCTCGACATGATCATGCTCATTTTCACCACTGCGACGCTCTAAATGTTTATAAATAGCGTTGAATTTTTGGCAGTCGGCATTGATCCTTGTCCATTTACCGGATATCATGTTTTTTGTTCGTGGGGCTTCAGTAGTCCGCTCGTTGAAAAGTGCATGAATTTCGTTCCAAAAAAATTCATTCTCTTTGTCATTTCCGAGCTCCTCGTCTTGAGAAACTTCTATCCACGCTTCCGCAAGAATATTTTCTTCTTGTTTCGACCACAACTTTCGCGCACGCGTATTAGCAGCTTCTTCCAAGTCTTCGTCATCGTCCGCGTCCAAATTTACGACGTTTTTTCCTCTTTGGGCTTTGGTTTTTTTTTCCTCGGCCTTTGGCCGGTGATCTTGGCTTAGGTACTTTAAAAGTACCTTCATTTGGTTGTGTCGGTTGTGATTGAGGAAAAGTGGATGGTTGATTCGGGTTATAAAATTGTGGCGATAAATTGAATTGTTGTTGACTTGTGAATCCTTGTTGAAAGGCTAATTGTTGGTTACGGTAAATGTCACTCGGATTTAATGGTTGTGAACCGTATGGCGGTGAAGGGTTTGGAGACGAGGGACTAGAAGAGTTTGAGGCTCCCCCGTATGGACGTTGGTTTGACGTTAAGAGGTTCGTGAAATAACCTCTTTCGTTCGGGTTTTGAGACATTTTTTTTTTGATTAGGAGAAGAAGTATAGAAAGGTTTAGTTTAGATTTGTGAATGTAGTGAAGAGAATGGAAGAAGAAGGTTGTATTTATAGTTGTAAAAATGGGTAGGAAAAAAAAAAAAAAAAAAAAAAAAACATTATAACCGTTGTTAAACGGTCGTTTTTTCAAAAAAAACAAAACAAACCAACGTATACCTGCACCTTTGTCAGGGAGAGTGCTTCGTCGTGGCCATGGCGAATTTGCCAACGGCGAGCAACGGCGAGCCATGCACGGTGTGGCGACGAGCAACGGCTCGCCGTTGCATCCTCCAGCTCGGACGGCGAGGCACCTATCGTTGTCCACACCCAATGCTCTTAGCAAAAAAGTAGATACAACAATTACCAAATATACACTTTTAATTTAATAATTAATTTTTATTTTTGTTAAAAGAATAATGCCACTTGTCATGTTCTTATTGGTGCCTATTGTATCTTAACTTTAAGATGTACACCACATGAACATAAATATATATATATATATATATATATATATATATATATATATATATATATATATATATATATATATACGGGGTCATTCATGTGAGAAAATATAATTTTTGTGAGAACGCGAGAACTAATCTTAGCCACTCATTTTATCCTCCTTTAACTTTGATCTAATGGCTGATAATAGTTAACTAATTTTTTTGAAAATTTTCAAAAAATTTAAAAAAAATTCAAAATTTAGAAAAAAAATTTCAAAATTTTTTTTGAATAATTTTCAAAAAAATTTCGAAAATTTTGTTTGCGAAATTTATTTTTGACAAATGATTAATTTTTTTTTTTCGTATGTGACGAAATTATTTTTTTCACATGTGATCGGAAAAAAAATTTCACATGTGACGGAAAATTTTTTTTCACATGTAACGAAGAAAAAAAATTTCGGAAAAAAAGTTTCGAAAAAAAATTTTTGAAGAAAAGACGAAATTTTTTTTTCACATGTTATGAAAAATAAATTCGGAAAAAAAAAATTTCGGGAAAAAAAAGTTTTCTGAAAAAAAAATTTCGGAAAAAATATTTCGAAAAAAAATATTCGGAAAAGAATTTTCGTAAAAAAGTTTTCGGAGAATTTTTTTTCGGAAAAATTTTTTTCGAAAAAAAAATTTCGTAAAAAATTTATTGGAAACAAATTTTTCAGAAAAAAAAATTTTGAAATTTTTTTTTTTTCTGAAAAAACTTTTTTTCGAAAAAAAAAAATCGAAAAAATATTTCTAAATTTTTTTTAGAAATTTTCAAAGAGTTGATTAACTTATATTAGCCATTAGATTTAAGTTAAAGAAGAATAAAATGAGATGCTAGAATTTCTTCTCGCGTTCTCACCAATTTTATTTTTTATTTTTATTTTTATTTTTTATTTTTTATTTTTTATTTTTGGGTAAAAGGGACACTACCCCGGCAAATATATTAAAACAACCAAACTATACAATGTTAACTAACTATGGACAAGCCCATAGTAGTTATGATGCCATGACATTCCCAAAACATGCTTCGGGAACATCAAAATTAAAGCAATTCTATTACTATATCTAGTCTTATTACAAATCAAAAGACTAATACAAAATAGATAGATGACATCATAAATGACAATACTTTTCAACTGCAAAGCCGGATCCAAAACAATGACACTAATCTTCATCTTCAATGCCTTGTTAAAATCATAAGAATAAGACATGGAGCATTTCACTAAATAATATTGCCTCCTTAAAAACCTTCCCGAGAAAAACCCATCGGGACAAACCCCGTGAAAGGAAAAAAGAGCACAACTATTATTTAGGACTCCTACCAATATAAGAATATTGGTCTTCAAATCTTCAAGGTAGTAGAGCAAATAAGACTTTAGGCTGAAAAGAGCCATCACAGCAGGACTCAAACATCTTTGATCCAAACTAAGAGTCCCACAACCCAATGACACCAAAAGCCCAAAGTTATATATAACCAGAATACACATCCCAACAGGGATAGAAACCAGCAGCCCAGTACTTTCTTTAGAATAAAATGAAGCCAAATTCACAATAGAGATCAATTGGGTCCCAAACCCAAACTTAAAAGAACAGGTAGAAGACCCAAGAATAGAGACCACTCCAAATCCAATCTCATCAGAATACTCAGTGCTATGGTTTATAAATGTTCCAAGACCATGAACAAACCAACCATAATCAATATAGAGAGACCACAACCACAACATAGCTAACCTAACATCATCTGAACTAGGTTCACACCATGTTGGACAACCAGTTGTAAAGACAGTCTCATCTAAAACTACCATTAGCGCTAAATATATGCATATCCCATAGTCATCTAAGCTAGGCTTACACCACTTAAGGAAAGCATATAGAAGAAAAGACCAAAAGCTAATGGTAGAAGAGAAAACCTGATAAATGCCACATCTGATAGAAAACATACGCATCACCCTTATTCTGCAACAAAGAAAATTTCTCCTGCCCACAATAAGCTTAAAACCATGCACCCAGAAAAAAGATACACAACTAGAACCACTGATAAGAACATGAGCATTGATCCAAATATAGCCCGAAACCAGGTTGAGGTCAGCAAACCCAAACCCCACTTTAAATCTCCACTTAAACCAAAACCAATGAAACTGCCAATAAAGCCAGAAACCATACCTTATTCTCAAACCAAACCAAGAAACAAAAGTTACTTCCATGGATAAAAATGAACTCTTTTCCTACCTTTACACTGATGAACATGAAAACCCCATATGTTAGCAGCTTCAAAGACTTGCGAAGAAGCATTCACACTCAGACTCATAATTCTTAATCTAACAGTATCTTTAATCAAATTACACAAAACCTCTAAAGATCTCGCTTTTCCTTGAAAAATCCTGAGATTCCTTTCCTGCCACAGATAGTAAATAAAAGCACCAACAACAAGTCTTTGAAGAATACTCCAAATAGACTTGTTTATAGGATTCTTAAGCATATAAAGCTGAATATTGGACCAACTGTTAGGGGCAAAATCAAGTCTGACCATTCTCTTCATCTTATCCCACACTTTACCAGGAAAATCACACTCAAAAAACAAATGGTTGTGGCTGTCAGGCATCAGCTTGCAGAAAGCACAAACCAAATTATCACTTTTTTCCCAAGCCCTAATAGAATCATGAGTTTTAAGCCTACCATGTATAGCAAGCCAGACCATAAAGGGGTGTCTTGGAATACATTGGCTAAACCAAACAAGACTAGCCCAAGGAACCAAATAATTAGATTCCCGGATATCATTCCAAACAGTAGCCACAGAAAAATCAACATGTCTACCCTTCTTATTTCTCCACATGACCTTATCTTTTTTACCATCAATCAGCGTTGGAGTAGAAATAGCAGAAAGACCATCAAACTCCTCAACTAAAGTTCTAGGCCATTTCCATTCCCCCTCATGAATAACACACGCCATTTTAGAATCCAAGGATAAACCAGACCTATGAATTTTCCTCTTAGAAATAAAATCACTCGGAGGACATATAGGGTGCCAATTATCAAACCAGATAGAAGTATTTTGTCCATCACCAATTCTGTGAATAATATGGTCCCTAATAATCCCTCTAAATCTTAAAATTTTCTTCCAAGACTAGGAATCACCCACTTTTACAGAGATATCCCAGAAACTTCTACCCTTTAACTTATATGTGAAAACCCATTTAACCCATAAAGAGTCTTTTGATAAGATTCCAAACATGCTTAGTCATAAGAGCAATGTTCCATGTTTCCAGAGATTTTATGCCTAAACCCCCTTCAACTTTAGGTTTACATACATAACTCCATTTAATCTTGGATTTACCTCTCTTAAAATCCCCATAGCTCCACAAGAAATCTCTCATTAATCTTTCAATATCATTAGCTATAGTGACGGCCAGAATAAACATAGAAGCCCAAAAAACTTGCATGGATCCAATAACAGAAAGAATTAGTTGGAGTCTCCCAGCAAACGATAATGTTTTTTTTTTTTTTTTTTTTCCAATCACTAATTCTTTTCCTAGTTTTATCAATCAGAGGTTGGCAATCTTTAACATATAGTCTCTTAGATAGAAGCGGGACTCCTAAGTATCTAACAGGAAGTTTACCCTCAACAAAAGGCATAACTTTAAGAATCCTAGCTTTACTAGATTCTTTCACATTACTAAAATAAACCGTACTATTAGGAATACTAGGAAGTAAGCCAGAGACCATACCAAATTCATCCAGAGCCTTCTTCAAAACAGCAACAGAAGAACTATCACCATGACAAAATAGCATCAAGTCATCTGCAAAACAAAGGTGGGTGAGCTTCAAGTCTTTGCATTGCCAGTGATATTTGAATACAGAACTTTGGGCAATTCTTTTTTTACCATAAGGTTTAAAACCTCCATTACAAGGGTGAATAAGTAAGGAGAAAGCGGGTCTCCTTGCCTCAGACCCCTCTTGCCCTTAAAGAACCCTTGAACGTTTCCATTAATATTAATAGAAAAAGATGTAGACGAAACACATTCCATGTTCCACCTGACCATGATACTATGAAAACCAAATCTACCCAAACAGTCTCTAAGGAACTCCCGTTCCACCGTGTCATAGGCCTTCTGGATGTCGACTTTGAAGGCACATTTAGGAAGACCCCTTTTACTGTGGTAACCTCTCATTAATTCTTGAGAAAGTAAGATATTATCGCTTATTTGCCTGGTAGGGATAAAAGCACTCTGGTTTATGTCCACTAGAGAACCCAACGTCCCTTTAAGCCTATTGACAATGATTTTGCTAATGCACTTATAGACCACATTGCAACAAGCAATGGGTCTATAGTCAGAAACCTTTCTAGGGGTTGCAAGTTTAGGGACTAAGGAGATAATGGTAGCATTAACCTCTTTAAGTAGTTTGCCACTTCTGAAAAATTCCTTCACCGCTTTACAAAACTCATCTCCAATAATACCCCAAGAGGCCTTGAAAAAATGAGACGAGAACCCATCCGGGCCAGGAGCCTTATTACTATCAATATCAAATAAAGCCACCTTCACTTCATCATCCGTAATGTCTCTAATCATATATTCAGCATCATTCACAGACAGTTTACTAAGAAACAATGAATCAGAATCATGAATAGGAAACACTTTAGCAGACTTGCCGAGAACATTGAAGAAATGATTGACAAATTGGGCACCCACATCAAGACCAAAATGAGATCTACCATCTAAGTCTTCCACAACAGAAATTCTACTCCGATTAATCCTCCCCTTAATCACATTGTGAAAATACTTAGAATTCTTATCACCTACATTGAGCCAGTCAACCTTAGATTTCTGCTTCAGGAAACATACTTCATCCTTAAGAGCATAATTATAGGCTTTAAGACAAACAACTTCAGCTTCTCTAAGAACACTAGAGTGAGGATCAGCTTCCATAGCAATTTGAACATCAGCCAACTCCTTTCTCAATCTTTTAACATTTTCAAATAGGTTACCTTGCTCAAAATTTAATTTTCTCAACGGTCTTTTAAGCAACTTAAGTTTAGAAACAAGGGAAAACATGGCAAAACCTTTAATCTCTTGACTCCAACATTTCTTGACAACCGGAACAAAACCATCCTTACTAGCCAAATAGTTATGAAATTTAAATGGCTTGGGCTTAGCTCTCTCCAAATTAGGGATAACAAACACAGCGGGAGAATGATCAGATGTCATATAAGGAAGAAACAGAGCAAAAGAGGTCGAAAAAGTAGATAGATAATGGATATTACACATGACCCTATCCAATTTCTTCAAAAGACCACCCACTTTACCAGGCCTCTTATTCCATGTTAAATTCAAACCTGAACTAGCCAAATCTTCCACCTCAATATCTTCAACACAATCTCTAAAGTCACTCATAGCCGTAGTAAATTTAGAACCTCCAGTGGATTTCTCAGCCGGATCCAAAGTGACATTAAAATCCCCTAATAATATCCATGGAGAATCCCCAATAGACCTCTTATGCTTCTGCAAATCTCTCCATAAACTTCTCCTATCAGTAGTATGAACAAAAGCGTACACAAAAGAGCAGTAAAAACTTCTATCACCGTTAAGAGGTTCAACATAACAATGAATAACCTGAGCAGCTTGTTCCAGAACCATCAAATTGATACAGTTTGGATCCCATCCAACAATAATTCTAGTGCCACCAGAACAGGAACCATTATTAGAAACCCAATGCCATTGACCAAGTACCCGACTACAAATCCTATCCAATTTCCTTTTTTTAACATGAGTCTCCAAAAGGCCACACATACTATAATTATCTTCTCTCAAAAGATTTATAACTTGATCCTGATTAATGGAGTTATTAAGACCCCTCACATTCCACGCAAAAGCTTTAAACCCCATTATTAACATTAACATTTGGCGCTGCACTATTACCCTTACCATCAGCAGCATCAACCACATATTCAGGTTTCATATTACCCGCCACACCATCGGTTTCAGACTCAACATCTTCATCTTCTTCACTAATGGGATCCAACATATACTTATGGCAATTCTTATAAAAATAATCCATTTGATGCAAAGTCCAATCCAACCTGATTGCCTTAGAAGGGTAGATACCAGCTTCCAAAAGCACATCAACCTCACTTTTCAAGTCAGGCCAAAATTTGTTATCAAACTCTTCTTGTAAAACTTTATTATCACTGATATTACCCTCAAGCATCTCCTCAGTAATCAACACACCAAAACTATTACTAAGAGGAATACTTTCATTGTTACGACTACTAGGGCTACTATTAGAATTAGAACCCCTAGTAAGAACTTTAGGTTTAAAATTAGGATCCTGACTAAGTTGATGTAAAGATTTATTGCCATTACCTGCATTATGAACCTTAGCCGCAGAAGCTTGTGCAGAAGAGGAATCCGCACCATTTTTCCTTTGAGTATACTGCCCTGAACCAGATGAATGATTACCACCCATATTACTCTTAGCCTTGTACTGATCCTTACCAAGTTTAACACTACCATTACTCTGAAACTTAGTACTCTTTGACGGACCAGTAGAATAAGCACCAGGTTTAGAATTGATTTGTCTTTGATTCGCCACATTATTCCTGTCATTAGTATAAGTATTTTTGTTCTGCACACCCTGATTACCACCACTAAAGTTTCTAACTGAACCAGGCTTAGTGGGAGCAACCGACGAATAATTGATCACATGTTTATTCTTCTTGCCAACAACAGAAAAACCCTCACCATCAACAGCAACAGACTTACCCTTAGACAACACAGATTCACTCAACGAAACAGACTCCTTAACTACATTGGCAGCCTTCTCATCATTACTTCTTGGTCTACTTTTACAAACCACAGTATTATGACAAAAAGTCTTATAAAAGGTGCAAAGAGGTGGTCTCCGCTGGTATTAAACTTCCAGTTTACCAACCCTTGCAGGTCTATTCCCCAAAGGTGGATAAGCAATTTCCAAAACATTAGGAAGATCTTCCTCAGCCGAAACTTCAACTAAAACCCTTGCAAAGTCAAGTTTACCAGCCTTTTTAAGACATCTTTCTTTAGTCATCTTATCCATGATCATAGGCCTACCTTCACCACTCATAATCTTACCAATGTTGCTACCATTGCACAATTCCATAGGAATGTTGTATACACACACCCAGATAGGCATGGTTGTAGGCTCAGTCTTCTCCAACTACATCCCGGGTTCCCATATATTTAATACCAATGGAATATTTTGAACCATCCACGGCCCACTGTCTAGAACATTTTTCATCCCTTCTTCACTTTTGAACTTAAAATAGTACACTCCATTGTTAGTCTTAGTGATGTCTTCAATGTCATGTATCCTCCACATCTTCATCAAATTAGACCTAAAAACTCTATAATCCATGGATGTTCCCACAAAGTACCCATAGAGCTGTAACGAGCAGGCTTGGCCACCCTTATACACCTCCTCAGCAGTGAACTCAATCCTTCTATTCCCATTTTCTTGGACAGAAACAAAACCAGGGGTATATTCCATTTTAAGAGCCATTTCCTCAGTCCCCTTCTTAAGCTTCTCTGCAAACCTATCCGCAACAGCAGAATATTGATTCGAGAGAATAGTAGACCCAAAAGCATTACCAAAACCAGCACTCCAATTGCCAATCTTATTAGAGGAAGCATCTTTTTTAATGAAAGGATTACTAAGAACATTCTTACCAAACTGAACACTAAGTAAAGGAATACTAGGTTTTTTAAGAATACCATTACCCTTGTCATTTCTCCCAAATTCAAAATCCATACTCTCCTTGTTACAAGCAACACCATCCAGACTGTTGGACGAAGCACCACCAACATTAACTACTCCTTCCATGCTAGTGTGCTCACTCCTAGCACTTGAAACAACTGTTTCCTCACCACAAACTAACCCTGTCTTAGCATCAACTATGCCATCTCTACAACCATTCTCACAACCACTAATACTATCTACACCACCAGCACTAGGGTTATCAGAAATGGTTTCAAGACCACACTTCCTAGCCACAGGACTACTCTGCTTACTATGGTTGGGATTAATATCAATAGGTTGCTTAATGAAAGACCCATCATTACCATTGAAAATATTAATAGAATCGACCACAGATTTACCCAAATTCTTAGTACTAGAATCAACAGACTTAGTAACACTTTTGCTATCAAAGTTATTACCCATTTCAAATTTAAGCTTAGAATCAATAGAACTAACCATAATGCCAGAAGACACTGTGCTACCATCAACATCACTAATTGGGCTCTTACTAACACGTTTACCACCCCTACTATCCATAGGGGAGGATTCAATACGCTTTCTAGACTTACCAGAAACCTTAGAAGAACGAAGATTCCTCATAATAGATCCGGCACCAACAGATGTAGATCCAGGTGAAGAAACCCTAATTTTAATACCATGGCGGTGCCTCCGAGTTTTACCCTCCTTCATCTTGGATAAAGGAATGTTTGATTTCGAAAGACGGACCTTATCCGGTGACAACCCGGTAACTCACATAACTCATTAACAAGAGGGTCTGGGGGTTTATTATTTTCAATAGGCATATCAGAGGGTTTAATAACGAAGGATTGCAATAGGAATTACAGGGAAAGAAGGTATGAGATCCAATCAACAAAACAGTTATCGATTGAAAATTTTAGGGTTTCGGTGATTTCGCCACAATCGCCAGAGAAGAGAGAGAAAAAAGAAAATTATTAATTAGATATAATTCTCACCAAATTTAGGCTTCTTATTTGAACGCTTCAATATATATATATATATATATATATATATATATATATATATATATATATATATATATATATATATATATATATATATATATATATATACACACACACACTAGCCTATAGACCCGTGATAAATCACGGGTGGTTAATAAAAATTTACTTAATAAAAAGGTCCAAGTTGCGAATTTGTGATAAGAATGTAATAAAATTAAGCTATAAAATAGAATATTTATGAAACTTGTATGCTGTTAAAAGACCTTTTAATAAATGTTACTTTTCATCAAATTACAATTCAATTCTTACACATATAAGAACTAAAAACAAACTGAATGACAAACTATCAAATCCAAACCTGTGCGGTCTCCTGCACCATTGAAGCTGCCAAAACCACTTGAATGTTCTGAATGAAATTTTCCAAACCTGCTTAACCGTGTGTTGCCACCACGATCACCAAAGTCCCTATTGAACCATGTTTTATGTTGAGTGTCCTTGTGAAACCTGATGGCTGGCACTGGACCAGTTATAATGCTCCCATGTTAGCTGCCCTATAATCAAGCATTGAAATGAGCGTGGCACTGAATAACAGCCAATAACAGCCCCTAATAAGACATTGTCCGCCTCTAATAACATCCAATAATAGCCGCTAATAAGACGACGTCCAAACATCCCCTAATAACAGCCAATGCAAGTAGCCCAACATGTACCTAATCATTAGAAAATCAATACTTGTATTAAAATAATTTGATAGGAATGTAATCCTATTAGTCATTGAATTCTACAATGGTGGTAGAGACATAGACAAATCCATGCTAGCACGTTTGTGTTAATTAGAAAAGTGATATGTTATTGCGCCTGTTAAAACGTATATCCAAACACACCCATTAACCTGAGAATATGTAAATTAAGGTATTAAAGGGCAGAAAATATTTTAAGTATCCAAGATTCATGAAAATAAAAAAAGTATCAGAAAGATGTACTAATGTGTGACAACTGGCAAATTGGGGAGCTATTTTAAAATCCGCGTTACTTTGAAATTTAACAATACAAAAACGTTTGGAAATTATTTCCATTTAATTAAGCCGAATTTGAAAGAGTGACTTGGATACAAGAATTTTATGTGGAGTTGATTCGTATTATTGATTTATATGAGATATATGTCGTGGATTATTGTTTTTGCGTTTAATTGGCACTACGTTGACTCCGGCACTAGGAAACCTAACGAATTTAAATATTTTGATTAACGGTCGCGTTTATATATTTAACGGATGTGTTGAGAAGTTTTGAAATATTATGAGTATGGACTCGAGATTCGAGTGTCGGGTTACTTTAAAAATTTTACACGATTGGTCCTTGTGTTTACACCTTAGCCGACCCACTCCCCTCCTCTTTTATTATTATTAATGTAATTGTTGTAAAAATGAAATAAAAATAGTAGTAACATATTGGTCCATGTGGTCTTTCTCCTATAACAAACAGAAACAAACACAAACAAACATTATCCTTGTCTCTCATCTATCTCTCTTTCACCTTCCCTATTCCAACCCTAGCCGCCGCCTAAATTCCGGGCACACCACCGCCACACCGCCAGTCTCCTCCCCACACCGCCACCATAAAATGAATCCCCATCGCCTATTCTATTAGATCTACACAAACACGCGCCTTATAATGTTCTTTCTGAGCTCGTACCCATCTATACTCGCCAATTTTTCTTGTAATTTAGCCTCACATCGTATATATCTTGTCAAGATTTAAGGTAAGGGCGAGTCACACTTCATTTGTAACTCGGTAATTTGGAAACCGTGACCAAGGGTCACGATTGAGGGTATTTTTACATGGGTTTTGAATAAAACATGATTTGAACACGTTTGGTATCCGGGTTGGTGTTTTTTTTTGAGGATGTCGAGTTGAAACCTTGAGCTTAGGCTCTCGGCTTGAGTTATCTTGTGAACTCATGTGGTTTCTGGATTATTTTGGTCTCGTGGTGTTGATTAGCGAGGGTGTTTGGTGATATTTCACCAGGTCTTGAACTAATTTGGTTGTGAAATCTGGATATAGTATTGTTGTTTGTGGTAACGTGACCCTGGGAGTCCGTTTGGTTTGGTTCGAGCTCGACTGAGCTAGCCGAGACCCTAGAGGTCTCGGGTGGGACCCACGTGACTCGTGGTGAAGTCTTGACTCGGGTTCGACTTGGTAAGTTGACCCGGATTTCATGATATACTTGGTGTTCTTATTAGGTTCCTGATGTTCTTCTTGTTATTATTATTGTTATCTGTTGTTGTTTTTATTAGTTGTTGTTGTTGTTGTTGTTGTTTTGTTAACCAAAGGAAAAGAAGTGGCCGAGACCTCGTGGTCTCGATGAATGAATTGATTTATTTTGTGGAAGTTGTGTTGACGAAAAGAAGTATTGGGGACCGATTGTGAGACGGTCAAATTAGATTGATGGAGATAGGTTAGTTGGGTGCCGTAGTCGGACCCTATTGTTGTAGCACGTGTTTTGAGTATTGATTGGACGGAGTTGGATTATTTGATTTATGACTTGGTTATATTATTTTGGACTTGGACAATGAGCCGAGAGTGATGACTCAGACATGTGACCATCTCGTATAACTTGATAATTATTTATAATCAAACGCTAATAATAAAACTCGTAATAATATTATTGATAATATATCCGTTAATATAAGTATATAGACGTGAAAAACGTATATGTAAATATATAAATGCGTATATTAAAAATAAAACGATCACGAGTAATATATTATAATAACGTGACGATAATTAATATACTATGAGAATAGTGTAATAAATGTCGAGAGCGTTACTATAAATAAATAACTATAAATAACGACGAAATCTTTTACGTTGGGTAATTATTAAATAAAACATATCTTTTAATAAACGAGGGAAACTATCGAGTTATACGGGGTTGTGGTCACTTAAGTCCAAGTGGACTTTATTATTGTTGTGTGACTTTTGTGTTTGTCACGGATATGTGACGATTAATATATCTATTTTCTATAACTATGTAACTTATTTAATCGACGGGTTAAATAGGATTTATTTAGTTATATAAAATGAATATATTAATGGGAATTGTATCCTACGACACCCATAGGTTGTGGTACGCGTACAGGAATAATGAATTACTACATATCTCGTGGAGTTGGCTAAATTGACGAATTTGGTAAACCTGACGATATATATAGGGAATTTATTAGACTTTGATACCTACCATATAGTATTCTTTGTGCTATGTGACTTAGGCTTGGGTATAATCTTAGGACGATATATTACTTAGATAAATATGGGGATTATCAAATCGATGGATTTGATAAACTTCGATGATTTATTTAAATAATATATGGGGCTAATATTAGACCTATAGATTGTTTTATTATTCTTTTCGTTGTGGCTTATTGGATTGAGTTGTGTCGAAATAATTCTGAACGAGTTTATATTGTTAGGAAGTGCCGAGTCTGTCGTTGCCGTTATTTGAGTTGCTTTACATCTTACATCTATCTATTTCTTTTGCTGATTGCTGGACTTGAGGTGAGTCATAGCTCCACTTTTACTCTTGAACTTTGTTTTCAATACTTGGGGTGAGAAACGTGCAAATTATTTTATGTGGACTATTATCGCTTTGTTTATTTTAAAACTTGCTATGCTTATAGAACTAGGTAGGTTATAGAGCGAGACCTAGTCCTGAACTAGGTGAGCTATTGGTTTGGTTATAGAGCGAGGCCTAGTCCCGAACTAGGTAAGCTATTGATTGGTTGTTGAGCGAGGCCTAGTCCCGAACTATGTAAGCTATTAGATTGGTTATGGAGCGAGGTCTAGACATGAGCTAGGTAAGCTATTGATTGGATTGTTTTGAGCTATAGGGTGCACCTATAGGGTTGGTTAGTTTTGGTTGGTTTGATTGAGGCCTAGTCTAGCTAGCAAGCGTTTTTGTGTATATGTCCACTCTATTTAGTTATGAACTTAAACCTATGATCTCACCAGAAAAAGCTGACTTTTAGCGCGTTTTCTCAGGTAATTAAGTGATGTCCTTGGATGCTTGGATTGGAGGCTTGGCTATGGCACCTGGTTATGGATCTGTTTTCTAAAACTCTGATAAATAATTGTGGACCTATATTTATTTCTTTTGGGCCTGACTTTGGATGAATTTTGGATAAATGTAAACTTTAAAACCCCGTTTGGTTGTGTTTTTTTTCTTATGTTTACTTTATCTCGTTCTTTTATGTCGTATGTTAGATACCAATCACCGTAGCACCCCGAAAGCTTGTTAAGTCTTCCGCTGTATCAAATTTTGGGGGAGTTACAGATTGGTATCAGAGCCAAGGTTATAGAGAACTAGGTAAATAGACACCTAAACTATAACCGATTTTTATAGAAAACGATCCTCGACCAATGCCCACCAGCCCGCCAAGCCGAAGCATCATTATTTATATTAAGGTATATTGAGATGATTATTAGATATGAGGTTTTTGAGACGATTTGAGGAATTGGGATTTATTGATTAAGTGATATGATGGCGTTTTGAGGAATTATATGGCTTAAGTGTTTTTATAAATGTTTTAGTAATGCGGTATTTTTTAAAAATCTTTCTTGAACTATATGATTGGGATTTTGTGATTTTTGATACGGTATTTTGAGTTCGAGGTTTAGTTGTTTTGAAACACTTACACCTACCCTACGCCGTTGTCACAAACCATGACCTCCTATTCATACGATGTTATTGAGGATGTTCATGCTGGTACACGTTGCCCAGCACAGATCACTATGGCCCCTGATGACCCATACGTGATGGCCATGCGTTCAGCCACTACTACGTACTTTATCGTCCCATTGTCGCCCTAAGTCACCGATTTTATCGCCTCGTGGTTCACCTGCTCAGAGACGACGATTGATGGAGTACGTCTCCGATGAGGAGTACGAGAGTGAGCAGGAGAATGATGACCCTCAAGATGAGGAAGAGAATGATGACCCTCAGGATGAGGAGGAGGATGATCCTCAGGAGGAGGAGATGCCTGATGATGATGGTTCGCCTGCACATTCAGCTCATGCTGAGGAGCCCGATTCTCCGATACATCCGTTAGAGCCGGTTTCACCAGATCACCCGTTTTTGTTTGATTCACCACCTGGTAGTCCTGTGGCATCGGACGCGCCATTTGATATATCTGCTGAGCTTGCAGATTTGGGTGAGACTGGTAGGATTTGGACTCGGCTTACTACGCAGGGCGAGAGGATCTCGCAGATGGCTGATCGACTTGATATGGTTATTGCTGAGTTTATTGCTAAGTTAAGAGTTGATTTGACTACTATCGTGGGCAGGATGACAGCGATTAGAAGAGGTATGATGGAGATACATGAGCAGATAGAGAGTCTGCGAAGAGGTTTCATCACGGTTCGCGAGGCAGATCGCAAGCTGTGGCAGAGAAACACCGAGCTGGAGAAGGAGGTAGCAGACATCAAGAGAGATAGCAACACTCATAGTGTGGAGTTGGGGTCATTGTGGAGAGATTTGGATGGTTTGGGATAGGAGTTGAGGAGTCAACGCCAGCATCATGACTAGATCGATTTGGATTTGTATTGTTGTTGTGTTGCTTCCTAAGCCGTGGAGTACTTGGTTAGGAGAGCTGGTTATTCTATCTCTTAAGTCATGTTATTCGGATTGTATGTTTGATGAGTGTGTAAATACTCATCATTTGATACCCATTTAGACTGCGAAAACGACCAAAAAACTAACCAAATATTCCAAATATATCGTGTTTTTATGTTTATGCATGTGCAGGTACAAATATCATGAAAAAGGACAAAAATCAAGTCAAAACGGACAAAAAAATCGAGCACGAGATTGGGAAGAGCACGGAATGGCGAGTCCGTCGTTAATTTTATTTGGAGCATCGAGGCAAAAGAAGAGAAATTTAAAGATTATTTATTCCAAGGACCAATGAATTAAACATGAAGAACGATGAGGTACCAAAGGTGTTTAATTCATATGAAGTTTTAAAGGAAACAAGGACTTAAAGTGAAGAGCAGGGTGTAAAATGACAAACCACACCAAACTTGAAATAAATTCAACCATCTAGAAGCCGGGTCCCACCACTAATGAAATGGAATGCAAATTTGCAATTGCCCCTAATGCAATTATACGAAATAAAAAATATATAATAATAATAATAATAAGATATGAATTGGATATGTTGTGGCACACAAAATAAGAAAAAATAAGACAAGGAGGATTGCTTATAAACTGAAGGAGAGCCACAAGCATGAGGGTCGGTGTCCAATGTTATCAAATTTAGATTAGCATTTATTTTCGTAAAATTATCTTGTCTCTTACAATGTAGTAATGATTTTATTTTCTTTGTTACATCATTTTGCCTACACTTTGGTTCTCAAATTCTAAGCAGACTGTTTTCTTTATGTTCTAGTTTTACAAGCTTAGTTTTATGAATAATATTTTTGGTTGTCACAATGTTTTTGTTCTTCTCGAAAATTAGTAGCCTACTAAACTGTTTATTTTAAGCTAGTTATCTTCTTGAGCAAATTTTATTATCTATTATTTAACTTTTACTTTTACTTTAAAATTTATTTATTCAAACTAGGCATTTTATTTGTTAGTAGCAACTAGAAAAGATTAAAGTGGTAATCATTGGGTTAATTCTTATCTTTATCTTTTTATTTATTTAATTTTATGTTTATTGCAATGTTTAGTTTTATTATTATTGTTGTTGCTTTATTTATTGCTCGTAGCGTAGTTATGTTTATTGGCGAGTAGTTTAGATATATGTTTGTTTAGAAATTGGTGGCTAGGATATTGTGATTATTTTGAGGAACTTGTTGTTGGTGATATTAGTTGTTAGTTGAGGTTAATAGATTGACTAGAGATTTTATTTATTAATGTTTATGTTTATCGTCATGATTAGTTTAGTAGTTATTATTATTGCTTGTAGTATAGTTTTTATTATGTGCGAATAGTTTATATTTGTTAATTTAGAAATATGTTTACTATCGTTGGCTTATTTGTTTTTGCTAGCTTAGTAGTCGTGAGTAGCGAGTAGACTTTTTATATACTTGTTGAGTAGATTATTCAGTGAATTAAGTGTGGTTTTATAAAAGTTAGAAAATATATTGGTTAGTAATTTTGTGTTACTTAGATTTAAATTTTGGTTGTTTGAGCGGGCAAAAGCCGTGAAGATAATTGGGTTTTAATTTAAATATTGATATCTCTTTATGAAAGATTGTTTTCAAAATAAATCAACATTGTGAGAAAATATTTATTCGTAAGAGATATTAATTCATCAATAAGATAACTTAATTGAAATAATAAACCACACTTAAGGATCGTGATAATTTGCTTAACAAGTATATCTTTTTATCCTAAATTTCTCATTTGCTTGCTTAGTATAATTTAGTTTGTTATTTTTAGTTATCTTTTAGCGTTAACTTTATATTATTTACTTGCCATTAGCTTTATTATTTTCTTTGCTTAGCATAATTTAGTTGTTATCATATATTTATAGGATTAGTTTTTCTTCATTTTGGCTTTTAGGCTCGGGATTAGCCCGATTAGTGCGCGTTTTTATATTTTAATTACGTTTTTGCTAGTTTGTGCTTTCCTATCTTGTTTTATATGCTTGTTAAGTTATTTTTAGTTTATGTTTATTAATTTTAGTCTTAAAATCCAAAAATCACTTTTTCTATTCAAATCACTATTCACTTCACTCGATCACAAACTTGAACCGGTTTACCATTTCACACCTCGTCGGGATATAACGACCCGGAGAAACACTATATTCCGCGGAGCATTGACTCTAGGTTGTTTGACCTTGTTAACCATTCACTGGTCAATTTAGGTTGATCGTTTGGAGCCAATCAAATTTTGGCGCCGCTGCCGGGGAGGCGTGAAGCCGTTTATCGATTCGAGTTTGCAGATTAGTGTTTGAAGACCATTCTCCAAAAGTTATCGTTTTGTTTTTTGTTAATATTCTTTTGTTTTTCCTAAATATAAAATCCCAAAAAGATTTTCTTTCTCAAAATTGGTTTTAAATTTTGTTTCCTTTATCTTAGTTTGTTTTTCCGTTATAAAATCCCAAAAATAATCTTCGTTATCCTCTTAAATGTTTTATTCTTATCTTTTCACCCTCTCATTGTTTAATTCTCCACAATGATCGATTTTCCATCATCTCATCCCCATGATCCTCGGACCATGAAGGATTTCTATCGTCCGTCACTGATCGGTAGAGGAGGACCGATCACTCCGACATCAGTTCCTGGAACTGATTTCACATTGAAAAATCATATGGTTCGACTGATCAGGCAAAACTGCCAATTTCATGGATTCCGAGATGAGGATGCAAACGAGCACCTAAACAAGTTCATATCTATCACTCAATCCATGAAACAAAATGGAGTTTCTCAAGATAGCATTCATTTGAATCTATTTCCATTCTCTTTATCCCACCACGCAGAATCTTGGTTTTATACTCTTAAAACCCATTCAATTCATACTTGGGAAGAGATGTTCCTCAAGTTTCTTTCAAAATACTTTCCACGTTCTAAAATGGTGCAGCTTAGTTAAGACATTCTGAATTTCCGGCAGTTGCCCATCGAGTCAGTATTCGAAGCTTGGGAAAGATTCAAATCTTTGTTACGGAAATGTCCTAATCACCAAATTTTGCTTCTTAATCAAATTCTGTATAACGTCGATTGATCGGGACAAAATCATGTTGGCTGCCGGTGGTAATTTCATGCGGAAAACTCCACAAGAAGCTTACGATTTGATCGAGAATATGACACATCATCACTATCAGTGGGACGCTGAAGTTCAGTATGACTCTACCACTGATTTGAGTGCTCATCATTCTGATTACATTTCCGCAAAGATTGATCAAATTGAGGTCCTTGGCGATCAAGAAAGTTATATAAGTCAGTATTGCCAAGGACCATGTCCTAACACTATTTACTCTTCATACTCTAACGAGGATGAAAGTGATGAGGATGAAACTTTTGAAAAAGAGAATTCTAAGATCAATCCACTCATTAAGAAACCTTCAGATACCTTTTTAATGGGGGACAAGGAGGTCAAAATTAATCCTCTTAAGGAAATTGATAACCTTGTTTCAATCCCAAGGGTATCCGAGGAACCTTTCGATCTTCTTGATTCTACTTCACATATTTTTGACACGACTATCACGAATCCTTTGTTTGATTTTGATTCTGAGTTTACTTTCAAATCAGACAATCCTATCTTTGATATTCATAATGAGGAAAGTGATGAGTCCGATACGGAGACAGTAATGGACGAGGTGCAAATTTATAGCCAACGAAGTACCGCACAAGTCCCACCTTCATCTATCTATTCAGAGCACGAGCTCGTAGACGCACTTTATAAGAGTGATTATCTTCTCGAGGAGTTCTCCGGTGAACTCTCTCATGTCATAGCTCCTCCGGAGTATGATTATTTTTATTTTGATCTTGAGAAAGATTTTAGTCTGGGGGGAGACGTACTTATTGATGACAGCACCCCGCCTCTCCCTCTCAAAGTTTCTGAAAATAACCAAATGAGCTTTAACGATGATATTCAAAACAAAGAAATCGGAAAACTTGTTTTTGAAAATGATGAATTAATCTTTCTTGTGATAAAAATCTTTCTCCTATTCATCACATTTGATGTGACTTCTCCAATCCTTCACTCCATTGGGAGTGAGGATTTAATCTTTGACCCCGGCATCATCATTTATAATTTCTTTTTAGAGCCGTGGGTATCTCGTTGGTGTGGAACTTTCACGTACTTCAATGTTTATCCGAACATTTTGAATGAAAGTCCGATGGAGATTGTCTCTTCCACTTGCTTCCACATGAACAAATGAATTCGGGGTCGAGTCAAGCTAGCGACTCGGTAAACAAAAACAGTAGCATGCATATGGGGTTTTCACCCTAAGTGTGGGGGAGTTACCCATGCTGTTGTTACCATGTATATAAGTTTCAAAAAAAAAATGTGTGTATGTATACATAAATAAAGTGAAAAAATAGTGTTTCCACATTTAGCTTGTAATATTGCCTTTTTACGTTCAAAGAGTCGGCATGATGCGTAGGGATTGCACCAGGCTTTACCTCTCGAGGGATCTCGAGAAGCTTACAACCCCCACCAGGCAGTGTACCTGATCGATGTAGTATAGTATAATGACAAGTATCGGGGGATTGATCATTCAGCTAGGAATAGTGTCGCTAGGATTAGAAAACCTAAAGACTAGGTCTAGAGATGAGGGATGATTCTTTTTTGTATTTTTTTATATTTTATAAAAAGCAAATTAAAATTTCGGGTTTTGAAGGAGTTTGGCGGAATTAGTTGCTAGTCAACTAACCCAATACTAAAGATGCAATCAAAATAAAATACTAAAAACGAAAATAAACTAATTATACTAAAGTTGTGAGCAATATGTGGGAGAAATGTGTTTACTTAGATTTCACTACTCCCTAGATATCTTTTACACGTTAATTACTTGTTATAGTTGCGTGGATGACGGATTGTATTCCTTAATACCATTCATGGGGTGGCGTACTTACTTCCCCAATCCTATGAGCGCCTACTTCACTCCTATGTCGAGCCGGCTAAGAAGCTCCTAACATGGGATCACTAGAATTTGGTCATGCATTAAATACAACCAATAAAACCTAGTACACATCGGTTCATGTTTCCTAAGACGTTCAAGCATGTTACACAATGGAGATCTGCCAGTTTTCTTAAGCCTAACATTGAAATCATTCATCCAATACAACCATAAACAAGTAATCAACACATAATTAACATCTAGGTTTCATTAGATCCAAGCAAACACAAGATAGATCTAGCCTAACATGTTGAACTCAAGACAAGTAAAAGATATAATCAACCAACACATAGACATATTGATTGAATTAAGAGACGACTTATCTTAATAGCACATGGAAGGATTCAAGGGGTGAAAACACTGTAAAATATGACCTAGGGTTTACAAAGTTCGGCCCTAGTTTCTCCACACAAGTTCCTCTCTTATGAATGAAAAATAGAAAACTATATAGAGTTTGATAGGTGACGGCGTCAAGAACAAATGTCTGACGCCGTCATCTCGCCGCCAAATAGTTCCTCGGACTGCCTAGATCTGGGTCTGACGCCGTCATGTATTCTCCTTATGCAGGCCGTCACAAAATTTAGTCTTGACGCCCTTGTTGTGACGCCGTCAGGTTTGCACTAGGTCGTCACCACTTTTACTCTTGACGCCGTCAGGGTCTTCCTCTTGACGCCGTCAGGTATTGTTCTCAGCATGAAAAATTAAGACTTTGGCGTTTTCTTCACTTTTATGCTCCAAAAATGTCCGAATTGCTTCCTTTTCCAGATTTCACTCCCAAAGTACCTAAATTCACAAAAGGAACGATTTAGGGTAATATTTGATCAAATAAATTCAATTCCGGGCTTAAATGACCCCTTAAAAGTGGTTCATTTTTCGCCTCATCACGGCATAATAACCGGGACTTTGAATATTGAGGACAATATTCAATTCTAAGTGTGGGGGGGAAATTCTAGCGAATTTGATCACATTTTACCTTCTAGTACCCCCGTTTTGGCCAAAAAATTTCAAAATTTTTTCACTTTATTTCAAAATTTTTGTGGTTATCAGTCCGCCGTGTCTAAACATCAAAAGGATTGGCTAATCCAGGAGCAAACGGCTCTTGGTAAAGATATCTCAAATCCATTGATGGCTTGCAATTTGCCCAAAATGTATGGTATCTCAACTCGCCATATCCTAGAAAGTGAAAGAGTTGGCTAGCCCGCAAGATTATGGCTTGTGGTAAAGGCAGTGGAAAGACCATAATTGGTAATAAGCTCACCAAGATGTTGACTATTCCATCAAGAGTTGGCTGGTCCAGAAGCAAACGGCTTCTGGTAAAGACAAATCAAATCCGTTGAAAGCTGGTGGTTTGATCAAAATCACATGGTTATCAGGTGGACCATAGTTCTTACTTGAACTGAAACATTTGGCTACTCCAGAAGAAATGGCTTTTGGTAAAAAGATTAAAATCCATTAAGTTTTTCTCAAAAGATTGCTAGGGACTAGCAATAGTTTAGTGTGGGGGATTGATGAGTGTGTAAATACTCATCATTTGATACCCATTTAGACTGCGAATAGTTTATATTTGTTAATTTAGAAATATGTTTACTATCGTTGGCTTATTTGTTTTTGCTAGCTTAGTAGTCGTGAATAGCGAGTAGACTTTTTATATACTTGTTGAGTAGATTATTCCGTGAATTAAGTGTGGTTTTATAAAAGTTAGAAAATATATTGGTTAGTAATTTTGTTTTACTTAGATTTAAATTTTGGTTGTTTGAGCGGGCAAAAGCCGTGAAAATAATTGGGTTTTAGTTTAGATATTGATATCTCTTTATGAAAGATTGTTTTCAAAATAAATCAACGTTGTGAGAAAATATTTATTCGTAAGAGATATTAATTCATCAATAAGATAACTTAATTGAAATAATAAACCACACTTAAGGATTGTGATAATTTGCTTAACAAGTATATCTTTTTATCCCAAATTTCTCATTTGCTTGCTTAGTATAATTTAGTTTGTTATTTTTAGTTATCTTTTATCGTTAACTTTATATTATTTACTTGCCATTAGCTTTATTATTTTCTTTGCTTAGCATAATTTAGTTGTTATCATATATTTATAGGATTAGTTTTTCTTCATTTTGGCTATTAGGCTCTGGATTAGCCCGATTAGTGCGCGTTTTTATATTTTAATTACGTTTTTGCTAGTTTGTGCTTTCCTATCTTGTTTTATATGCTTGTTAAGTTATTTTTAGTTTATGTTTATTAATTTTAGTCTTAAAATCCAAAAATCACTTTTTCTATTCAAATCACTATTCACTTCACTCGATCACAAACTTGAACCGGTTTACCATTTCACACCTCGTCGGGATATAACGACCCGGGGAAACACTATATTCCGCGGAGCATTGACTCTAGGCTGTTTGACCTTGTTGACCATTCACTGGTCAATTTAGGTTGATCGTTTGGATCCAATCAATGTTCATCTCGTATGGAACGATTAGTATTTATTATGTCTTTTGGTATTTTGGAACGAAGTATCGATTGCTACTTTTATGGACGATGGGGATTTCGTATGATATTCTACGGTTTTTGGCGTATATGGAGAATTGTGTTCCTATTTGCGTGGTTGATATTGTGTTGGTATTATGTTCGTATTTTGACTTTTACCAATCGGATTCTTGTTGGACGTTATGTAACGTGCAATTGGACACTTATGAACCTTGTATTGTGACTTCGATCAATGGCCCCATGACAAAACCCTGTTAGAGCTACCCGAACTGGTACTGCAGCGACTACCCCTGGTCGCCGAGGACGCCGTCCTACTCGAAATGTTGAAACCCCTACTCCTGACAACCTGGACACCACCAATCGCAACAACAGGAATCAAAATGTCGATGTTTAGGGAGACAATGATCATGTTCCACCGAATGCACCTACTGTGGATCAAGCCATGATCAATCAACTTGTGGAGCAACGAGTTGCTGAACTACTAGCTGAGTCGAATCATTCCAACAACTCTGCTAGAACTTTTCCACCTGTTCGTACTAATGGATGTAACTACAAGGAGTTCCGAATCTGTGGACCCATTGAGTTTGGTGGAACTGAAGGAGTAGTCTACTTGGTCAGGTGGATAGAGAAAACTGAGTCAGTGTTCAATGTCAGCAATTGTGCGGAGAATGCTAAGGCAAAGTTTGCTTCTTTTACTTTCAAGGATGAAGTATTAACTTGGTGGAACAATTACCGAAATTCGGTTGGGAGTGAAGTGGCCTATGCCATGACTTAGGAGCAATTTAAGTCTTTGCTGATTCATACTTACTGCCCAAGGAATGAGGTTAAGAAGCTAGAGATTGAGTTCCGGAATCACAAAGTGAAGGGTACCGATGTGGTGACTTATAATCATCGTTACCAGGAGTTAGCCTTGCTTTGCCCAGATATGGTTAAGACTGAGACTCAAAAGATTGAGCAGTATACCGATGGGTTGCCTGTGGCTACAAGAAACGATGTGATTGATGCTAGGCCTGCAAATATACATGAGGCTATCACGATCGCTCAACAATTGATGGATTCGTTGGAATTGGAAGGAGCTGATAAGGATAAAAATGGGAAAAGAAAGAGAGACCATCACTCTAAGGGTAATGATCACCGAAACAAGCGACAAGCAGTTGCTAAGGCTTATGCTATTGGAGATGGAAATAAAAAGAACCAAAATGGTGATGCACCCAAGTGTGGTCGTTGCTACAAAAATCATTCTAGACGATGTAATGTGGTGTGCAAGAATTGCTCAAGGATGGGACATATAGCTAAGGATTGTAGAGCTCAACCCCTTACTATGGTTCAAGCTACTCCTGAAGCTATGAGTAAGGCGAACGTTACTTGTTTTGGTTGTGGGAAGAAGGGACACTATAGGAATGAGTGTAGGGAATTGTGGAACCGAGGAAATCAAGGATCGGGTGGTAATAGGTACAATCATGGGAACCGTGGAGCTAGAGGAAACTGTGGACGTCATGACAATGAGGACCAACGTGTAGAAGCAGGAGCTGCCCATGGGAGAGTGTATGCATTTGGAAACGAAAGAGAAGACCCGAACTTCGTTAATGGTACGTTCCTTCTCAATAATCGTTATGCTTCCATACTATTTGATACTGGTGCCGATAGGAGTTTTGTGTCCACTACTTTTGCACCCTTACTAGAGAAACCCCTGATGGCCTTAGGAATTGGATATGATGTAGAGTTAGCTAATGGGAACATAGAAAGGATTAAGACTATCATTCGCGGTTGCACGTTAAATTTCTTGAATCATCCTTTCAACATAGATCTTCTACCCGTCACGTTAGGAAGTTTCAATGTCATCATTGGTATGGATTGGTTGTCGAAGTATCGTGCTCACATACTTTGCGATGAGAAGATCGTGTGTGTGCCTTACGGAAAGAAGATTCTAAATATACAAGAAGATCGAAAAGGTTCGAGGAGCCCATCCCAATTAGCGGTCATTTCTTGCACTAAGCTGCCGAAGATAATGGAAAAAGGATATTGCCTTTTCTTAGCCCAGATCTCCGAGAAAGGAGGGAAGGAGAAGAAAGAAAGATGCATTGGAGATGTGTCTATAGTTCGCGACTTTCCGGATGTATTTCCTGATGATTTGCCGGGAATCCCGCCTACTAGACAAGTGGAGTTTCAGATTGAGTTGATACCTGGTGCTGCACCCGTGGCACGAGCGCCTTATTGACTTGCACCCACTGAACTGGAAGAGTTGTCGAAACAATTAGCAGAGTTAGCCGAAAAGGGATTTATAAGACCAAGTTCTTCACCTTGGGGAGCCCTAGTCTTATTTGTGAAGAAGAAGGATGGATCGTTTCGTATGTGTATTGACTACCGAGAGCTGAACATGTTAACGGTGAAGAATAGATACCCGTTACCGAGGATCGACGACTTGTTCGATCAGCTCCAAGGATCGAGTGTGTATTCGAAGATCGATCTGAGATCGGGATATCATCAACTTAGAGTTTGCGAGGAAGATATTCCGAAAATGGCTTTCAGAACCCGTTACGGGCATTACGAGTTCCAAATGATGCCGCTTGGGTTGACTAACGCACCTGCGGTATTCATGGATCTCATGAATCGGGTGTGTAAGCCTTATTTAGATAAGTTTGTGATCGTGTTCATCGACGATATTCTAATCTACTCGAAGAGTGAGAAAGAGCATGAGGAGCATCTAAGACTCATCTTAGAATTGCTCAGGAGGGAGAAGCTGTATGCCAAGTTCTCCAAATGTGAATTCTGGATTCCGACGGTACAATTTTTGGGTCATGTGATTGATAGTCAAGGAGTTCATGTAGATCCCGCTAAGATTGAAGCTATTAAAGAATGGGCTGCACCGACAACCCCAACTGAAGTTCGTCAATTTTTGGGTTTAGCCGGTTACTACCGAAGATTCATTGAGGGATTTTTGAAGATAGCAAAACCGTTGACCAAATTGATTCAAAAGAATGTTAAATACGAATGGGGAGATAAGGAAGAGGAAGCATTTCAATTACTTAAGGAGATGTTGTGTAGTGCTCCTATCTTAGCGCTACCTGAAGGTAGTGAGGACTTTGTCGTCTATTGTGACGCTGCTCATAAAGGTTTGGGAGCTTTGTTAATGCAACGAGAGAAGGTAATAGCTTATGCTTCCCGACAGCTCAAGAAGCACGAGAAGAATTACACCACCCATGATTTGGAGTTAGGTGCTGTGGTTTTTGGCTTTGAGAATATGGAGACATTACTTGTATGGAACCAAGTGTGTTGTATTCACTGACCACAAGAGTCTGCAACGCATCTTGAATCAGAAAGAGCTCAACATGAGACAACGACGTTAGATTGAGTTACTAAGCGATTATGATTGTGAAATTTGCTATCATCCTGGTAAAGCTAACGTTGTGCTGATGCTCTTAGTCGAAAGGAGAGAATACCACCGTTACGAGTTAGGTCATTAGGAATGACTATCGTATCGCCATTACCATTTCAAATATTAGAAGCTCAAACGAAAGCGTTGAAAGCAGAAAACCGACCTGCTGAGGATATATTTGGAATGGCTGAAAATGAGAAAGGATTTGTTAATCGTTCTGATGGAATATTGTGTTTTGGAGACAGAAGTTGGGTACCATTGTATGAAGGAATTCGAGAGTTGATTATGCATGAGTCACATAAGTCAAGGTACTCTATTCATCCTAGGTCTAACAAGATGTACCAGGATCTTAAGAAGTTATATTGGTGGCCAAACTTGAAGGCAGATATAGCCTTGTACGTTAGTAAGTGCTTGACATGTTCGAAGGTTAAGGCCGAACATCAAAGACCGTCAGGATTATTGACGCAGCCAGAACTCCCGGTTTGGAAGTGGGAGCGAATTACGATGGACTTTATTACCAAATTACCGAAGACAGCTAGCGGTTGTGACGCTATCTGGGTAATTATGGATCGATTGACTAAGTCTGCTCATTTCCTGGCGATTAGTGAAGATGATAGTGTCGACAAACATGTGAGGTTGTATGTGAAAGAAATTATTTCTCATCATGGAGATCCGATATCGATTATTTTTGATCGCGACAGCCGTTCACGTCAGCTTTGTGGCGATCACTTCAAACCGCTTTGGGGACGAGACTTGATATGAGTACTGCATATCATCCCCAAACCGACGGTCAAAGTGAGAGGACTATTCAGACTTTGGAGGATATGCTTCGTGCATGTATAATAGACTTTGGTAAAGGCTGAGGGAAGTATCTACCCCTTGCGGAATTCTCCTATAACAATAGCTACCACACAAGTCTTAAAGTTGCACCGTTCGAGGCTTTATGTGGTCGTAAGTGCCGTTCGCCGATTGGTTGGGCTGAGGTTGGAGATAGCCAACTCACAGGCCCTGAGCTTATATTGAAGACTACTGAGAAAGTGACTCAAATTCGTGATCGATTACAACTAGCTAGAGATAGGCAGAAAAGTTACGCCGATCAGAGACTTAAACCCCTAGAGTTCCAGGTTGGAGACAAAGTGATGCTGAAAGTCTCGCCTTGGAAAGGAGTGATACGTTTCGGGAAACGTGGAAAACTCAACCCCCGCTACATTGGACCATTTCTAATTTTGGAGAGAATTGGGCCTGTAGCTTATCGATTGGAATTGCCATAGGAATTGAGTAAGGTTCACGATGTATTTCATGTGAGTAATTTGAGGAAGTGCCTTTCTGATGAGACACCGGTTATACCGATGAAGGACATTCGTGTAGATGAGAATTTGAACTTTGTGGAAGAGCCGATTGAGATTTTGGATCAAGAGATTAAGTGACTCAAGCGAAGTCGTATTCCCCTCATCAAGGTTCGTTGGAATTCCCGTCATGGACCGGAATTTACGTGAGAACATGAGGACGAGTTCTGAAAGAGATATCCGAAGCTTTTCACTTCGTAGATGGATTGTTCCGAGAGAAACCCGGGACGGGTTTCTTCTGAGGCTGGGAGGATGTGACAACTGGCAAATTGGGGAGCTATTTTAAAATCCGCATTACTTTGAAATTTAACAATACAAAAACGTTTGGAAATTATTTCCATTTAACTAAGCCGAATTTGAAATAGTGACTTGGATACAAGAATTTTATGTGGAGTTGATTCGTATTATTGATTTATATGAGATATATGTCGTTGATTATTGTTTTTGCGTTTAATTGGCACTTCGTTGACTCCGACACTAGGAAACCTAACGAATTTAAATATTTTGATTAACGGTCGCGTTTATATATTTAACGGACGTGTTGAGAAGTTTTAAAATATTATGAGTATGGACTCGGGATTCGAGGGTCGGGTTACTTTAAAAATTTTAAACGATTGGTCCTTGTGTTTACACCTTAGCCGACCCACTCCCCTCCTCTTTTATTATTATTAATGTTGTAGAAAACTAGAAGGGGGGGGGGGGTTGAATAGTTTTGCGTCTTTTTCGTTTCAATAAAATTTTGCTTTCAAGTAAGTAATGGTAGTTTGTAAAAACCCTTTGAAGCTAAAGTATAGATACAAGTTAATTCACATATGTAACATAAATACTTCTTATTTAAAGTGTTAAATAGAAATTATAATTTCATATGTCTCACTTAAATATAAGTTTGTATTTATATATGTATATGTGTTTTAATGATTGTATATACTTTAATTTACTAATGTATAATTTATGTTTTGAATGGAATCTAACTTGATCTTTATGTGAAACCAATATATGCACAACACACAAGCAATTGTAACTATGAATGATATGCAAGTAAGTAATTAATCAAAGAGTTAGAGATGGAAGGATCAAACCGAGAGACAAAGGATTTATAGTGGTTCGGCTACAAGGACACCTTCCTTGCCCTACTCCACTCCCCGAGTCACCTACTCGAGAGTTTTCTTCACTAGATCAAAAACCTCCTTTATGGCGGAGAAAACCTTACACACCAATTAGCACACCACAACAATATCACACCACAATCACAACTTCAACACAACTTCTTCACACCAATCTTCTTCACACCTAACTTCTACACACCAATCTTCTACACTTCAAATTTCTTCACAACTTTCTACTTTGCTCCTAGCTTCTTCACAACTTAATACTTCCTAACACTTTTTCTTCACGCCACTTGTTTCTTCACACCTTCACTACTAAGTCCTATCCACTACCTCAAGATATATACTACTTCACAACTTCTAGGCTTCAAGGTCTTTTCAACTTCAAAGCTTCAACTTCTTCATCTTCACAACTATCTCCACTTCAATGAACTACCACAACTTATTTCTTCTATCACTAATCCTATCCACCTCTACTTCTTCACTTCTATTACTACTTCACGCCTTCAATAGATCTAGATCCTATATCTAAATCTATCTAACCAATGTATACAATATGTTCACAAAGAAATAAATGATATACAAGATTAACTAAACAAACAACTTAGATAGCAAGATGATACTAAGTTGTAATACTTCTAGTAGAAGTATTCTTCTCTTTGCACTTGAGTGTTGAGGCTTGAATCACTTTGAAACAAAGATCAAAGTATATAAGATCAAAGGATTTTTAGAAGATGGAGAGGGATGTTTAGATCAGAAAGTTTTAGTGCAAAAAGGTGAGGAAAAAATCCAGGTTTAAGGTGGTATTTATAGGCAACAGAATCTGACAGAGGAGCGTGGCCGGTCCCCTTAAATCATGGTCGGCCCCCTTAAAATTAAGGGGACCGCCCCTTATAATTAAGGGGGCCGCCCAACTGTAACGGCCAGAAAACTTGTCTTTTAGTGGGGAAAGTTTATTTGGTGAAAAACTAACTGATTTTGGTTAAATATTTGAAATCATATATTTAGTATGATTAAAACATTTTTCTTTATTACCAAAAGTGTTTTTCAAAAATATATAATATGTTTATATAATTAAGTAGGCTTTGTAATACTTAATTAAACTTTCCTTTGATCTTATAATGCTTTAATCACTATGTTTATTCATACCTTAAGTGATTAGATGGTGAAAGTGATTATTAACTACTAAATACTTGTTTACGTCATTATCTTAGATTTAATGAGTTTTCATTTTGTGATTATCAAAACATAGAGATATCGAAAGATATGAGTAACGTTTTTAGTCGTTTATTTATATCAACAAATGTAATTGTTGTAAAAATGAAATAAAAAGAGTAGTAATATATTGGTCCATGTGGTCTTTCTCCTGGCACACACAGAAACAAACACAAACAAACATTATCCTTGTCTCTCATCTCTCTCATCTATCTCTCTTTCACCTTCCCTATTCCAAACCTAGCCGCTACCGGTCTCCTCACCACACCGCCACCATAAAATGAATCCCCATCACCTATTCTATTAGATCTACACAAACACGCGCCTTATAATTTTCTTTCTGAGCTCGTACCCATCTATACTCGCCAATTTTTCTTTTAATTTAGTCTCACATCGTATATATCTTGTCAAGATTTAAGGTAAGGGCGAGTCACACTTTATTTGTAACTCAGTAATTTGGAAACCGTGACCAAGGGTCACGATTGAGGGTATTTTTACATGGGTTTTGAATAAAACATGATTTGAACACGTTTGGTATCCGGGTTGGTGTTTTTTTTTTTGAGGATGTTGAGTTGAAACCTTGAGCTTAGGCTCTCGGCTTGAGTTATCTTGTGAACTCATGTGGTTTCTGGATTATTTTGGTCTCGTGGTGTTGATTAGCGAGGGTGTTTGGTGATATTTCACCAGGTCTTGAACTAATTTGGTTGTGAAATCTGGATATAGTATTGTTGTTTGTGGTAACGTGACCCTGGGAGTCCGTTTGGTTTGGTTCGAGCTCGGCTGAGCTAGCCGAGACCCTAGAGGTCTCGGGTGGGACCCACGTGACTCGTGGTGAAGTCTTGACTCGGGTTCGACTTGGTAAGTTGACCCGGATTTCTTGATATACTTGGTGTTCTTATTGGGTTCTTGATGTTCTTCTTGTTATTATTATTGTTATCTGTTGTTGTTTTTATTAGTTGTTGTTTTGTTTTGTTAACCAAAGGAAAAGAAGTGGCCGAGACCTCGTGGTCTCGATGAATGAATTGATTTATTTTGTGGAAGTTGTGTTGACGAAAGGAAGTATCGGGGACCGATTGAGAGACGGTCAAATTAGATTGACGGAGATAGGTTAGTTGGGTGCCGTAATCGGACCCTATTGTTGTAGCACGTGTTTTGAGTATTGATTGGATGGAGTTGGATTATTTGATTTGTGACTTGGTTATATTATTTTGGACTTGGACAATGAGCCGAGAGTGATGACTCGGACATGTGCCATCTCGTATAACTCGATAATTATTTATAATCAAACGCTAATAATAAAACTCATAATAATATTATTGATAATATAACCGTTTATATAAGTATATAGACGTGAAAAACATATATGTAAATATATAAATGCGTATATTAAAAATAAAACGATCACGAGTAATATATTATAATAACGTGACGATAATTAATATACTATGAGAATAGTGTAATAAATGTCGGGAGCGTTACTATAAATAAATAACTATAAATAACGACGAAATCTTTTACGTTGGGTAATTATTAAATAAAACATATCTTTTAATAAACGAGGGAAACTATCGAGTTATACGGGGTTGTGGTCACTTGAGTCCAAGTGGACTTTATTATTGTTGTGTGACTTTTGTGTTTGTCACGGATATGTGACGATTAATATATCTATTTTCTATAACTACGTAACTTATTTAATCGACAGGTTAAATAGGATTTATTTAGTTATATAAAACAAATATATTAATGGGCATTGTATCCTACGACGCCCATAGGTTGTGGTACGCGTACAGGAATAATGAATTACTACATATCTCGTGGAGTTGGCTAAATTGACGAATTCAGTAAACCTGACGATATATATAGGGAATTTATTAGACTTTGATACCTACCATATAGTATTCTTTGTGCTATGTGACATAGGTTTGGGTATAATCTTAGGACGATATATTACGTAGATAAATGTGGGGATTATCAAATCGACGGATTGGATAAACTTCGATGATTTATTTAAATAATATATGGGGCTAATATTAGACCTATAGATTGTTTTATTATTCTTTTCGTTGTGGCTTCTTGGATTGAGTTGTGTCGACCATCCACCCGTATGGATACCAAACGTCCAACTCCAAATTAATATGAGGATAATACGAGAATTGGATTTTTGGAAAGTAAAATGGAATACGTTCGGGATTGGGAATATTTGATTTTGAGGAAATGATTCTGAGCGCGTTTATATTGTTAGGAAGTGCCGAGTCTGTAGTTGCCGTTATTTGAGTTGCTTTACATCTTACATCTATCGATTTCTTTTGCTGATTGATGGACTTGAGGTTAGTCATAGCTCCACTTTTACTCTTGAACTTTGTTTTCAATACTTGGGGTGAGAAACATGCAAATTATTTTATGTGGACTATTATCGCTTTGTTTATTTTAAAACTTGCTATGCTTATAGAACTAGGTAGGTTATAGAGCGAGACCTAGTCCTGACCTAGGTGAGCTATTGATTTGGTTATAGAGCGAGGCCTAGTCCCGAACTAGGTAAGCTATTGATTGGTTGTTGAGCGAGGCCTAGTCCCGAACTAGGTAAGCTATTAGATTGGTTATGGAGCGAGGCCTAGACATGAGCTAGGTAAGCTATTGATTGGATTGTTTTGAGCTATAGCGTGCACCTATAGGGTTGGTTAGTTTTGGTTGGTTTGATTGAGGCCTAGTTTAGCTAGCAAGAGTTTTTGCGTATATGTCCACTCTATTTAGTTATGAACTTAAATCTATGATCTCACCAGCGAAAGCTGACTTTTAGCGCATTTTCTCAAGTAATTAAGTGATGTCCTTGGATGCTTGGATTGGAGGCTTGGCTATGGCACCTGGTTATGGATCTATTTTCTAAAACTCTGATAAATAATTGTGGACCTATATTTATTTCTTTTGGGCCTGACTTTGGATGAATTTGGGATAAATGTAAACTTTAAAACCCCGTTTAGTTGTATTTTTTTTCTTATGTTTACTTTATCTCGTTCTTTTATGTCTTGTGTTGGATACCAATCCCCGTAGCACCCCGAAAGCTTGTTGAGTCTTCCGCTGTATCAAATTTTGGGGGTGTTACATAATGTCACAACTAACTTAATCAGCCGACCCATGCAAGTATTTCCTACAGGTGGTCTTGTCACATGTTTCTGTGTGGGCGTGTGAGCAAAGCGGGTGTTCCATGATGACATAATCATACTAAATTAACCTATATAAACAGTTGCATGTATACAAATATTTAAGACTAAACAATATCCATAAAAGACCATTTCCTTCATTTGTAAAAGTGATAATCATTTAACCTTTAACTAACATACTGAGTATAACAATAATTTCAGAAAACCTGCAAGTTGGCCCAGTTTAACCCATATCAACCCGTTCTAGTGATTACTATGAGACCTTCCATGTGAGTCATCATTTTCCACTAAATAAAATTATCAACTTCTTAAGGGTGTTTAAGAAAGCTTTGACTAAACATTGTTGTATCATATCCTTAGCAGCGGGTCACTTTCCAGGACATTAGATACTAATAGTAGTGAGGTCTAAAACATTGTTGTATCATATCCTTAGCAACGGGTATATGATACTTGACGCCATTCAACATTGTACATATAAGAAGAAATTTAATTGTCCAAATTAAAACAACGAATGCATCATAAAATCTTAATAATGTACGATGTAAATACTCGATGATAACTACTTTTTGCATCCCGTATAAGAAGCTAATTCATTATAGTCTGTTGCATCTCCAAGATCAAGATGCCCGATCTCACCATGTGTCAGCATCATTTTTTTCTTGATCTCTACAAATAAAACCTAAGAACGTAATCAAGTTGCATGTAAGCAAGTTCATTAACACATAAAATTTAGCCATTTGTACCCATATCTCATAGTATTCGTTACCCAATTTGTCACACCCATCTTTGTCATGCAAGTAGTAAAGGTTGATATACACGATCAGCCGATATTTTAAGACAATTACATTCTAGGCAAGAGCACATAAGGGCCCAAGAAGTCGCTCAACACCCTTTATATCATCATCGACCGTCAAACTCGCAATATTATGTTTGAGTAATTGACATTGTGAAATCGTAGATACTAAATCAAAAAAGAAAACAATCTTAAGAAAAATAAATAACACAATATGCATAGACTCATGTTATCAGCCCAATCCAATATTATGATTAAGGGCTCGTTTGGTTGAGGGGTGTGGGATTCGGATTTGGGTATGGGAGATGATAAATGATGTTTGGTAAATAAAGTAATACTTTGAAATCTGCGGGGATCACTACTTTTTCATTCCACCCATGTATGATAGGTTTTATGTAAAACCTGTAGGACCTATTGTACCTCTCTCACAACACATTCTATTTTTTATTAAAATATTATATTTAAATATAATTTAATTATTATATCAATTAAAATATATTTTCTCTCTCTTAATATTCATTCCTCACAAACTCAAATTCAAATCCAAATCCAAATCCGAATCCGAATCCGAATTCAAACCCATTTATAAACCAAACGGGCCCTAAGTATCGCTAAATACTAACATGAATATGATATCGACAAATATTAACACCTACTCTCTTTAAGTGAGGGTTTACATATACCAAAAATGACATCAAGTACTCGTAACAGTTAGCAAACCCATCAAACATAAACTAAATTGCAAGTCTAATCGGACCTAAAACCAATCAATTTTCACCTTGAATGTAACATGCCTACATGAAGAACTAAAGAATGCAAACGAAACATTCATAAAGACCTCTAAAGAAACAATTTTACATAAAGAAAAAATAGTGAAACATAAATTCCCATAGCTCATACAGTCATGGTTTTGCAGCACTAACCCGAATCCTGAACACCATTAACTTTCCATAGTAATCTCATACACCATTAGCTCTGAAAGTATACAACTGTAAGAAAAACCCCACCAAATAACCCACAAAAACTTATTTGCTTGATCTCATCTAAAATATCAATCGATCTATATATTGAAAATTGAGAATCAGTACCCACAAAAAACCCAACATAAAAACTAATAATAAAATTGAGTAATTCTTTTGACTTATGAGAACCCACAAAAAAAACTAATAATCATTTTAACTAATCGATCCATATGCTTATGAGTACCCACAACCCAACACATCAAATTGACGTAAAACACTTATGAGTAAACATACCTTGTACCAATTTGATTGGATGATAATATGCCCTCAATCAAATCGAATGCATATTGAATGCGAATTGTAACCATAACTCGTACCGTTTTGATTTTATGAAGTTTAAAAATTGAGATGAAAGAAAGACAGAACAATTTGATTGGAGTATCATATATGGCAATATTGTTTGATTATCGTTTGATATTGAAGGAGGGTTGAAAGTCAAAAGAAATTAATTGAATAGATGACATGGCATTAGTGAGGTGGCTTTTTATTGCCAACATGACTTTAATGAGGTGGCAGAATTTCAAAAAAACATTTGTTTATTATATATATATATATATATATATATATATATATATATATATATATATATATATATATATATATATATATATATATCTACATTATATATAACAGGAGGTGTATGACGTCATTAATGCCACCTCAATGCCATGTAATTGTAATATGTTCATGTCATCGCATTAATGTCCACATCATCACATTAAATGTCCACATAAGCGAGAAAAGGCAATGCATTAAATCAACTAGAATCAGGATTAATTAAAATGTTTAAAAATTTAGTCAATTGCAAGATTTGAACCCGGACCTTAGCGTCCACACACAAGCTCCTCAACCGGTGGAGCATCCCATTTTTTGTGATATAATCTGCAAGTCATTATTAATAATGCATGAATCAATAAAGGTTGGAAATTATTTTGATAAAACCATCACAACATCATCACGTATCAGTAAGATATCCAAAAACCCTAAATCGAAAAAAGCCACACAATTCATTGTTGTCATCTGTCTTCTAAAAAACCCTAAATCAAAATATAGGATTAATACCAACATGAATGCTATAGATGTCAGTATTGTGTTTAACCATGAGTGAACATCAGATTCTATTGAAATCTGTAGTATACGTGAATGAACTTTGCTTTCACTCTGGTTACTGTTTTCACCATTAGGCGGCCAATGAAAAGCTAAGACATGTTTGTGTGCTGTATTCTACCTTTTCTATGGTTTGTTGCATAATGGTCATCCTCCTGTATAATAATCCACGTTTTTTATTTGGCTTCTTTAGTGATTTATTATGTTCATAATTGTTGTGTAACTTTTGTTTTGTTTTATAACTTTTGTATTTGATATGTGACATGGCGTCAACTGGAAGATCATGAACGTCTGATAACACCTAATCTGCATGGCTAAAGGTAAATATTCTGTAGCACTACGCCTTTTCTTCTTAATTGAATAAAACTCAAAAAGTTGTCCGCTCCTCAGGAAGCATTTGAGATTATTGTTGCTTGCTCTGCAATGGTTATATTGAAACAAGAAGAGTCAAAGGAAAAGGAACAAACGAAACCAACGGACCTGAGGTATGCTTTTGATATCATTTTTTCTTAATTGATGGTAGGATATATGGATTATAATTGATGAGTATTTACGAGTATAATATGGATTGCATTGTATCTTCATACATATAATTATTGTTCATGTGGATCACATTGTATAATTACTTATCGTCGTGTGGCTTTATGATGTGTATTTGCATTAGTGTGGAGCATGGTTTAGGTCACCTTCCTTTTACCGAAAGCAGGTCAGGTTTACTGTTTTTTGCATCATTCTATGTAGCAAAGATTTTAAGTTATTGATTTTGATTTAGGTAATCACAAATTGGACGAAATTGATTACATGGCAACCGAAGGGGCTTTTTTGTAGTTTCTATAATTCTTATGAAGTTTTGTTGTCAAACAACAAGGATATTTGATCAGATTGATGATCCTTAAAAGGCATGGAGAGGTATTCAAGTCTTACTGTACACAGCAACTTCCAAATTTATTTGATTAAAATTCGATTTTGTAAGCTAACTTAGACATATATGTATATCTTTTGTAGTCTTGAAGTAAATTTTAATGGTTATGGCCTTTTCAAAAACTGTGGAATGAAGGCACAATGTAGAGGGAGTTATTTTTTATTTTGATGAACCGACTCCATACAACTAATTCATGGAGATTCTTAGGAGTAGATTCTATACCGCAATACAACAAGCTTCGTACCAATATAAAATCAGATGTTATTATTGGTGTCATTGACACAGGTAATGACATGTGAGAAAATGCTTTCAACAATTTTTATGGCTAAGATAACCGATTAAAAGTTCTGGGGCTCATTAATAAAGTATTTAAAGGAACGTAGCTAGCTAAAATTTGTCCTCTCATTTTGATTATTGAAGGAGCATTGGCATGGAAGATAGTGATTTTTCGTATACGCCTAGGTTTTGAGATATGTGATAAGGAACAATAAGTCAGTTAGTTTTTGAGAGTGCAACCACTAACATGCGGAAGCCGCTTTAATGTACATTTGTATTATTAAGATTTTATGTTCCTTTTTGATACATTCTAATCTTGATATAACTTATCTTTATTTTAGTCATATATCATCTTAGATTTAGGTTTATAGATAGTAATGGTGCTCCTAAGGTAAAACAATATTACGACAATAAGAACATTCAGAAAGGGTCACACAATAACAGGCAGTGATCATGAGAGGTAATTGGGATACAACATTCTATTTGCAGAATACCTCACTGTATTCACAATGTAGCAATACAAATTGACTTTTTGTTTAAATTGTAGCAATGCAAAGTTACCCTTTGGAGTGTTCTAATCGCAAAAAGTGTTCAAATAAGATTAAATCTTGTGTCTATTTTCAGGGACTTTTTATAGGTTTGTCGATCCAAAGAGAAGCGTGAAGCTTTCGAAACAGATAAAGAGATGGCAATCGAAAAGGAGTTAACTGATTTGGTTTTATCAACGTTCACAATATATTCCCTAGAGGTGAAGTTTCAACTCTAATTTTTAAATGAAAAGATTAAGTCTTGCATATGGTTTGACAGTCTATTGTAGAGGGTTACATCTAAATTTCAAAAAACAGGCTTGGCAAGATAGTGTGAAACAATTATTGTGTTTTTTTATCTTTTATGGAACAAGGCAACGCTGTTGAGAATCTGTATTTAATCTGAAATGGCGAGCTGGTATAACTTTTTAATTAATTGGTTAGGAGGCGAAATTGCTATATCTGAAGCACTCGGTACGTGCACCCTTTTATAGATGCTCGACTTACGTGACAACAATTTTGGTCTTTTGGACCAAAATCTGGGGCTGCTTTAAGTCAAGGTATATCCCTTCATGTTAATCTCACAAATCTTTACATATGTTACTTACATTTGGACTCGATGCACCAGATCTACCTACCTGTGGTCATGCTAACTAATTTTCATTTAAAAACATGTGCATTTGTGTACAATTTGAATATTGTCGAATTATAAAATCCACCTTTTGTTAATTTACAAAGACCCATTTTGAGGACAAGATGATCGATTATAATTTGTGGAGCAATTTCCAACTATGGAAGATGTATCTAAGAACGTAGTTAAAAACAGTTTGGTATTTCCAGACATGTACGGCTTGGTTTCAAGTGTAATTATGGCAATCATTAATGATGTGGATACCGACAAGGTTTAATTTTGCATCTTTCAGTTCTCATTTGGCCGGGTAATCCATTCTTATTTCTTTTTTATGTACTTTGAACCCAAGGTTAGATCAACCAAAGACAAGGTTTGATCAGCTTCTTATTTTTTGAAAAACAACTGATTATATATGAATCTGTATAAGACAAAAGGTTTCACTTTTGACCCATTTTAGATATAAATGGATCAGATTGGGTAACGCTTTATATCTAACAATGCACATGGGTCGAGCGGGTTAAACGTGTTAAAAGTCAACACGCAGCATGGACTATGTTCAATGCAGATTTATAATAGACTGATTGAATTACATGTTAACATTTATGCAACAATGGTAGTTAATGTTTTACTAAATCCTCGAAGTATGATGCTTCAGAAAAGTGAATGATCATTATGTTTTGGCATTAACTCCTTAATTAACGACCTTTCTCTACGAAATGTAAGCTTTTTATTTCTTAACTTTCATAGTTTGATATTCATACTTCTTTATTGCTAGATAAGTAGATATGTCACAAGGCTTTAGATAGATGAGGACTAACATAAATGCTTATAAATACCTAAATAGTGCCTTAACTTTAAAGATCACTCTAATCAACAACAGTCTCATAGAAGTAGAAGCACCATCGTTTCCCTCATCTCAAAGGTTAATATGACATTAGTCTATATAATAACCTATGTCGTACTTTGTCCATCTATTTTATCTATTTGCTAGGATGTGTATGTTTCAACATAAACAAGGAGCCTTTTCGATTTGATTTCTTGCAGTAGATCATATGTATTGCATTGATCATACACATAAAGTTATTTCATATGAATTTATGCTCTGACTTTGATTAGCTTGAGCTTAATATTTATAATATTTCTAATGTGTTAACTTGGACTTTAAATCTCAGACACGTATGGCGTAAGTTATTAGTTTATTGAAAAACCTGTAAGGACCTCAAGTATCATTTAGGGTTTTTTAATTAGCTTATCGACCTTAAAACTTATTTAAGTTCATAATATCATAAGAAATAAAAAGTTAGCTAATTAGCTTTATAAATTTTGACTATTTTCATAGGCCCATCAAATAAAGTAAAATAAACACCCAATAAGAATTCAACTCTTCACATGATTACTATATATGAGTATTAGTTAGATATGTTTTATTGGTCTAACGGTATTCAACACCAGCGACAGTAAACCAAAGGGCAACGTCAGTACGTTCAGTTAGCAATATTCACTCACATTAGCGTACTTATAAAGGTTAGTTTCACAGATGCATTTAAATGTGATGTTTACTGAAATTCTTTCGCCATAACATACAGGGCCGCCAACTGAGTATAAAGCTTTTAAATCCTGCGACTGCATATGCTCTAACTGTTAAATGATGGCAAGGTTCAGTGGATTGTAGATAAAGTTTTTTGGCGGCATATGAATTCCATCGATTCTTTTTAAAGTTACGAGTTACCCACATTGTAACATCTAATTTTGTGCAGCAGCCACAGTTGCTAATGTGGGAACATGTGTCTTACTCAATATTAGGCTTGCTCGGAAGTATTCTTACAATTAATATCAGATTTCCAGTAGCAACAGAGAATGAGGTATGTGGTTGCATCATTTAATTGTTTTGGTTACTTTTGGGTAACCAAAGCTGAACGCTAAGGTTTTTCGTAATGCAGTCTGACAAATCAACAAAGAAAGTACAAGAAATTAAGCATGGCAATTTGTCAAGGTATTTTCCTTTGTTCTCTGGGACATTTCTGTTGGCTGCAAAAATGCGCTTTTCGCAGGTGTTTGGATATATCTACCGGCTTTGAAGTGGAAATGTGATTACCTGTAACGCAATTACAGTTACCTACCACCCAAGATCATGTTCCGTGCATGCAACCTAATGTAAGCTCGCTTACAACAACAATGGAGCAGTATGTTTTTCTTTATATGAGCATGTGCAAGCCAATTTTTGTTCTATTTTAGGAATTTATATTTGTAGTACATGTAACAAAATGGGCGGATTTGGTGGGTCAAACGGGTCATTTTAGAAAACAAGTTCAGGTCTAGCTGACATTTTAGAAAATGGGCGGGTTTGTTTAGGCATGTTGAATGTATGCGTTGCATCCAAGTCACAACCAAATCAAAAAAAATCACCATTGCTTAAAAGCTACCATTTTTTATTACAAACCGGTACACCAGTTTTATATTCGAAGTATGTTTGGATAGAGGTTGAGTTCAATAGTGCAAAGCATCTCTTACTAAATGAGGATGATATTGTTGGTATTCTTCAAATGGATGACGTGAAGGATTGAAGTCCCTTAATGACTGAGTTTTAATCAAGGTTTGCCCCTTCTTGGAATCTTCATGTTGGTTAATAATTTGAATGCCTTAAATAATTAACCTCCTATTATTTTCATAATTAGGCTTGCCAAGTATGTAGGAGACACAACTTAATAATGATATTATAATACCATATAAGGAACAAATTAATCTTTGCCAGGCTCATACATTTGAGCATGAAAATATACCTATGATGCAGTAGTGAAACCCCATGATCTGTATGAAAAGCTAAAGAACAAAGCTATGTATGTTAACAGATTGTTGATAGCATTTAAGTATATCTTTCTTGTGTGTCCCAATGCATTAATGCGTAATTTCTTATGTTTATAGTTTATTTTCATATTTGAAGGTTTAATAAAGTATGTTCTCTTCTGCTTTTCGATATGATCTATAATTAGTTCTTCCTAGATTTTAATTATGGGACCATATAACTGGTGGTCTTCTTTGCTAATAATAGAGTTCGTGCAAATATTATGAGCCGCAACAAGATGGCTTATAAGCTTTTTGAAATTCATATTGACCCATACACTGACTAAATAAGCTAATCCAAACACCCCCTTTGACTTTTAAAGATATTAGATTACATTTATTTATGTTTACCATAAGCATGTACCAACCAGTTATTCCTTTTATATATGCTTTATAGAATAAGTAAATAAGCTCATATCTTTTACGAAGATTAAGTTTTATCTTTTGAGTCTGGTCGTGGTTTATCTACTTCGATCTTTGGGTTTTTATTGCAGTGTTTTCAGATGTCTGAAGAGACTGTATGAACAACAAATTGGAAATCTTGCAAATTTTCAATTGTGTGGTCATGATCAGGTGACTTTATTTTTATGATTTTCATATATTTTCATCAATAGTGATGCTAAATATTTACATGTACGATTGTATAACTGATATTGTGGTTGCTTTAAGAACAGGAGCTGACGCAATGAAGAAAATACAGATAGAAGTGTAAGTTCCCGATTGTATATCCAATTGCACTAATCTGTTTTGTTTATTTTTTTAGTCGTGTAAATATGCTATGGATACAAATATATGATATAAAATTGTGGGTTGTGTCTTCTATGGTACAGGAAAATTAATGACGTCGACAAAACAATGGATGAAATAAATGAACAAAGTGAGAATTTTAAACAGATCCAAGATGCAACTTCAACACCTATTAGCGGTCACGATTTTGATAAGGTAAGGGTCAAAGATATTTAGTTGTACTTCTAAACTCAAGCATGCTAATTTTTAACTTTCAAATCTGAATACGAAGTCTATGCTGTTTAAGTTACTTTTTTTTACCTGATATGTGATATAAAATAATAATTTTGTGTCAACACATGCTGAATTGTAGGATGGACTTGAAGAATTAGATGTAATTGAGTTGGAGTAACAACTTCTCCGGCATGTAACAACAACCGCCCATGTGGCCTCGCAGTATGTGCCAGCTGGAAAACAACCAGCGCGCCCCATCCCACGTTAGAACACGGTCGTGGAAGATTAGCTTGCTGAATTGACAACAGAACGGGCATTATAAACATGAAAGCTTCTGCAGAGTGGAAGTTAGATATCTTTGAATTCCTTAGATAAAGATTATATTATTTGAAGAGCAAAGTAGAAACAATGGAGGATGTGTCGGCATTATGGCATTTATGCAATGTGGTTTTGACAATAGTTATCATTTATGTGCGCTGTAATGCTTTAGTCCTCCAAAATAGACTTGAGACGTAACTATAATATTGCCTAAGTGTGTGTAGTCATTGAACAATGTTATTTCAGTTTGAAACAAGTAAGATAAAGGAACAATGATTATGTACGTAACTATAATAAGAAATCCCAAAACACCTTTCGGAGTAGTAACTTTTGTTGTGTGGACTTTTAATACTAGGTATTAGTGTATTATGTAAAAATTAGTAAAAAAAGGTTTATGCTTGCTTTTTTAAGTGTAACAGTAAAATTATAAGGACCTTTAATGTGTAATGAGAATGACCACTTGAGTTACATGCCTCATATTATTTGCCTAACGCCGGTCAATTCAGGTTCATCATCTCCAAAACATTGGTAAAATTGCATTGACTTCTCAAACACTTTGAACATGAAGAGTAAAAGCTTATGAACAAACAATACATATTGTATTTCCATAACTACAAAAACTAACTTACGGCAATATGATTCAAAAGTTGAGGTTTTAACTTATTTAATGGGCTTTTAAGCTTACTAAATAAAACCTTGATATGCTCATAAGGTCAATTTTATTGCTTATAAGGTTATCTATTTATGCTTATGAACATATATAAGCTATAAGCTCAAGTGGATAAACTAATAAGCCATAAGATGAGCTTATGAGCTTATCCAATTCTCAAAGCTAATAAACCCATCAAATAAGCTAAGACAAACATCCGTTAGACATTTAGTATGCTTAAATGATTACTGAATCAGGGTTGGCTTTAGTTTCTTAAGGGAGGCGGCTTGCCTATTGAATGAGGGAAAGGCTTGTGACGGGGTGAATATATACATTAGGCATGACTTATAAATTGACATGGATTTCAAGCATGATTACATAGAAATTTCACTGTTTTAATTTACATATATGCCAACGCAGCCAACTCCCTGTTGCGGTGTCTTTAACAACGACTATTAATATAATTCAACATCTAAAATTGTCAAAAGAAAGGTTGTTTCTTCAATGGTTAGTTCTCTCCCCTGACCAACTTTATATGATTGTCACAAAAGTAAACTTTATATGATTGTCTCAAAAGTAAAGAAAATAAATGCATTTAAAATTGTTTTTTTGTGCTATAAGTCCTAATTCTGCAAAAACAACTAAAGCTTCCTATAAACAAGTTTAATTTAAGATTTGAATTGTAATCATAAACTTTATTCTTAAGAATAAATTGGTACCTTTTAACTGTTGAATAATTAATAACGCTTAAGTAATTACCATTGTTAACACATAAAAGAAAAGAAAAAAACCACTCTTAAAACACTATGATAATGAATAACGATTAGACAAAGGGAAAAAAAAAAACAATACAAAAATTTTATTCTGACAGCTGACTGATGATCGGAACACTATAGTTAACGGCGATAATGTGTGTGGATATGTGTGTCGATATGTGTGTGATTGTGTGTGGAAGATAATAGATATTATAAATGAGAGAAATGCAAGTGGGAAATATTTTTATCTAAACATGAATGATTTAAATCTATAAAAAAAGACGGCTTAATATCCTCTGCATGCATCGAGAATGCAACACATTTGATTATTCAAGGTGATACTATCAAAACTATAATGCTTATAAAATGACTAAACAAAAAAACAACTATTAAAAAAAATACTATATCGAAAAATACCATAGGGTACACACGCACCCACAGGACCACCCTAGCTCCGTCCCTGAGCTTCGTACCATGCATTACAATATCAAATGAGATATGATTTTAGGCTACTAACGCTTGAAGGTGTTTAGTTGCGGCAAACACGTAAACTATTGACACGAATCAACAAACATCGTTTAAAAAGAATACTCATTTTTTAAAATTAGGACAAACATCGGTACTATTCTTTTAAAATTATTTGTATATGCAAAATATATTTATAACTCATACCAATAATCATATTATAAAAATAATATAATTTTAAATACGCTCTAAGTTCCGTCACCTATTACTACCAAACGAAGAATTACAAGTCATGCCCGCCCATCGGGCAGGCTTAGAAATCTAGTATATATGTATATATATATATATATATATATATATATATATATATATATATATATATATATATATATAAGGAAGGCGCTCTAGTGTTGGGTTATTCTAAAAAGGCCTTTATAATAAAAAGTGTAGGAAAGATTGTGGGAGTGACATGTGTCACCCCCATGACACATCATATGACACGTGTCACCCCCCCCCCCCCACCCACCCCCCTCCCGAAAGAAAAAAAAAAATTCCCCGCGAAAAAAAATTTGGCAAAAAAAAAATTTCCCCGCTAAAAAATTTTACTGCATCACTGTTATAAATTTACTGCATCACGGTTATAAAGTTATTGCATCACGTTTACTGCATCACAATTATGATTTTACTGCATCACGGTTACTGCATTCATGGTTTTAATGTTACTGCATCATTGTTATAAAGTTACTGCATTATAGTTATAAGAAATTGCATTATCATAAGTTTTCTGCATCATATATATATGTAACTGCATCACAATTAAAATACGATTCTTTTTTAAGTTTTGGTTCATCTTTATTATAAGTTACTGCATCATAGTTAATAGTTTAGTGCATCAACTATGCTGCAGTAACTTATAACCTTAATACACTAAAATTTAAAACTGTGATGCAGTAACTTTTATAATTATGATGCAGTAACTTTATAACTGTGAGGGTGGGGTGACATGTGTCATATGATGTGGCATGGGGTGACACATGTCGCCCTCACAATCCTTCCTACACTTTTTATTATAAGAGACCTTTTATTTTAACCCATACCAGGCGCTCTATATTAGTATATTATTGTTGGTGATTTTGCATCACTGATATGATTTAACTGTAATGATTTGATTTAGTTGACCAATGTGTAATCATGATAAATGTTCAACAAGTCGGGGGTTGTGCGGAGTGTGCACTTGTATGACGTTATTATGATTATCATTCGTAGGCGAAGCCCCGAGTCATGGGGGTCCGGGGGCAACGCCCTCGGTAGCGGGGTTCCAAGGGCGGCAGCCTTGGTAGCAGTGTCCAAGTATTTTGGTATAAAGTGTTATGTTAAAAACACACTTGAAAATAAAATTCCCGTTAGTTTGGACCTCAGTTTTGCCCTTTGATTTAACAGTTTCGGTAGTTAAATAACTGCCTTGGCAGTTACAACTATTTTTCGGTTTTATTGGTCATATATTCATCATCTGTTATAACCAAGAAACACCTTCGGGAGGTTGCGGTTGATTGAAATATGTGAAAACCATGGTTATTTCTAGAGAGAAAGTAGAGAGAGAAAGGTGGAAAACTATGTTTTTTATTAAAATGAAATGAAGTTGAGCTTACACACTTTCCCACACCCCTCATGGAGAGTCATGAGGGGTATTTATAGGCTCCTAACACTACATGTTTGCCTACTTGACAATAGTAGTCCTTGTAGTTTCTAATCTAGTCCAATTCACTTGTGTGACGTTATCTTTATAGAAAAGCGAGGCTAACATCATCATATTTGGTTCTGTTCATAACAACAAAACAGATTCTCGTTTCTAAATCTGAATTTTATCCGATTTGAGATTTCGATAGAACCATCAAAATACTTCGATCTGAAAGTGTTTACACGACTCTCGGATTACTGTGATCCTAATAATTCTAACATATAATGAGGGTGCAATGCCGATCTGATGGTCGTGAGGCTTTCCCAAAGGGATGTCGCCTAAATGCCCAATTACATGCCTAATCCATTTAAGTAGAGCCAACAATGTTTAACCATGCATATATGGGCTTGTCAAAGTAACTTCTTGGGCTTGTTTGAAACTACATAAATAATGTTTATATGGGTAGAAATCATAATAGTACAATAACAACAAGAGCATCCAATCCCGCCGGAGCAGGTCAGCAGGATACGAGAGTGGATCTTAACATCGTGCTAAAAAATGTCTTACTAGCTTCTTATCTCTTACACATTCAGACTCAGTCAGACTTTTAGGCTGTTTGTTTTTTTCTTTTTGAGTTAGACGTGGTCAAACGTATTGTCTCTTACCCAATAAGAGATGAGAAACTTGTCTTATGGCTATGAATTTATGATAAAAATGCAATACTATGTCTAATAGTTTTATTATCATAAATTTAGAATATTTATCAAAGATAATTTATTTTATGGTTTACCGACCATGTTAAGTGTATGATAAAATGCAATGCGATGATTTTATATATACATTTGCAAATTAAAATCATTCAGATAATTTAACAAAAACAATCAACATATTTGATTCACGTTTAGATTTTTTAGACATTTTTTAAGAGTGACTCGAAGCATCTTATTAAAACAAGATACAACATTACTAAAACGACATTTTATTATATAGAGAAAGTTCATTTAGGGACTAAGTATTTGTTACATACTAAGGGACAAATCACCACCGTCCATTTAGTTTGATCTAATGGTGGGGATTAACTTAAGATTAAATATGTAAACCTAAGTCCATGCCTTTTTTTTTTTTTTTCCTTTTTCTTTGTCTTTTTTATTATTCACTTTCTTTCTTTATTTCTTTCTTTTTTTTTTTTTTTTGCCTTTCTTTTTTCCAATTAACGTTATTTTTTTTTCTTTTTTATTGTTATTTTTTCCTTTTGTTCTAATTCACGTTTTCTTTTTTTTTTTTCTTTTTTTTTTAAATCAAGCTTTTCTTTTTTAAATAAATTCACGATTTTTTTTCACTTTATTACGTTTTCATCTGTTTTTGTCTATTTGTCCGTTTTCATACGTTTCTGTATATCACAATTGATGTTCTTAATATCACAAGTGATTTTCTGTGATATTCAAAATATCACTTGCGATATTAATAATATCAATTGTGATATTCAGAAACGTATGAAAACGAACAAAAACAGACGAAAACGTAAGAAAGTGAAAAAAACGTGAATTAAAAAAAATGTGAAAATTACTTATGATATTCTCAATATCACTTGTAATTTTCTGAATATCACTTTTGATATTCAGAATATCACTTGTGATTTTCATGTTACAAAACATTAGTTGAAAATCACTTGTGATATTCAGAATATCACTTGTGATTTTTTGAATATCACTTGTGATTTTCTGAATATCACTTGTGATATTCTGAATGAGTAGTGCTACAACCACAAAAGATTTACAAAAATAAATCCACAAAAGAATTGTGTCATGTGTTGATTGGTGGAGCAAAGAAAAGAGAGGGAAAATATATTCAAACACACCAATCAACACATGACACATTTCTTTTGTGGATTTCTTTTTGTAAATCCTTTGTGGATGCAGCACTACTCATTCTGAATATAACAAGTGATATTCAACTAATGTTTTGTAATATGAAAATCGCAAGTGATAATCTGAATATCACAAGTGATATTCAGAAAATTACAAGTGATATTCATGTTACAAAACGTTAGTTGAAAATCTCTTGTGATATTTAGAATATCACTTGTGATTTTCATGTTACAAAACATTAGTTGAAAATCATTTGTGATATTCGGAATATCACTTGTGACATTTCGAATATCACTTGTGACATTTAGAATATCACTTGTGATTTTCTGAATATCACTTGTGACATTCTGAATGTCACAAGTGATTTTCATGTTACAAAATATTAGTTGAAAATCACTTGTGATATTCAGAATATCACTTGTGATAAATGTCACAAGTGATTTTTATGTTACAAAATATTAGTTGAAAATCACTTGTGATATTCAGAATATCACTTGTGATATTCTGAGTATCAAAGAATAATACTTTTGATATTCAGAAGCGAAAACGGATGAATATGTACGAAAACGTTTGAAAACAGACAAAGATGTATAAAAATGGACGAAAACGTCTAAAAACGGACGAAAACGTAAGAAAACGGATGAAAACGTATAAAAATGGACGAAAACGTATAAAATGTATATAAACGTTTGAAAACAGACAAAAACAGACGAAAACGTAGTAAAGTGAAAAAAATCGTGAATTTATTAAAAAAAAAAAAAAAAAAAAAAAAAAAAAAAAAAAAAAAAAAACTTGATTTAAGAAAAGCAAAAAAAAACGTGAATTAGAAAAAAAAAACAAAAAAAAGGAAAAAAAAAAACGTTAATTGGAAAAAAGGCGAGAAAAAAAAAAAGAAATAAATAGTGAAAAAAAAAAAAAAAACAACAACACGGACTTAGGTTTCCATATTTAATCTTAAGTTAATTCCTACTATTAGATCAAATTAGATGAATAGTGGAGATTCTCTCAGTATACAACAAAAACTTGATCCTTAAAATAATAACTCGCCTCCTTATTATACAAGATACAACGTTACTAAAACCATCAATCGCAGATCCAAAGACGAGGGTTTTATCAACCTCACTGGCAACTTTCTTGCGCCATGTTTTCTAAGTGACGTTCAAATCTTGCTAACCAGTAATCATCAGAAAGTGCCAATGACTGGGACATTGTTCAAAAATATAGAATCACAATACTAAATTAACATTGCAACTTTTAGAACGAAATAGAATGAAATCTACCAAGACCGATGAAAGTTCATATCATGGAAGTAAAATGTTATCCAACTATTTAAACTTGTGTATCAAAGAGAGTAGAAAGCGGAACTGAAATCATACATGGGTAATGCGATGCACTTATTGAAAAAAAAGCATGGAACTCGTCTACATATAGTTTATCAACAGGGTTAACGAACACTAGAACAAGGGTAGGCTTGGTGGGAAGCGTACAAGCATCCATTGTTTCTCATATGTCGCCAGATGGTCCCATCCGACTTGTTCAAGCAACGAGATTCTTTCTTCATAAAGCTTCTTCTTTGCGGGATCACCTTCTTGGATCATGTCATTAACCACCTGCACAACATCACAATTCCATGAACACAATCAGACACAAGTAAAGAAGAACACCAATCTCACCAACCACTATGATGACTCTCAACAATGTGAAAGAAAGAAGACTCATGTATGAAATGATATGTGGATCAAAACCGTCGGCCCAGTCCATATTGACCAGCAAACACTTTTTTCCTCCATTTTTTTCTCTGGATAATTAATGCATTTGATGTTGAATATACAAGTATTATTATTTACAATAATAATCCAGATCAATGTATTATACAATTTTAGATTTTAGAGATTGAGTGCAGTAAAGAGAGTTTGAACAATTTCCTACATGTTTGGCGTCTCATATGACCCATTCCCCTTTTAGTTAACTTTCTGATTTGACAAGTTTGACGTAACCCATAATGCAAATCAACTCATTAAGTAATAACTTGATTGATATTACCAACTCCATTACGAGTATGTAAACACATGTACCTTAAGCGCAGTGCCAAGTCTTCCACTATGACGTTCACGTATCATCAGAAGAGTCATATATTTAGATGATTTAGCATCTGCCCATTTCTGCAGCTCTTTGAAAGTCCCTTCAAACAGATCTGCCCCGCCTTGTCCATTGGGTTTATCCACGACTTCTGCACCTAAATTAGCAGCCAAGGCAGCCATCTCACCCTGATAGACCAACATAATATAAGTAGCCAACCAATAAAAAACATAGTAAGCAATCTAGCCAAATACATCATATCAGAAGTAAAAGTAAAGTAAACATCAGCACAAGAAATAAGAGAGCTGATATATAATTCAATGTCTATCTAAAGATCTGTAAGTTTGGATACAAGTAAGCATGTTTCTACAGCAGATAGGTCCATATGAAATCAAAAGACATCTACTATTAAACTCTAGTACTACACTACTACCTTTTATAGAACATTTAGATATGGTTTGCATTATAATTAAGGATATCATTATGCAGAATAACATTTTAGTAAACTATTTTGATTGCTTTTAGAATGATAATTATATTAATCGGTCACAGCGACAAACGTATAAATACCTTGAGGGACGCGACTTCCACCAAAGCTAATCCTTTTTGGTAAAGTGCTTCAACAAGCTGGTCACGTGTTGTCTCCATCCTTTTCTTGGTGGTCTACAAAGATGGGGAAACAAAATAATAGTGAGTATCTTCTAGCATGATTAAATGAAACTATGAAAGTATTGACTTATTCTTCAGTGACAATGAAAGCATCTTTAATATCTTTAAACATAGACAACTTGGATCATTAAGCAGAAAAACAAATCAGAAACAAAGAGATTACCTCAAATTCTTCCTCTTCAGGATCACCATTGATGGAAAGAAATTTTGCTAATTCGTCTCTGTCAATACTCTCGACTACCTCGTCTGCTGCAGCTATTATCTGGTAGGACATACTTCTTTTAGAAGAAAAGAAAATGAGCTGAATATATGTATAGATACGTTTAGCTTAGTTACCTCTTCATAATGGTGTAATTTATCTTCCACCTCCTGGGATAGCAGTCCCTCCAATATCTGGGCCAGCAGTGGAGTGTATTTTGGATATTCCGTCTGCCAACAAATAAATAAGATAAAAGACATTATATCACTGGAGCAAATGAAAACAGATACCAGAACATCATAAGGTTTAACACAATATGTGTACCTTAAGTGTGGTGGATAATTTTTTCCATTCTGCTCGTTCTTCGTCTGTACCTTGTTTGAGGTTTGCAAGAACCTTTATCTTGGTGTCACGGACCTGATCAACCACAAACAGAAAAGTTTTATTATGAAATAAATACAGATATTACACAAGGATTAGACTAATAAACTTAAAAAATTTCTTGTTACCTCTTCCTCTAAACGTTCCAAGACGCTTTTCTTGGATGTCTTAGAAGTAGAACTCTTTCCCTTATCCTCATCAACCTGTCAAGCAGAAAAAATTAACTACCTGTAATTTACAGTAAAATAACATGAAAAGAAAGAAAGATGGAAGGTATCCTTATTACCTTGGTTGGCGGCACTTGATAGGTTATCTGATACGACACGGGATTCTTTTCAGGGTCATTTCCCTGGTCTGACACCTCAGCTGAAGGCTTCCCGTACGAAATTGCTCCAAGAAGTACGGATCCTTCTGGAGAGTTCTGCAACCACTCAAGTATCGTAAATCATTTATTTCATTGAAAACTAAAGATTGAAGAAAAAACATGTAACAAGAAGCTACCTTTGGAAGCTTAGTTGGAGGTCCTATGTAAAATGCTTCTTTTGATCTATAAGATAGAATGTGTAAGTCATACATATACAACATGTGATACTTAAAGGGTGCAATATGGGATGAGAGAACAAACCCTGGGTCTAAAGTAGATGATTTGAAACTACCAGCACCCGTGACTGGACCATCTGGTTGAGTATAAAAGCTCAATTGCACGGCCTCCTAAATAAGTTCACATTTAATGTTAAAACATACAAAGTTGAGAAAAATACATGCTTGCAACTTTTAAAGAAAATGTAGAAGAAAATGCAAAATATTAAATCTCATGACAGTCATGAGCATTATTATCTTCGGTTGTAAAAATAGGTTATTACAGATGCAACCAACGCAACTGTATACAAGATTATTGTGAAGATCGGGTAGGTTGAAAAAATAAAAAAGTAAATAAAAGGCAGAGTGTTTGCCTAAAGTATTTTGGAGTTGCATAAGGTATTTTAGATGCTAACTAAGTAAAACTTTTGACAAAGAAGAATACAGTCACTACCTTTTCTAATTTTCTTTCAATGAACACTACTAATTGCTTCAGTTTCTCCAAGATTTGTACATCCTCATGCCTGAAACTCAGCAATTCAACCAATTAGTGGTGAGTGGTAGGCTTGTACCATGTGATCAAATGTCATCTATTCAACTATATAGGCACATAGATACACACATTAATGTTTACTAGCAGGGTACCCGCGCAATGCGGCGGCGGGTACCCTTTGACTAAATTTTGTGGTGAGCAAGTGTTTTTCATTTATATGTTTTTCATAAACAATAACTATACGCCTTTTAATTTCTGATGAACCACGTATTTTAATTTATTACATTTTTTTTACAATAAATGTACTAAAATTCATGTTGGAACAACTTTAACTCTTTAACCAGGAACACGTTCATTCTACAATGCATGATAAACATTTGCTCGTAACAAAATTTAGTTAAAGGGTACTCGCCGCCGCATTGTGTGGTACCTTGTTAGTTGTTTACTAAAACTTTATAAATTCTGGATTTTAATAAGATCATTGATTGACATGTTTAATTGTATGTTTAAAAATATCTGTCATTATTTTGTTGGTGATAAGAGATATAGCAATTCCTTTACGAATCAATAGGTCATGGTCACATTGATTTACATATAAAATTAGTTACTGGGCATGTCAGTTATGTTTCTATTAGTAATTCTTTTGTTTTTCATTTTCATATCAGAATAAAGAAGATGTACAATATGTTTTGATAGTTAATGATTTAATAATATTTGACCCAATGTTAGAAGCCCAAATAATAGTCCAAACTATTTAACCAAAATCGGTTTAATACATATGGTGTAAACCTAAAACACTCTCTTCACTCACAAAAGAAAAAAGCACAACAACTACACTCTCTCAAAGAAAATCAGCCCCCATCCTTGGTTTTTCTATCAACCGAATAACAAAAACATCAAACACTCTATATGAATAACAAAAAAAGCATACCCTACTGATTTGAATCTATCTATAAGCGACCACGAGGTTGGCTTCAAGATCCGTTAAGTGTCTCGGGTAGGTGGTTTTTGTTGTTTTTCGTTTTTGATAGATCGAATATAAGTAAGAATGAAACTTTTATGTTTTGTTCTTTCTAAAAACTATTCGAATATTAAAACAAGGTTATGCTTCTAGAGGATCTATGACAAGTTTGGTTTAAAAACCTAAGATCTTTTAAGATATATGAATTTGTTTGAGCAAAAACAAATCCTTTAGATCTTTCTAAATAAACCGAGTAACAAAAACACAAGAAGACCAAAACTCTTATGGCGGTGCCGGTTGATGATGGTTTCCAGTGAGGGTTGAGCAGAGAAAAGAGAGTTATGGGTTTTAGATTCTTTTATGATGTCTCTTAATTTTTGTTTTAAATGTGCCGAAGGGCTGTTACAAAACATTTTGAATCAATATGTGCTGTTATGGTTTTGTTTTGAATTAGTGTGTGGTGTTACATTTTTGTATTAATTTCCAGGAAGATAGCTGAATTTTTAAGCTTTATGTATATGTATTGAATTAATTGCAAACTCAATACAAATATTTCTATTATAAGTAAGATGTTGAATCTGAATTTTTAAGCCTTCTATTAATAGCATGTCCCAAATGCTTTATAAAGTAGTATAGATACGTCATGTGATATTGTAAATGCCAATGGTCGACGGAAACAATATGAATTTAGTTAAGAATAACTATTACTAGCTTTTATTTAAATGAATATATGATGTTGTGTAAAGTTTAAAATATGTATAATAGCTCAATTTGGGAAACAAGAAAATAAGAGAAGGATTGAGCTAACTTGTTAAAGACAGGACCATACCTCAAATGCAGTCGCAAAGTGTAATCACCTTTGGGCAATTTTGCATAATCAGGGTAGACATCACCCATTGCATATACACGCTATATACAACAAATGGGAGAAAAAAAAAATTAGTCTGGAAAAAAAAATGAATTATACAGTAAGGATGGCAAGATTATGAAATCCAGTGAACTGAAAAACTACCTTGTTCGAATCTGAAATCATATAAAACTGAGATTCAAACTTGTTATCATAGATACGATTGTTAAGCAAGGGTATCTGTGGTTTTACTTCAGCTTCATCGTCCAATTTGAACTTGTAACTGTAGATGAGAAAATAATGATCTGTTTATTAAATAATACAAATTACCAACTGACGAGGGATGAATAAAAAAAGTCAACCAAACCCTACGTCAATGTCAATGCAAGTATCTGTTTGCCAGATGGTAGCTTATCTCTATCTGCTGACAGAGCACTCATTTTTGCATCAATAGGACGATAGGGGACTCTAATCTGCAAAGAATTTTGTATAAAGCAACATATTCTTCAGTACCAAACATCCAGATGAACGAAAAAATGGCAATTTTTGACCCATTTAGTTACAAATGGTCAGTCTGAATTATGCTTTATTTCTAACAGTTCAAATGGGTAATATAAAAAGATTTAGTGAAAAGGAAACATATCAAATGGTCAAACAGGTCAAAAGTGTGTTTTTATGCTTCAAATTCTAAAATCAGTTTATTTAGAATATTACTTGGATAATATGTGTAATAATACAGCTTTGTAATATTGTTTGTTAGCTTTAAATTATTATCTATAAACAGAAATGGAGAAGAAAGTGTTGGCGGTACAACTAAACCAACCCAACTCATGTGAACCCAAATTAAGAATACCCATTTTGACCCAATACCAGCGCGCCAACCTGCCCATTTCTTCACCTCTAGGCATAACACGTAAAATCAGACCATGCAATCATGGAATCTGTCATACCTTGTTTAGCTTGGCGGTGGGTGCAAGTTTCTCAGATGATAATAAAGCTTGGGCTTCAATTCTAGTAGGTGCTTCACTTCCATCAAGGATCACTTCATCTTTGCTAACATCTATCCCATGGAATGCAATCTACAAACAATATAGAACATTACCGGTAAAAAAACCATAGTTGAAATTTTGAATATGACAGGAAGAAATCAGAATTAAATGTCACCTCAAAATCTACAACAGCACTTTCATTACTTCCTATGCCACTGGACCAGAATTGTGATATCACTAATTCCATTGTCCGACCACCCTCCACAGAAAAGGTAAAGCTCTTGGTAGAGGGAGATGAAAACAGAGTACTACTTTCCCACTTGATAGGTCTCTTCAGTGGAGACAGCTGCAGAGACATAAGAATGTCAGAGCTCAACTATGCGTTATGCCTAAAGGTGGCAAATTGGGCAAGTCATAGGTCTCTTCAATGGAGAGGGCTGACCAGTCGCTTTTCCTTGAATTTTATTAATAATTAATATATTAAATAGGATAATAAGAGCTACATCGTGAAAAGAAAGATCAGTTTTTTTTTTTTTTTTTTTTTTTTTTTTTTTTTTTTTTTTTTAATAATGAAGTGATTAGCTGGTTTTTAGCACTTGAGAATACTTTTGAGCGACTCTTCGCCTTTCCAAACAGGTCAGCCCACTAAGCCTGTATCCTTGTTAGCTAATTTTTATAATTTAAACGGTTGACCCACTAGAGATTAAGAAGAAGAAAAAAAAAAAAAAAAAAAAAAGACCCAATTTAGGTGAACTGGTCGAAATTGCCACCTCCAAGTCAATTATGCACTTACCTGAACAGTGTCAATGTAGAACCTTCTAGAAGTGTCAAACCCTGATGTACGCATGGTTGCCTCAACCCAGGTAGCCCCATATGGGACCTCAATGTATTTGCGTACAATATGGCCTGTTAAATCAGTTAATCAGACGAAATGAAAAGAAGTAAAACCGAGTTATGTCACACGAAAAAGATAACTGCATAGTTAGCAGAGAGGAACAGAAGGTGAATACTATCACATCGTCATGCACAAACCTGGCTGGAAAGATAATCCAGAAAATGTGATCAATGGAGGCCGCGTCTTTACAATTTTAGGCTTTGTTATCGTGATTGGGATCCGGAAAAGAGGACCACGCCAGGGGGCGTTGCAATCTATCCCATACACTTCAAAATAATGTAAACCATCACTAAGCTTCGTCGGATCTACAACCACACTGGTAAAAAGAACAAGAAATTAAAATACATAGACAAAATAGGGTTAGCGGAAGCATAACACAATTTTGGTGTCTCAAATTTATCATTTAGGTACAATTCGTCATACAGAATGAAAATAGAGAAACCACTACTTGATTTATAAACGTCTATCAATTTATTATTATTATACAATGAAGAGAAGCAGATTTACTTGAAGCTACGCCCATTGTAAGTGAGTAGAAGATAGTCTGGAGCTCTCACGACCTCCTTTCCACTAGAACGTAACTCGATACACTCTTCAAACGGGACCAATTGTTCTAAATTACTTGCACCTTCATGAAATTGCGGTTCAACTTGCACTGTCCACTGTTTGAATATATACATGTCAATTTCAAAAAATAAAAGGGCAGGTGGAACAATTATGAAGACGCGTACTCTAAGATACTTTTTCATACTACACAATGAGGACACATTTACATTTTTTTTTTTTTTTTTTTTTTTTTTTGGTATTTATGGTTAACGGGTGACATGAGTAACCATCTGATTACAAGAAAAACAATACTCCTTTTGATGGCCAAAAGGGTGTATTGAATATTTTCTACAGTCTCACCTCAGTGGACTGATTGCAATAGCTAGCCTCTCTTAGGTATATCCCTCGCACTGTTGATGATGCTGCAAGTGGTGATCCGTCAAAAATTAGTAAAATACTAGAGCTCAGTATACACGAATAATGATAAAATGAATAAATAAGTTAAGATAGAAAATGAACCTACTTGTTTTTCCTGCCTGACTGATTGTTATCTTGTACCAAACACATGGCAAATCAGCTGATTTCTGAGCATACTCAAAAGCCCTGCAAGAAAAATACTTGTGAGGAAAGACACAGACTACATATATACCAATACAATCAAATAATTTATCAAGTAGTTCAATATAAAGGCCATAATCTAACTTGTCAATTTGAATAAGGCCTTGTCCATTTGATAGTTTATCTTCCGGCAAACAGCCAATCGGACTACACGTATTCTCAAGAGCCTTCCTCACACTATACGGACTTACTTGAATCCCCTCAGCCTGCATAATGTTAGCATATGTATAACTTCAAAGAAGCACCGTTAATATTTTAAATAATAGGACAAACAACCTACCTTCATTGCGCTGATGACAAGAGCTACTCCACCACACGCGGAGGGTGATGACATGGATGTACCATTCATAAGCTGGCGCCGCTGGAGAGTCCATGTAGGAACAGGGGCCACAGCCCCACCAGGAGCACTCACATTCACACCAACATCCCCATCAGCAGTGGGTCCGCGACTAGACCTGCATAGTACATTTCTTTCAGCAAATTGAAGAGTACATCATATAAACTGAATCATCTGAGCATCGCAATGTTCACAAATAGATTTATCCACATAACAGTGTAAAAGCAGCACTTTTTGAAATATATTTGCCCAAAAAACATTAAACTCCAATGTGTACACTAATGTATTGTTGTTTAATGTGAACATTTAAACTATTTTTTTGCACTTTTACGCTAAAGTACTGTAAAAAGAGGGTTCCAGCGTGAAAGCTAGAGATTGTCTTACCAAGTGTACTCAAGGCCTTCGGCAGGAGCCTCAACTAAAGCATGAGCTCCAGCAGCCATAGCAGGAGAGACATAAGCACCAACTCCTATAATGCTAGATGTAGTACCACCAGGTGCACCCACAGTGGTCAATGCAGGCCCATTGTTACCAGCACTGCTAACAAACACCACACGGTACTTATTTACCACCTATACTCAGTGATCATCTCGTGTAAGTGCCAAAGAAACAAACAAAACCATAATTAAGAAGTTTAAGCCAGCATACATCTAACTTTATGAGGCTATTACCTCATCAACAAGCTCCACGAAGCGGCCATAGTTTGGCAACAATGTAGATTCTCCATAGCTCATGTTGATAACATCACATTTATGCTGCAAATGTCCCAAACATGTTATTAAGAACAACAGTCATATTAAGTAAGAACAATAATCACCTATTAAGCATAAAGGCGGTTAGTATTTGTGTTGACAATGATACCTCCACAACAGCAATTAGTGCACGTGTCAAGCCTGTTCCAGTTTCCATTGAACCTAAGCGAGAGTCTCCTATCTTACAAGATATTATTTGTGCTCCAGGGGCAACTCCATTGAGCAGAGGTTCCTACAAGTTCACACAAAATTTAGAGAAAACATTGTTGCACATGCATTAGATGAAAATAGAATACAAAATCCAAATCATACCGTTGGGTGAAAAGCAGAGGTAATACCAGCAACATGAGTGCCATGTGGGGAGGCATCAGTAACTATACTCAAAATATTACCATCATTATAAACATTAGTCACAAACGTACAAGCATCTAACTTGCTGAAGACACCATACTTCCGTTCAATCCTGCAGAAAGATTATTATGTAAAGCAAAATCAAGTATCTGAAGAAGAAGAAAAAGAGAAAGGTCAAAGTCAAGATAAGGAAAGTATACTTGTAATTGGTTAGGGGAGCAAAATCAGCAAGTTTCCCGGACTCGGGGTCATCCTCAAGACTCTGTGTGTCAAGAGCAACTCTCCAAACTTCACCATCATGCCATACAACAGCATCAATAACAGGACCCTTGTCCTCATAGCTCTAACGCATACAATCAAATATGCACATAAGTATAGCAAAATTTTAATAAGATCAAAAGCTTTAAATCAAAGAGATATATATCACTGAGGCACTGACCTCCGCTTGTTTCTTCAAAAAATCGACTCTATCTTGCATGTCTGCACGAGTCCTTTTCAGAATCAACTCATCAACCTTTGTTTGCTTCTAAAGATAGAGAAGCTGTTAGGGTCGCACAATGAGAGACAGACTATAGTAAGTAACCACAGGGAACAAACCTTGTCAAACTCTTCAAGTTGCTTCACAGCCTCGGCTATTGTTTCCTGGTTATTCTCATCCCAGATTTTCTTTCTTTCTTTCTGCTCCAGATTACAAATTTCACATAAATAAAAATAAGCAACTGGTTTGTAAAATTTCTTTTCAATGCATATAATATGTTGCTTTCTGACTCACAAAGTTAGGCCCACCTTCAAACGTGATACTAATGTGTCTGTAAGAAGTTCATATATCAATTTATATCCCACATGCCACTCGCCAGAAGGGTTATTCCATGAAGGATTTATAATAAGTGTTGCCCCTGAAATGGAATCATTCATTAGAATCTATCATATATCCAGCAATTGAGATGTCATATGTTCAACGCTCAGCTAATCTTTTAAATCAATATAAACCTGATGCTCCTCGAATACAGCCACTTTCATCAGCCTTCACAACAGTCGACGTATCAACATCACCACTCCCAGTGCTGAGAGAAACAAAGTGCGGAAAGATCAATACACAATACCATCACAGTGTGAAATATAACAAAAAATGATCGGAATTTATGGATACCAATCAAGAACATCTAGGACTTTTGGCTTCCCATCCGAGGTCACTTGCAATCCTGCAGCAGCCGGATCGACACCAGAATCTGAAAGCAGAAATAATTATTATAAAAATGATGGACTATTACTTTAAGATGAAGAAATGAGTGACGAGAGATTGAAGGTCCATCTAATTAAGTTCCTAATCATGTAATCTTTCTATACAGTCTACATCATATCATACTCTTCAGAATAGAAAAACTAAATGAGACAAATGCAGGATCCAATCCATTATTAACGGGAAGCAAGTAGCCGAAGCTGCAATGGAAGTATAACAGGGACTTATGTACAGTTAGTTATGTTGTTCAGTCAAACATGTCTTAAGTTTATACATGTTTAGATAGTTACGCCTTCAGAATTATATACGTTAAGACAGTTATATCTTCACTAAGTGTGAGTTAAAGTCAAAAAAAATCTCTTCACATAAGATAGGTAAAATAAAAAGTGACACAAGGCGAACGTTTGATGACAAACTTTTGATGGAAAAAGACGAAATTTCGATGCCTTAAGACGAACGTTTGATGTACAAACACTGACTTTTGATTTCGTTTTTTGTGCAATTCATCTTTGTGATTTCGTTTGTCATTTGTGCATCAAAATGCTACCACGTGTCGCGGCATGGTAGAATTTTACCTATTATACGTTAAGATATTTTTTTGTTAAACTCATCCTGTTATCTCCGTGTATATATCATAGAACATATAGATTTGCAGACACTTACTTTTATCAGTATGAAATACAATGCGTTACCTCTTGAAATTTAATATCATTTGTTAAGAAACTATTCAAATACCTTTTTACATACATGACACATATTCAGCAACTCAAATACCTTCACACACTATTCAAAAATACACCTACTCAGATTTAATCAATTGTATTTCTGCACTCACTATATCACCTACAATCATCAACCTACTAACTAAAATTACATATTACACACATTTTTCAGTTCATCAATCTAATTTACAAATCGTTGGATATGTCCAACGATGCATTAAAAATACAAACGGATGCACTAAACATGCACACTCGTGCCTTAATATGTCTAACGATGCACTAATCTGATGCCTAATATGTCATGTGATTCAACAATAATGATTTGTTTACACATTGATGCCCCAAAAATGTCAAATAATTCAAAAAAATATTCTAAATAATCATTTACCAACTGTTTATTTTAAACCTCCAAAATCATAAGTCATAACAGATGCCCTAATTTTACACAAATTCACAATAACACTAATTTTGATATAATTTACACAATAACATAGCATACTAATTTCTCATTTAATCAATCAAACACAACACCTAATTATTAACAAAATAAAAAACAGTTATATAACAAACTACCGAAAATTAAAAATTAAAACAGTTACATAACAAACAGACGAAAATCGTAACAACGACACCGCGTCAATCAAACTCCAAATCACAAAATTAACTTCTCATTTCATCAATCAACCATAAACTATATAAACTAAAACATAATGAAAACCTAACTAACAAATAAAAAACCGTTATATAACTACCGAAAATCGCAACAACAACACAACGGCAATCAAATTAAACTCCAAATCACACATATACTATATCGCCTAAAACATAACGAAAACCTAACTAACAAACTAAAAAACCGTTACATAACAAACTACCGAAAATCGCAACATCAACACCAAATTAAACTCCAAATCACAGTTATATAACTTCTAAATACATCAATCAAAAAAAAAAAAAAAAAAAAAAAAAAACTACCGAAAATCGCAACGACAACACCGCGGCCATCATACTCGGGATTAGCATCAATAAACCGATCAGCACCAGTTTCTGTCTTCGGCATAAGTGACGCTAAAAACGTGGATTCATTCAGTTTAAATTTATTCAAATCAACAACTTCCTTTATATTAGTATTAGTAGTAGATGATGATGATAATGAATCACTCATTATTGACCTAATTATTTCAACACTCTTTTTGTTACTACTAGTACTACTCAACAATGTGTTTGTGTTTGTGTTTTTGTTTTGGTTATAAAAATGAGGTGACACGTAAGGGTGTTTAAATAGACATGAGGTTTGCATTTAGTGGAGTGGAGAGGGGTAGTTTTGTAATTTTGTGAGCTTTGCCGGGATTGGTGAGTTTCTTGCGGTGGTTTTGGATAGTGTTGGAGGTTTGTTACGTGGAAATAGTTGAGGTGTTAGTATTATTGGTCCTACCTTACCTTTTGTAGTTGCGAATAAAAATTAAAGAGTGTATTGAGTTTACGTAAACTATAGTTTGAATCTACAAGTTATTTGTCGATTCAAGTTTGTTTATCAAGGGTGGTAACGTGTTGGGTTAGGGTGCACACATGACTTTGAGTCAATTTGCAATATGAAAATTGATATAACAAAATGATTCGTGATTGTCAAACAAATAACTCTATCGCTCAACAAAGAAAAACAGTGTTAGAGTTTACCCCGAGGTTTTGCTTCGGGATTAAGCTCTGACGATCAAGTCAGATTATAACTCCAAGATAAATATCAAATGTTTTTATTATAAAGTTAAAGAGATGAATTATATGTCTTTATAATTAGGTTTGTTAGTTCTATTTAGGTTGTGAAATGGTGAGGGAATCGTTATAATCGAATGTTATTTATAAAGTGTTTGATATATTCTCAATCTGTCAAATATATATCTCAAATTGAATTTTATCGTTTACTCCAAGTGGAAAGAATCTTTTACATACTTGTGGGAAGAATCTTTTACATACTTGTGTTATACGCATTTATTTCCTACATATGCTATTAGTGCTATTTATTTATGACTTTAATATATAGTCTACTGGTAGCACTTCACGTACCACGTTTACAGCAGTGGATGGACAAACTATGAGTAGCCCATATATCGTTTATCCATGCATGTCATCACCCCAGCCCCCCAGCATGGTATGGTAATTATCACAATGTGTTGTTTCTATGCAGTACCAATATTAGATGTAGTACCTTACAGTACTCTTAAAATGAATCTGAGACATTGGATGAATTTGTCAAAGGTTACGATTAAAAGTGCCAAAAATTGCATTGAACTAAAGTTAAAGGTTTTATTTTCAATTAAACAAAAGACTGGAAGGTATTTTAGGAATTCTAATTTATAATAAAATATTAAAATGTATCCAAATAAAGAAAACCAGTAACTTATTTTATGAGATCCATCATTTTAGGAAAAAAGTAGATCTCTCTCAAAACCATAACCACTATCATCTCTCCAACATTCACAGGCTCCATCCACGAATCTTTACATCGGTGATTATTCACGAATCTTTATTTTCTAACACACAAAGAAAAAAACTACTGTAGATCCATGAATATCTCCTGCGACCGACGAACCTCATATACCTCTCCACCCACTGTGTAAGAATTCGATAAGAACCAACACAAACGCACGAACTGAATCAAATTCACAAAATGAAGAACCACACGAACCCTGGTAATCTCAGTTTCGGCTTCAAGATCTTCTATGAAGGTCTCAGGTAGGTTTACTTATTTGTTTGAGTGTTTGTTTCAAAATATCTATGATGATTTTTTTATACCTTTGTTGTTAAGAACAAATTTGTGGGTATTAAAAGATAAAACTGAGATCTTCTTCGTTTTTTCTTTTATGTTCGAGTAGTGTTTTTGTTTTGTGACGGGATTTACATTTCGGAGATGGTAATTGGATTTGTATTCAAGTAATTTGTGGAAAACTAGAATGGGGGTTGAATAGTTTACCGGTTTTTAACTTGATTTATTTTGAAAGTATTACGTGTAATCAATAATCAAAACTAATAAACTATAAGTAATATGCAAGAATAAAGTAAGAAACGATCAAAGCACAACACGGACGATTATCGTGGTTCGGCTACAAGGACTCTTTTTCCTTGCCCTACTCCACGCCCCGAGTATCCAACTCGAGAGTGTCTTTCACCAGTCAACAAGCTCCTTTCACCGATGGAGAAAACCCTACACGTCGCTTACACAAGATTTTCGACACAAAGCTAAATGCCGAGTTCTTTTACAAGTATACAACCACTCCCGTCACACTATGTATTTTAAGAACTAAAATACTAACCGATCACTACTGAAATTACACAATCAAATGAAGTGTAAGCTATACGAGTTTACACAATGCTAAGCTAACAAGACTTGCAACGTTATGTTGAGACTTGTAACTTTCGGATGAACTTGTGATCTTCTTTGCTACAAAAGATCTCACACAAATGAAATGTTACTGAGTTAGATGAATAAAATGAGAATGATGTGTAAATTAAAATGGTAAGTGATGAAGAATTTCTTGAGTGTGGCTTACTATTTATAGCCAACCAAGACAACAGACTAACGGAACCGGCGGAACAAAAACAAGGGTTCCACCCTTGTACCCAAAGGGTTCCGCCAGATCTGACAGTCAAATACTCAAGAAATCTTTCCATATCTATCCAAGTCTAATCAAGATCTTTTAAGTCAACTATAAGATATGTTGAGTAAAAATCTTTCCAAAAGTGCATGAGGTCTTTTCAAAAGTCAACTTAAAGATTTTGTAAATCTTTCTAAGATTACACATGATGCATGTCATGATGTCATACAACATTTTATATGTTTATAAATATGAAAATGTTATGTTCTATATGAAACTAGCTTCCAGGCCCGGCCGATGGCAGGCTAGTTTTAAGAAATTTTTTTAAAGAAAAGAAAGATAGTACAAATGCATTTATAATAGATTAACAATGTAAATTATAACAAACTTTGTGCTTGTATATCATTTAGTACGATGTTAATTGCATATAATATAAAATTTTGGCGCCATGTTGCATAACGAAAAATAAACAAAATGCATACTTGGATAATATATTGTACTATCGGTTCCCATTACGTTATAGTAACGCTAAAAAAATAACAATCTTGGCTTGCAAAAATGCAAAAAACCAAATTACTAAAAGACGTTTATGAAAGACAATACTTAAAACGTAGTAAAAGCAAACAAACTTTTGATAATAAAATTTCCAGCAACATGACATGTAAGGAAACTTATATTCATTGCGACTAACGTGGTGACGAAACAAAAAACCATATGTTATGTTGTGTCCTTCTGCACGTAGTTCATTGATTATGTCCGATGGATAGGGCTAACTTTAAGGCTCGCCCGATGGGTGGCTAGTTTTAAAAAATTTGTTTGTAAGATAAAAATCAATAGTATAATGTTTGATACGAGGTTAATATTGTAAATTGCAAAACAACTTCACGCAATGTTTTGTAAAGAAAATACATTCAATATTTAACAAAAAATCAAATAGTACTAATATTGATTGTGATTATAAGCATCAGAGAAGACCAAATCATCTCGTAACGGCTTCTAAACTTATTTTTTTGTCCATAAGCAAAATCAAGCCTCTTGTTTTTAAAAAATGCTTCATCATTCACTTGGGTGTGCAAATTCATCATACACTTTGTGCTTTATCATTCATCGACTATTCTTGATTATATCCGAAGCAACATGCGATTGCCATAATTGTGTTCTAAAAGATTTAGAAATAGCAACTCACGGACAATAACTTAATGAAAATATAACATTTAACACATATTTAAAAGATACTGCGCCAGCAGGCAGTTGTCTAAAAGTGCACTCAAGGGATTGGGTCATTGATGAAGCGAAAAGTGTACCGCTTTTGGGGGTCATTTAAGGTCAAAGTCGAGATTATTTGATCAAATATTGCCCTAAATCGTTCCTTTTGTCATTTTAGGTGCTTTTGAGAGGAATTTTACAAAAGGAAGCATTTTGGACGTTTTTGGAGCGAAAAAGTGAAGAAAACGACAAAGTCTCAAAATCATGCTGGAAATTGCACTTGACTGCGTCACATCTTGCTAGTGACGGCGTCATAACTTGACAAAAGGGCGGATAAATCAATTACACATGACGCGCCAGAATGTTTTCTAAAGGGGTCGTGACGGCATCATGTATTAAGTTGTCAAGGCCATCATGAGTAAATGCAAAGAGTGACGGCACAGAGTCCATAAAGAGTGACGGCGTCAGAAGTGGATCTAGGCAATACAAGTTTATTTTGGCGGCGAGTTGATGGCGTCACACTTATCTCTTGACGCCGTCAGGATACAAAATCTATATATAGTTTTCTAGTTTTCATTCATTGTGTGCAACTTTGAAGGGAGTAAACCCTAGACAAATTTTATAGCTTTTTTAAGGGTTTCAACCCTTTGTTTCTTCCATGCTTAATTGAAGATAAGTCTTTCATCAAATCATTCAATATGTCTATGTGTTGTTTGATTATATCTTACGCTTGTCTTTTCTTTAACATGCTAGGCCAGGTTTTCTTTGTGTTTGCTTAGATGTAATGAAACTTATATATTGATTATAGGTTGGTTGTTTGTTTATAATTGTTGTGGATGAATGAATTCGATGTTAGGCTTAAGAAAACTGGCAGACTTTCAATTGGTAACTTGCTTGAACGTCTTAAGAAACATGATCGGAGGTGTACTACGATATTTTGGTTGTATTTAATGCGTAGATAACTACTAATGAGGCCATGTTAGGAGCTAGTAGTCGGCTCGATATAGGAAGAGGTAGAAGCTTATAGAGTTAGGGAAGATTGTACACGGCCCTACGAATGGTATTAAGGAATATAACCCGTCATCCATGCAACTGTAACAAACTAATCAACCTGTAAAAGATATCTAGGGAGTAGTGAAATCTAAGTAAACACATTTTCTCTCATTATTGTTTACACCACAATTAGTTTAAGTTTAATTTATTTTATTTTGATTGCATCTTTAGTTACTTGGGTTAGTTGATTAGCAACTAATTCCGCCCACTCCTTCTAAAATCGAGATTTTATCTGCTTTCCTTTAAAGTATAAAAATACAAAAAGAATCATCCCTCACCTCTAGACCTAGTTTTAGTGAGTTTTAACCCTAGCGAACACTATTCTTTGAGTTGAACGATCAATCCCCCGGTACTTGTCCCTATACTATACTACAACAAACAGGTACACTGCCTGGGGGGATTGCAAGCTTCTCAAGATCCCTTGAGAGGTAAAACCTTTTGCGAGGGCGCAATTCCACGCATCAGTCATGGATTGTGTTGTTAGGCTTTATTGGGTCTTGGACTGGGTTGTTAGTGTATGCAAAGTAAATTGACAAAATTCTATATGAATGACTTATGTTCATAGTGAAGTTTTACTTGTTTCATCCAAACAGATCCGAGGTATTTCCTGTCTACTTATTATGTCTTGTATTGTAATGATAAACATGACATTAAAAGAAAAACTTTTTCAAAAATAAATAGATGTCGACAACATGAAACTGTAAATTGTAGAAACTTTTATTTAACAACAAACCATCACAACATACAACAACAATAACAATAAAATTTCATATATCTATGTCATCATAGTAAAGTTATATGGATAAGTTTTAGTATATAAAGGCTCTGTAGTGTTGTCTATAGAGCATCAGTTCATTCTCGCATCCAAATTGGATTATTATCTTAATATTTGAAAAAACTTGCATTAAAAAAATAATGATTCCTTTAGCAGCACCTCCATGAAAGCCCACATTGCATAGTTTATCTCCACTTTGCTCTTCGTCTTTGCTGGTGTCGGGTCTGCTATCGCGTACGGTACTTGCTTTAAGAACTCGCATACTAAAGTAAAATAATATCATTTTACTACAATGTCACACATTGCCCAAAATAATTGTTAGTATAACGTATAGTGACTTATTTTGCACAAACACCTTCACACATTATCTGATCATGTTCAATCTGGACCACACCACTACTATGCCTAGTTAACACACGCTAACTGCAAATGAACCATGACAAAAGTTTTTGGTGAACACCTGTCCTAAGATAAGTAAACCCATGTGAAAAACACTAAAATAAAACTTGCATTTTTTTATAATATCCATACAGGTCATGCAATATAGATACTTTGTATCGTGTACATATGAAGCAAATAAACACCATTGGAAAAGAAAGTGGATCATACTGTAATAGTACCTCGACTTGCATCTTTAAAAATCAGGAATTCATAGTACGACACTCCAATGCATCTTCTGAATAAAAACAACATCAATCAGTCAACTTAATGTTATATAAATACACTAGCTTCATAACCCGTCCGATGGGCAGGTTTGCTTCATAATAATAGTAATAATAATAAGTGGACATAAAAAAATATTGAAAATAACAAAACATAATAGAAACATACAATGAGATTAAAAAATACAAAAACTAAACAGTCTGTGTTATCGAAAATCATATGTTGTGTATACAAAAAAATGTTAATTATTCATATCCGACATAAGACTTCTTTGTAAACTACATTGTAGTTGAGTTGCAATGTAAACATAGAACATTTAATCCGCTCTTGCTCTTGACTCTTGACAAAGCGACATATAGTTCTCCGTGTGAGAAGACCGGCTTTGGTAAAGTTCTCGGTTCCAGCTGCCAATTCACAAAATGTAAATTACATACATATACCCATGTTTTTTCTGTTACTTCCTCAAATGATCATATTTTTCTTCTAGCAATCAACACAATGAAACTTGATAATTACCAAACCAGCAAAGTACAATCCAAACGCTAAACTAATCAATTACGTTATATTACAACTGTGTCTTCCAGGTTCCAACCACAAAAATAGACACAAGTTAGAATAAGGAACTTACTGGAACTCCACGGTATGCACTGTTGAGTTTTAAGTTATGTCTAAGGTATGTTGACTCGCCAGTTCCAGTTGCTAGCCTTAGTTCCCCTTTACTCCATTTATGCAGTAATGGCCTATGGAGATAAGTGTGAACATGTTAGTCAGCGGAACTAACACGTCTCACTTTAATTGGGTGTGTATAAATATTCAAGATAAACTATTAGCAAACAATGTAAATCACAGACCTCGAAGAATAGCTACTTTGAGAATGACTTGGGTAATCTAATGGACAAATCTGTCCAGATATGTTTTTGCGCCCATGGTGTTCGATGTTCAACTACAAAAGAAAAAGAGAAGCATAAATAAATATAAAAGTCGCTTATTATTACATTTTGAGAATTAGAAACACTGTATAAAAAAAGAGAAAAAATAAAATCTTCACCGAAACATTCCCTAAATATATAGGTATCATAGTTTCATTTTTTGGACTTTACTCTGCTTAGTAAAATCTAACAAAGATTTTGGTACTTCGCAGTAAAATCAATAACTATAAGTGAAGGAATTACACTCACCTCAGATGAAGCCATGAACTGATACAATGCACTCTGAAAAAAGATTTATGAACAGATAAGAGAATGTAGGAACTTAAGTGAGATAAATTAGATTGCTACATATACATAGATAAAATTAAAAAAAAAAATAACTGCAAAGAATTAAAAAGGATTAGGTTCAATACAAGTCTCTGAAGCTACCTGAGGCATACTATTTAAATCGCCCCCAAGAATAGCAGTTATATTGCCCCATGTCTGTGACAGTCTATGAGCCATGTCAAGAAATAAACGAACCTGCAATAATCAGATGTGTGCGTTTCTTCGTGTTAGCCATATGCAGTGTACATGAATCTGATTTGTAAACATAAATGAATAAACTGCACTATATTTTACTGACTGAGATACCTAGTGACACATAGTGAATAGCTAGTATACCAAACATTTTAGTGACATATACTTCTGTGTACCTATCATGTGTGACTGTATTGCTGGACACTCTTAACCAAAAAAATGAGTATCAAAATAACCTGGAATATAAATACGTTGCGTTGCCAAGTAAATCCACTGCGGCTGAATCCTGAAAACAGGCGTACAAATAACACTAACAAAACAAATCAACCATCTTTTTAATAACCATACTTATGCTATTGAGTAAAACGTTTGAATTTGATACCTGATGTGCAGATCAGGTTATAATTTCCATGTATTCGGAGAGTGTGGCCAACCTAGCAAGTTGAGAGAAACTTTATTTGCAGCTGCCACTGCTGGTTCAGCTGCAGCCGCCAACATATACACATCGAACAATAAGCCCTCCTATGTATTCTTTATCATTCTTCCACTTGCTGCAGAAGGGTTATGTTACCTGAATAGTTAGCCAAAATTACCAGCGATAACTGCTGCCAAAGAGACATAAACAGCCTAGAAGCCAAAGAGTATCACTTTGATCTGTGATTTAAGTGACACAGTTATGCCTCTGTGATTTATCCATGGACTCACCTTTGGTTCTGGGCTTAACATTAGGGAAACTTTTATTGCCACCATTCTGCAAGTACGACTCGAGTTAAAAGGGAAACACCAAGTTGAAGGTGGATTAAATACAAAAAAAGAAAATAAAGATATCAGGTTCTTTTCTGTTAACCCTTTCATTGTTTCATGACCAAACGTCATATGTGCTTCAACAAAGCCCATAAAGTTTATTAGTAAGCTCAAATTTTAACTTCCGTACCAATGTAATTAATGATTCAGTGGATGGATGTTGTTGATGCATCTTTAATGGTGGACGGTAAGCTATCGTTGCAGTTACCACACCCGGATACGTAGGCATCTCAGTTTGGTTCTTAACTTAAGCCTCATCGGCGCGTTGCACTGTCAACGCTCTTTCTTTCATCAAAATAGTACTCTCATCCTGCGCAAATTTCGAGGGTACTCGAGTTTAAATCTCGAAGACTTAGTCAAAAGTAAAAGTGTGGAGAATAAAACATTTGAAATGAACAAATATCATATTCAATAAATTGATTAGTTAAAAAGATGAACTTTCGAGACTGAATATATGTATTAGAATTAAAACGCAACTCTAGTATACATTATACTACGCAATACAATAAAAAAAAAAAAAAAAAATCTATTAATGTTTCTCACCTGTTTATGTGCTTTAACTATGCTTTAACTATCACCAAATCAATACAAAAATGAAAAATCACAAAGTGTTCAAACAAATTCTTCTAATCCCAGATATGATAATACAAATCACAAAAATAAAAGCATTTTCATTCAAGCACTTGATCAGTCACTTGATGTGCCTCTATTACAACGGAAACTATCGGCCGTATACATAGATATGACGAAGAATCCATATAAATTTATAGTCAATGTGCAAAGTCAAATAAACAAATCAAACAAAACAAAATACAGATATTAAAACTTACACCATTATCTCATGTGCATATGACATCCCGAGTTCACCTAACGAACCACATGCATTCCTCCATGATTCTTCAATGGAGGTGTAAAATGTTGCTATCAGAATAAAATGAGATGTAGTTACGACGGATATTAGAAAGTATTTGTTACTAACATTACAAACATTTCGTCGAACTCTTCCACTCGGTCACCAAACTAAAGTTATTAATAAAAATCTACTATATTGAACTCAATATAATTGAATACATACCTCGACGTCCGCTGTAAAATCAAGAAGAAAAAACCGCAAATAAAGGCATTACTTAAACATAAACAAATTTATGCTATTTAAAAATAAATCATCGAAAGATACCTTGATGGATCGAATATTGTGTGATGAAGATGAAGATCTAATAAAATTAAGATGAAGATCGAATATTGTGTGATGGATCAAATCAAAATGTAACAAAAAAAAAATCCATCAATTCATAGAACCTGAACCTGGAAAGAATTAAAAGTTAAAAACAGTTATATTGGGATTTTAAACTTTCAATTTTAAGCTTCCTAAGATTTTAAATTTTCAAGTGATCAAAATGAAAATCACAAACAACATCGGAAATCAAATCAGACAATAAAAAAAAAAGTCATTGGAAATGGATTTTAAAGAAAACCCTAAAATTGAGTAATTCAATTTACCTTCATTATGGACAGCCAAATAGTAATAGGATGTTACGTTTTGAAATCCGAACACTATCACTAAAAACTGAGTTATTTAGGTGGCGATGGTATAGACTATAGATGAGAAGATTGGGCATTTTGAAAATCACACAATCATAAACATGATATAGATTTCTTAGGAGGAGCATGATTTGGGATTGCTTTAGAAAATGCGTGTGAAAGGGGAGTCACTTACAAATCATACGCTACTCTGATTGAATGTGAAATTAATGCTCCATAATTTTAGCTAAACTGAAAATTCAAATCACAATTTTTTCTTAATTGGTACATAGCATTAAAGCATTACATGTTTGGATTGTATGCATTTAACACAAAAACCAACTTGCTCAAGTCGATGAAATCAATAGGATCAAATTTTTTAGAACCCTTGTCACTAGTGACACGCCCCCAAAGGCTCCTTATCATTAGTGACATGCTCCAAAGGCTGTTATAAGCATTAAAAAAATAGTTAAGTATATTTATACGAAAATATAGAATGTCTTATAAATAAAATATGCGTTTGTTTATAAAAATAAAATCGTAACACACAAAAATTTACCTTTTTTGGTACACTGTCACCCATGGCTCAATTTGAGATGAGAAAATGTGTTGTGATTAGGAGATGCACATAAAGAGTATTTATATAAGTAGACAACCCCTATTAATAAGGAAAAGATATGGTGGATAATATATTTTAAAAGTTAGTTATATATGTTTGTAATTTGTTTAGCAATATTATCTTTTAAGTGATCTTTTTAAAAAAAATGATGGTTAATAACACAACACATATAGTGTGTACAACATTATCAAATACATTTAAGTTTGAAAAGTTATACATAGATCAAAATACAAATTAAAGAAACAATGATAAATTTGTTAAATTTTATAAAAAACAATAACCGAACCAACCATTTAACATGAAAATTGATAAAGCATTAGGCCTATGATGCAACTTGACATTGCCTACACACTAAATGAAACCGCCCTATATAAGTTGTTTTAAGTCGTTATGTTTATTAATAGGATACCTCGAAAGTGTTGTAATATTTAGACGTTAACATATATGTTATCTCAAAAGTGTCATAATATTTTAGGTGTTTATATTTGTAGGAAATGCCAATTGAATGTGTCGTGCCACTCAACCACCACAATGAATACCCTGCAAAATTGGAACTACCTGATGTATTCTTCAAGAAGCATTTAACGGAAACAGGCATATGTATGTGTATGGAATAAGAAGAATACGGAAGAATGTTACATTAGTAAAGACCAAAAAACGCTCCTACTATTGAAATTAGAGGGAAAAAATGGAAGGAGTTTCTCGCGGACAACATAGATATGGATGTACAGTTGATGTACTTTGTACAGGAAGGTGATGAATCATTTTACATAACCGGTTACAACCATATTGGAAAAGAAATAGGAGGTTATGAACTGGAAAGGAGAGGCTATTATCGATTTCAAACATGTGTCACTCCTTATCCATACGTAACTCAGGTAATAATTATAGTCTGAACTGGTTGTATACTATTATTATTACAGTTTTGAGCCACTATATATGTTGCAATGGATTTTTGAACATTCAAGTATTTAGTACATGTTGGGATAGAAGTATGGTACTCATTAGTGTTTTTTATTTGAATTGATTGACAGACAGTCAAATACTAAAGAAATATTTCTATATCTATCCAAGTCTAATCAAGATCTTTTAAGTCAACTATAAGATATGTTAAGTAAGAATATTTCTAAAAGTGCATGAGATCTTTCCAAAAGTCAACTTAAAGATTTTGTAAATCTTTCTAAAATTACACATGATGCATGTCATGATGTCATACAACATTTTCTATTTTTATAAATATGAAAATGTTATGTTTTATATGAAATGTAAATGTAGCAAACGTAATGTTTATATGAAATAAAGTCTAGTTATGAAAGACTCAAGTAATATTCATGTTTTGCTAAAAATTAAAGTTTACACTTTGTCGTTAATAAAACTTAGCAAAGATCGTAAAATATAAATAACGTTTTTAGGCGATATTTGTATTAACAATCTCCCCCTTTTTGTTGAGGACAAAACATAAATTTTATTTTAAAGCAAATCACTAATTACAGTATTAAGTCTTTAAAAATTTATATTTAAACTTGTTTTATTAGAATGATGAGAAATAGTTTAAGTTTAAATATGTTTTTCTCCCCCTTTTTGTCAAAACAAAAAGAAGAGTTGTGTAGTGGAATGATACAAGCCAAATGCTCTCCTTTGGACAATACTTTCCCTAGTTGGGGTGCCAGGTTGGGAAACATGGATTTTGAACCTACAAGAAAGAGTTAGTTGTCGAAAAAGATAAGTGAGAAATAAGGCAACCACAACAAATTATGAGAAGATAAGCAACCATATCACAATCACAACAACTAAATGGTCAACCAACAATGCACACAATATAGTAAAACCAATTTCATTTCTAGTAAAATTTGACTTTTATAAAAGTCAAAGACAAGAAATGAAAAAGTCAACGTCCTACTTCTAAAAATAAAAATGCAAAAAGGAAAAATAAAAGAGAATAAAATCCTACATATATAAAAAGAAACCACCTAACATAGTCTTAATTGGGGTAAAGCCTCCAAATTCACACTCTAGGACTGGTTTAGGTGAGAAAGAGCTTCTAGACGCTCAAGAATGTGTTGGAGAGCAAAGCGGGTTTCATTTTGGACTTGGTGAAGCATGATCTTTATGCTTTCACTTATTTTTGCCACCCGCTTACAATGTGAGCACCCATGGCGAGGATTGGGTAGGATGGGGTCATTAGTTGATGGTGGTGGTGGTGGAACATTGGTGGTTAGTTAAGATGAGGTGGGGTTGGCAATGAAAGAGAGCAAGGTGGTTTGAAACCATGCCTGAGGTGCCTGCTTAAGACCATAAAGAGACCTCTGTAATAAACAAACATAATCTGGATGCTCTGGATCCCGAAAACCAGGAAGTTGATGCATATAAACAGTTTCAGCTAAATCACCATGTAAAAAAGCATTCTTGACATCAAGCTAGTGAACAAGCCAATGTCGAGAAATAGCTAAGCTAAGGACAGTCCGAATGGTGCCCGGCTTAACAACCGGACTAAAAGTCTCATCAACATCAGCTCCCTCAATCTGTTTGCTACCATTGGCAACAAGACGTGCCTTGTACCGACTAATAGTACCATCAGCCAAATATTTATGGCGAAATAACCACATACAACGAACAATATTGACACCCTCAGGTCGAGGTACACGAGTCCAAGTTTTATTTTTAATAAGTGCATTATACTCATCATACATCGCATTTAGCCAATTGGGATCATTAAAAGCATCCTTATATGACCTAGGTGAAGGAGAAATAGTATACACATGTGATATGGTTTATTTTTTAGTAATAATGTAAGGCAAATAATGTTTGTTTTTCAGTAATAATGTAAGGCAAATAATGTAAGGCCTGTCGGCCACCCACAGTAGTGCACATTAGTGCGATAGGTGTAAATTATTAGTGCCTAATAATGTAATATTAGGTAAGCCATGACGTAGGTTGTAACTATTACACATACTCTCTCCTTGTATAAATAGAGGTTAAACCTCATGAAATAAGATATGTGTGTTTTGAAGATTAAACCACTGAGTTTATTTGAGATCATGAAATCTCAATTGTCTGTTGAAACAAAACTCGTTTCTGAATAGCAGATCCCTATCGAAAGACCAACAATTATCATCGACCAACAATAAAATAATCCTCCATTATCACTCACTAACGATTCAATTCTCATTTCATGCAAATGCAATTCAACGATAATGAGCAAAAAAGCAACTAGCACTACTTTCCACCATGATCCACTAACTACTGTTTTCATTAAAAATGAATTATTTTCAGGTACCGTCATTCCGCGTTCCATTTCTGGTATCAGAGCTCCGTCAACTACAAATTAAGAGCTACGACAATGACAAATTAACTATGACAACATTCAAGGAAATGATAAAGATAACGATTAAGAAAGATTTTTAGACCTCCTAAACTACAAACACTCATCAATCAGGTATAACTAAATCTTTACTCTATAATAAAAATTGTTTTAATATGTCAGATTTACCAACTATAAACGAAGAAGATATATTTATTATTGAAGAAAAAGAAGATGAATCAGGATTTATGTTAGATACTATTGTTAATAGAACAGCTATTAGAAGATCAAAATTTACTTTATCAGAAAAACATAATTTTGATTATTCGATGTCATTTAGAGAATTATTTTCAAGAGAAAATATAATATATTTTGGAAAGATTATTGGTGAAGAACCAATCCCTATTGAACAAACACAAGGAAATATTGTTATTCCTATAATTAATAGACAACAAATAAACAAATGAATGAAAAAGATAGATGTAAAATAACATATATTCATATATCAACTATACAAGTAATATTAAAAAGTACTTTTATGGGTTGTAACACATCTATTGAATTAGAATTAAGAGATGATAGAATAATAAATTAAGAGTAAAGTATTATTGCTAAAGGAAAAGGAAATTTATCTGAAGGAAAAATAAAATTTGATGTTAATATACAAGCAGGAATAAGTTTAAAAGATAAAGATATAAATAAAAGTATTACAGTAAGATATGAATTATTAAGAAGATCATTTATGTATAAAGGAAATCATCATTTTACAATAACATATCAAATAAATTATGCACTCACTAATTCACATCACAGTATCACTTTTAAAACAGACAATAGAATTCACATAGATAAACTTTTTTAACCATTATTAAGTCTTGAAACACCAAATTTATTTTCAAAACACAAATATATTGATAGAAGAAAATCAACATATGAAATACAATCAGTATGGATAACAACAATTGAAAAACCAACTTCAGTAACAAATGGAGAATCTTCCAACGCTAATGAAGAAATAAAAGAAATGAAAGAAATGATATGATCATTGAGTTTGAGAATATGAGCGACACAAAAATACAAATGAATAGTAATCATAATAAATATCATAACCATTTTCTAAAATTCTTATATTCACAAAGAAAAACTACGTTACGAGAGATAAAATTTGTCAAAAACAAAATAAAAAGAAATAAAAAATTAATATATATTGGTTTTCAAAATATTGATATAAATTGGTATTTCATAACACTAAAAAATAAGTTAAAAGAAAATATGAAAGTAATACAAGAAGTTAGGTCAAAATTAATTATTTGTTAATATGAGTTTATATCATTATTATCTTAAAAAAGAGATAAAACATTATCAAGAGTCTATTTTAAGAAATAATAAATCAATAAAGATATTTAAAAAATAATTATTTACAGAAGAATATGTTATTAGTAGAAAAGCACATAAAGATATGATAATAAATTTAGTCCTACAAAATCTCCGTTTAAAAGAAAATCTAGAACAATTAAAAAGAGTAATTCATTAAAAATGGAAAATATAAATAATATTCTAAAAAATGAGTCTTTATCAAGAAAAACTTCGAAAATTAATTAATAAGCAGAGTGAGGTAGTTAGACAATTTAGTATACACATCCATGAAACTGAAACTGAATTAAAAAATGAAGTAAATATTTTTGAAAAAATACGACTTATGAAAAGGTTGCGAGCCCTTCGTAGTACAAAATTAATTTATGAAGAAGGCCTTAGAAAAACAGTAAAACAAATACATTAAATAAGATGAGTAAAATATTAAAAGAAAGTTTCGAGTCAAAATTAGATTTCGAAAACAATAATTCATATTTAGTTTTTAAGATATTATTTGAATATTATGAAAAAAGAACTAGATTAGCTACTACTAAGCTTACATGGGAGAATATATGGAAATATGAAGAGATTAATTCATTTGAAGGCATTTTTATACCACCATTTCCAAAAGAAGTAAGAAATCCATTAGCTTTTATGATTTCAAGAATGAGAATTGTTGAATACTTGAACGAATATAGTTTAAATGCAACTAACGAAGAAGAATTGGAAAAACAATTTTTGGATTATAATAGAAGAATGGAAAGATATTATAAAAGTGAGTCAGAAGAATTAAATGATTACTACGATGATAACAATTTCGATTATTTTGGAGAACCATATTACGAAACAGATTAAAATTATCATTTTATTATAAAAATATTTCTAAAAAAGAAAAAGAACTAAAATGAATAAAAACAAAAAATCTAGAGATAATCCAAATGCAACGTTCATTGAAGTAATAATTGAAGATAAGAAAGTATTTGCATATGTAGATACTGAAGCATCGATATGCTTTGAAAAATGAAAGATATTAAAAAATTGGGAAAAATTAACTAAACCACAAAAAAATAGTTATAGTAGATAAATCAGTACACAAAATATGGTACGTAGGAAGAATGATTCCTTTATATATTAATAAAAGAAAATTCGTAACACCAACTATTTATATGCATGATTCAGGTATAGATTTAATAATTGGAAATAATTTTTTAAAATTATATCGACCATTTACACAAACAGATAGATCTGTCATCATAAAACACACCGAAACAGGATAACTAGTAACAACACCAATTGTTACACAAATAGAGTATATACGAATGTTAGCACGAAATATAAAATTTCAAGTAGAAGTATTACTAATAATGAGAAAGGAACATATTGAAAAAACATTAAAAGAACTATGTAGTGAAAATCCACTAGACAAAATAAATACTAATAATCAGTTAATTGCAATAAAATTAAAGGATCCATTAGCAGAAATAAATGTACCTAATAGAATACTATATACTATTAAGGATGTTAAAGAATTCAAAAAAGAATGTTAACAATTACTAGAAAAAGGAATAATAAGAGAAAGTTCAAGTCCTCATTCAGCACCAGCATTTTATGTTGAAAATAAAAATAAAATTAAAAGAGGAAAAAGATGAATGGTTATAAATTATAAAAAAAATGAATGAAGCAACTATAGGAGATTCCTATAAGTTACCAAGAAAAGACTATATTCTAGAAAAATTAAAAGAAAATACGCATTTTAGCACATTTGATGCTAAATTAGGATATTGACAACTAAGACTTGATGAATCGACTAAACCTCTAACAGCATTTTCATGTCCTCCACAAAAACATTATGAGTGGGATGTACTACCTTTTGGTTTAAAACAAGCACCATCAATTTATCAACGTTTTATGGATAATAATTTACAAGGATTAGAAAATTTTTGTTTAGCATACATTGACGATATCATTGTTTTTACAAAAGGAAATGAACAAGATTATATAAAAAGCAGTATCGATTATTTTACACAGAATAAAAGAAAAAGGTTTGATTTTATCATAAAAAAAGTCAAAATTACTTCAAAGTGAAGTAGAATATTTGGGATTAAAGATTGCAAAAAATGGAATTATTTCTTTGACGAATATACACAAGAAAAGTTGAAACTTTTTCCAGATAAACTAGAAGATAGAAAACAAATTCAAAGATTTTTAGGATGTTTGAATTATATAGCAGAACAAGGATTTTTGAAAAATTTAGCAAAAGAAAGAAAAGTTTTACAAAAGAAATTTTTTGAAAAAATTCGTTGGGAATGGACACCATCCGACACCCAACTTGTGCAACGTATTAAAACTACTGTACAATGTTTACCGGAATTATATAACCCGGAAACAAAAGATTTTTTGATTATTGAAACAGATGCATCCGACGACACTTGGGCAGGATGTATGAAGGCAATTCAGAACGGAAAAGAATTACTAAGATTAGATATTGACGGAATTCCAATCCCTCAATCTAATATATCAAAAGCATTATGTATTGATGGAAGTCAAATTCCTCAATCTGATCAATTACTATCTAAAGCAGTATTACAGTCAGAATCTGTTTTAAAAGCAGAAAAATACAATTCTAAATTATGCAAATATATTTCTGGAACATTTTCAGAAACAGAACAAAGATACAGTACTCATGAAAAAGAGACACTCGCGTGTATAAAAACCCTAAAAAAATGGAAGATTGATCTTTTACAAACAAGATTTGAGTTACGAACAGACTCAAAATATGTAACAGGATTCTGGAGATACAAATTACAAGAAGACTATTGTAGAGGTCGACTCATCCGTTGGCAACTACAGCTACACCAATTTCACCCATACATTAAATACATCAAAAGCAACAATAACACCTTTGCAGATACACTCACAAGAGAATGGAAGGAATACTGAAGCAAGCTCAACATCACCTACAACAATAAAGAGAGCAACGTATCTCTTTAGAAATACAGTTAGCCATTGTTAAAGAAGAAGAAGAGAAATTAGCCAACACAGTAGAATACTTAACCCAAACAACCAATTCAGAATCAACCACGGAATCAACACCTTCACCATCAAAACCATCAACACCCATAAAATCAAAACCATCCACCTCAAAAACCCAAACATCATGTTCTGAAAAAAGTGAGTACATATCACATCCCGTGATTTTCCCTACAGTTAAAAACGTTTAATTATATATTAATCTCCGTCATTATTTTTAATCACTATTTTTACGGGAAAATTTAAAATTTTCTTAATTATATTATTTTAACATGAAAACATTATCATATAAATCACCAAATTACGAAACAAGTTCTCGACACATTTAATGAAACTAAATATTTCACTAATCCTAATTAAATCTTAATTACACCTAATGGGCCCTTAATATTTTCAGCCCACTCCATTCCCTCGTTACTATTCATCAACCCACAAATTTCAAACCCAAAATCCTTATAATTATTTTGTTAATACTCGACTAAACCAAGTCAAAAACACTTCTCGTACACTCAAATCTGAAACACGACACCTATAAATCTTTATACCGCCTCGTTCCTCACCTAACCGACTACTAGTGTGTCAAATCTTATAATCTTATGTCAAGTGTTACTATGCTAATACGAGGCAAAGTATTCGTCCATAAAACTAACCCACGCTACATATATTAAATCCAAAACTAAACGGTTTTAAACCCGGATTGTTTCTACGTGATCCTAATATTATTTCTATCCTATTTCCATGTTAACAAACATGTTTCATCATCACAAATCATGTGTAATACGAATTGCATAAATCGTGTACAACATAAAATGTTAGTCGACATTATATATGTACACAAAGCAAAGTCCAATTTTTCTACTTTCTCATACCATTCTCAAAGTCTTTATATGTCAGAATTTTAACCTCAGATACTATTCACCCTTTAACATTTCTCTTCTTCTCTTTTGTCTTGCATATGTCGACATGCCAAAAACAACAAACATCCCTTGGTAACTAAATAATACACATACACTGTATGACACCTTTGACTTGTGTTTTCTCCTAAACTACAAGCAAAGGAAACAGTAATATAGTGCCAAGGAAAATGGCATGCTTCCTCCTTTTCTTCTTTTCTTTCCTGCCACTCGAAACAAATTCACCAACTTGTACCATTACTAAAATATAGATACTCGACATTCATGCAAACACTTATACTTTTATTTTAAAAACTCACAAGTCTCCAAAATATTGTCACTCTCACACCCTATTCGAACACTGTGAACCCCAGGAAGAAACTAGGAAGCCATGTGCAATCTTACAAATATCTCTTACACTACTATGACACAAGGACAAAACCATGTTACTACTTACAAATACTTACACACTCATCTCTTACAACACTCAACACTTCACACTTGTATATTCTTTTCTTGCGTGTAGGACTTTTGTGCCACAAGGACAATGTCGTCATGCTCCTTCTTTTCTTTTCTTTCTTTTGCTTCCTGTTGTAATCAACATCAAATTTGCTTCTTGGGTTATCTAAGATAGTACAAGTCACACCACAAGTTTTGTCCCTTGCTTCTTGTTTTTCTCATATTCGACTGCCACCAATGACCAAGTCATCTTCTACTCCTTGTTTTCCCAGAAACTCACTGCCAACTTTCCAACTCAAGTTTACTTAACACATGCTCCTTCATCCCTATTAAACCCATGCAATCCACCCTCCTGTTTCGATTGAATCAAGAACTCAAACACAAATCACTCTCTTTGTTCTCCTTGTTTCTGTCGAACGTAATAGAAGAAAAACCATGCACCCATCCCTTTTCATACTTACCCACACTCAAACTCTTCACATAACACTCCCCAGACCCCCTCTCGTTCCTGTGATTCTGTGCGAGAGGAACTACAACAAGCAACCATACCCTCTTGATATTTTCCTTCTTTTGTTTCTTCCTAGTCGACACATATAAACCAAAGGAAACACAAACTTACAGACACACTCAACTCTCTTTTGTTTTCCATTGCCTTGTACGCCACCTCTCTTCATCTATTCCATCTAAATCATTCTTGTCAACTTGTGGCTCAACTAGCTCATAAAAGCCTCTACTTCTCATCATTCATACGTACAAGTGCACACACCTATACAACTTCACACTTTCATGTCTCACTAATTGTTCCAAGTCCCTACATGTTGCTGTGTACGCAAAGATTGGCCAAGTTTTCCAAGGATTCGAGCTGTGACTAGGGTCATTGGAACCTTGGTCTCACTTCCTTGGTTGGGTTGCTAAACGAGTAACACAAAACTCCATTCCACTACGAAACTCATGTCATGTTCTACCCACCCGAGTTAGTGTTGTAAGTTACATTCGAACCCATTTCATATATATATATATATATATATATATATATATATATATATATATATATATATATATATATATATATATATATATATATATATATATATATATATATATATATATATATATATATATATATATATATATACTCTATATCTATTTTCATTACGATACACCTCCACATATTGCGTTATCTACTATTTCTTGAGCTCTTGTGATCGTTTTCGGGTATGAATGTGGAATCACAATACTTTGCGTGGCTATGCATGAAGTGACAAAATATATATATATATATATATATATATATATATATATATATATATATATATATATATATATATATATATATATATCTATACTACTATATAATGTATTTGGGACTATTCTATAATTAGAAAGGCTTAAAAATTTAGACTTTTACTTACTAATTATGGAAACAACCACCCCTAACAATCACCCCCAACAATTTATAACCACTTCAACAACCACCCCCAACAATTTATAACCACCTCAACAACCACCCCAACAACCACTTTCCACCACCCCACCTCCCTCCTCTTCACCCACAATCCGCCCCCGCATCGCGTGGGCACCTTTCTAGTATATATATATATATATAGGGTAGGGATCTAGTAAGAAGTAAATTAAAATAAGAAGTGGTAAGAAGTGACCAAAACCACGCATTTGAGATGCAACGACTTGCATTAGATGCATTTCTATTCATATAGATGCAACATCTTGAGTTTCGAAAGTTAATTTGATGTATAGATGGTACAAATTGATTTTCATGATTTTAGCACGTGCAGAGGAACAAAAAATAAGAGAAATCAAGAAATGCATCTAATATACGTATATGCATTTGATTAAAAGCTAGAAAACACACTATGGTGCGTTATAATGCATCTAAGATTATAGGGATGCATCTAATTTAGGTCGGTGCATCTCGGATTTGTAGTTATAGTTCTTCTTATTCCTTATTATTTTAAGTAATCTTCTTATTTGATCCTAACTCTCTCTCTCTCTCTCTCTCTCTATATATATATATATATATATATATATATATATATATATATATATATATATATATATATATATATATATAACTAAATGAATAAGCTTAACATGAACGCGTAATAAGTTTGAAATGAGAACATTTGAACGTAAAGCATAACTATATTGCATGCTCGATGTACTACAGATATGGAATTTATAACCAACTTTAAACTGTCAAAATCTTGCTATATACATTAAATGACGACTAGTAACACAAAAGGAGCCTTATCTCAGTTGGTTGTGTCGTTTGTGTTGTAAGCGAGAGGTCATGAGTTTGATCCTTGGCAGTGGTACTTTGCCATTTTTGCTATTTTTGCTATTTTTGCAAACTTTTGCTTTTAACAGTTTCAGCCCCTCCAATTCAAGTAACTTGTCACTTTCTTAAAAAGCTTTTATAAGTTATATAAGTTATATAAATTATTACATTTTCAACCCCTCAACTTTAACTCACTTGACATTTTTCTAAAAACTTGTATAAGCTAATAAACTTACGTTATTTTACCACCGTCCGTCTAAATAAATATGTTTAAGACTTATTTTATTTGGTGACCACCTCAGCATAAACTATAAATAATATAATTGTCCTAATATATTATTTAACCACAACTTTAATAACCATATAATATTTTGGAAATATATTTTAACACTTTAAACGGCTCGGGTTACTTTATAAAACTTGTATACATGAAATATATATATATATATATATATATATATATATATATATATATATATATATATATATATATATATATATATATATATATCTTTAACGAATAAGCAAATGAATAACCTATACAAAAGCAATAATTAATACATAACGGACAAGTTATATGGTACATAACTTTGTTGTTGAACTTTAAGCGTTTTGCCACGCAAGCCACCTCTACCCCAAAACCATTTCATCATCTTTTCATCATAACGATTAATCGTTATTCATTAATCGTTATTCAATTACCAAATAGTATTTGGTTAGATTCTCAGATAAATTTATTTATCAGGTTCCGTACTAAGGACGCTTCCAAAATCATTCTCATACTCTCACTCGCACTCGCACTTACTTTCATCATTCCTAGTATCACTTAAGGTGAGTTCTTAGCCCCGTTTTTATAAATGTTTTATTAATGCTTTGGGGGAGATAAATGCTCAACTACTACTTTTACTTTCATAAGTATTTTAAACAATTTCCAAATTACTGAGAGTCATAGCTCTTATTTTTACTGGTTTTATAAATGTTTTATTAATGCTTTGGGGGAGATACATGCTCAACTACTACTTTTACTTTCATAAGTATTTCAAACTATTTACAAATTACTGTGGGACCATAGCCCACCATTTTATACATTTTATATCTCATGGAGAGATAACTGCTATAAACATGTTTACAAGTAACTTTTCAACTGTATGCTATATCGGATTTCTACTTCCTAAGTTTGCTATTGCCAAAAAGTCCCTCATATCATGAACCTTAGTCACTCGTAGGGTGAACGTAAATAATTGTGGATAGATCTATTAGGGATTGACAATCCCCGTTTGGTCGCTGGAGAAAGCTACCAAACGTACTTTATTTGAAATCTAATAGGTTACTGGCAAGAACCTATCCCGAGGGCCATTGTTACTATTATCCATCATTTATGATGAGATCTGTTAATCGGATGAGTGTCATGAGGCTTAGGGAAATCAGGTAGTAGTGTTGTGGGCGTATAACAACGTAGCTCATTGTTTTTATCAAATTACTAATTTGTGTTCACTATATAGCAGAAAATCAATATTTCTTGGCAAAAAAACAAACTATTTTGGGTGTTGACCCAGTTTGGGCAAACCAACAAACTATTTTCATGTTAACTTTGATTTTGATAAATCAACTGCTTTTGACTATAAACACTACGGATTTTACTCACACTTTGATTTGGATAATAAATCGTTTATTATGAATAGTATAAACTCAAAAACTCTTTTGATTCTTGGAAATCAACTACTTTACTTGTAAACTCTATGAACTCACCAACCTTTGTGTTGACACTTTTAACATGTGTTTATCTCAGGTCCATAATGAGCAAGGATGGTACGGAGGAGCACGGATTCTTACAAGGGCTATAAATTTTACTATCATTCGAAAACTTATTTAACAAACTTTGAAACCACTGGGACCTCATTTTGAAAACTCTGATATTTATAAAATTCGAATGATAAATGTTTTAAAATGACTAAATTGATAATCATTTTCTACGGAAAAACTGTGAGCTATGAAGTAACACCCAATCTTTATTTCGCTGCAAATATTTTAAAATTGGGGGTGTTACAGTACATAAAGATAGAAGAAGATGTGGAAGAAATAATACAAAATTCAAGCATTGGAAAGAAGAAATGGTACGTTATTTTCAATGGACCATTCAAAGGCATTTATTCTGATTGGGCACTCGCAAGTCCACACATCATAGGAAAAAGTGTCAGCCACAAAGGCTACACATCACAAGAAGAAGCAAAGCAAGCACTCAAGGAAGCATACAAAACAGTCACAACAGAAGAAGTTCATAAATCAAGGAGATTTATTTCTCTAAACCAAGGATTACAAGAAAGATTACGAGAAAGATCGCTCAAAATTAATCCGAATGATCTAATAAGAAACATCCCAACTGCAAGAGAAAGAGAAGAAATGAAGAAACCAACAGTTGAGAAATTTCAAAAACTTTGGGATAGTATCATACACTATGATGAAGTTCAAGCTACTAAGTCATTTTACCCAAGCAAGATACCAGTAGGACCGAAAATAGTATTCCTACAAGGAGCAACACCAATTGGGATCACTAAAAGCATCCTTATATGTGCATTATACTCATCATACATAGCATTTAGCCAATTTGGATCATTAAAAGCATCCTTATATGACCTAGGTGAAGGAGAAATAGTAGACACATGTGATATGGTTTGTTTTTTTAGTAATAATGTAAGGCAAATAATGTTTGTTTTTTAGTAATAATGTAAGGCAAATAATGTAAGGCCTGTCGGCCACCCACAGTAGTGCACATTAGTGCGATAAGTGTAAATTATTAGTGCCTAATAATGTAATATTAGGTAAGCCATGACGTAGGTTGTAACTATTACACCTACTCTCTCCTTGTATAAATAGAGGTTAAACCTCATGAAATAAGATATGTGTGTTTTGAAGATTAAACCACTGAGTTTATTTGAGATCATGAAATCTCAATTGTCTGTTGAAACGAAACTCATTTTTAAATAGCAGATCCCTATCAAAAGACCAATAATTATGATCCACCAACAATAAAATAATCCTCCATTATCACCAACTAACGATTCAATTCCCATTTCATGCAAATGCAATTCAACGATAATGAGCAAAAAAGCAACTAGCACTACTTTCCACCATGATCTACTAACTATTGTTCTCATTAAAAATGAATTATTTTCAGGTACCGTCATTCCGCGTTTCATTTCTGGTATCAGAGCATACGGGAATTAGGACGAGCAGTCTGGTGGGTGCTAAATCACGCACCTTTTATTTGATCAAAACCGGACTAAAAAGACCAAAAACCAATCAAATATGCCAAATATATGTTGTTTTTTGTGTTTGTGAATGTTCAGGTATGGATATTTTGAAAAGTGGACTAAAAGAAAGAAAAATGGACAAAACCGAGCACGAGATTTGGAATGAGCACGGAATTACGGGATCAATGTTAATTTTATTTGGAGCATCGAGGCAAGAGATGAACAATTTAAAGACTTAAACGAAGCCCGATCGAAGATTATTTTGTTGGTCTAATTATGATGATTATAGTAGCCCAAATATTATTGCACCAATACAAGCTCAAAGAGAAGCCCAAAATTGATTGAGGACTAGATGCGTAATGGAAGGGCCAAAAGTAGCAAATACAATCAAAAATCAAATTAATTCTATGTTCTAGAAGATGGTCCCCTCACATGTACCTTCATTTCAATATTATGAAATTCCAACGTCACAAATGAAGATGAAGAAAGCAAATGTGGTCCAACATTTATTTTTCTATATGGGATGGGTTAAAATCACGGGGGCTATCTGGTTAGATTAACTCTCTCTACATTGTGTAGGGAGTACTAGTTGATATATATATATTTTTTTGTCTTTTCCCTATTTTATCGTTTAGCTTTTTTTTTTTTTTTTTTTTTTTTTTTTGGTTTTGTTTTTAAAGTAATGTTTTGTATATTTGTATAAAGTAAATGTATTGTATATGTATAATATTTTGTATATTTGTGTTTAATAATGTTTTGTATATATATAATGTTTTGTATAATTATTTTGTTTGTATAATAGCACGTTAAATATTACCACGTTAAATAACTGCAACAAAAAGTGTTATTATTAAATTAAACGACAACGTTATACATATTATTTAAAAACAACAACATCTACGACATATGAAGATTATTCATCTCATTTAAAAGATCATGGAGCCGGGCACTTGACTGACAAGCGTGATCCTCAGGATTCCTTACCATTCCTAACTCCATTTCCAGCGCCTTTATTCTTGCCTTCAACAACTTGTTCTTATTTTTTGTAGCAACGCAGTTTGAACAATGCGTTGAAGAAGAGGGTTGATTAAAGTGCTGTTCTTCAAATTCATCTTTCCACGCGAAGTATCGACACCCATAGTCTTTTATACCTGGCTGTTACATGTTAAGAAAATAATAAGAAATGTATTTTTAACAAACAAATTATTTACATTACTAAGCAAACGTATGATTATTTACCACTGAAAGAGGACATGCATAAAACAGTCGCCCACGACTACCATCTTGCCAGGATTTCCGTTCTACAATAAATCCTCTATTACATCGGCACCAGAAAGGATTTCTTTGGCTCATCTGACCAAAGAATTTGCATAATAATTTACATCAGCAATCAATAATGTTTAAACGATGTTTCAAACAATTAACATTTAAACGATGTTGAATAATCATTTACAACATTTTCAAACAATATACATTTAAATAAATGAATAATCATTTACAACATTTACAAACAATTTACATTTAAATAAACGAATAATCATTTACAACATTTACAAAATACATCGATGGTTATATATTGTATCCCATTCGTTTGCAAGTGGCTGTTTGAACCACCTCCATTGTGGGTGGTAATGTGGTAGTGGAGAATCTCTGTCTATATTGAGACAAATGTAATGAGCACCACTGTTCTCCCCCACACGCACAATCACAATGGGGTCAATTCCATGTGATAAGATTGGAGCAGAAAATAGGGGTAAACATGTGAACCAACCATGACGGTCTATATATACAAGAGGTCGGTGAATAGCTGAAGCGATGACCAGACCGTTATGTGGCATCGTCATCCAGTAATCTTCAGGCACTGGTCCATTAAACCAGTTTAATGTATCACGAAGGTGGTAAAAGTCTTCTTCCCCCCACATACTCACGTAAGTTATACTATGTCTTTGTAACTCTTGCATTAACATGTATCTAGCATCGACCCACCTATTTTTGTCTTGCACCATCCACATTATTTATACTTATTACCTGTGAACGGAAAATCTCTGGAATGCGATCAATAAAATCCTCGCTATCCTTATCTCCAACGTAAAATCTGTGTCTTATTTTTTGACCCGTGTACGAACTATGTCTTGCAGGTTCTTTGGCGCGTTTCGGGACTTTCGTGGATCTTGAATTTGTGCTTCTTCGGTGATTCATGGTTGGCACATCATTCAATTCATTTAAGTCCGGGACTTCATTCAAGTCCGGAACTTCATTCAAGTCCGGGACTTGTGTAGCCTTGCCCTTTTTGTCCTTTGCGCTCGGACGTCCACGGGTATTTTTTTGAATAGCTGGTTCACGTGTGTCAGCAGATTCAGGTTGGAAAATATCTCTTAACTTCGTTAACATATTCTTCTTGACAAACGATGTTGATTTGCTAAAAATATTCTTGAATGATCGCATGCCATCGTTAAACGAAGTATCGTCAACATCATCATCATCACCACCATGTTCGCTGGAAGAGCCATCTTTAGTCGGGGGCCTATTCATAACAGGCCACGGAACAGAAAGGGTTCTCCAAAAAATATCAACTCGTTCCAGTGGAATGGGGCATCCTGAATTCAATTAAAGTGACTTGTATAAATTACTGATATTAATGTGGAAAACAACTTGATAGTTATAAATTTAATATACTTACCATGAATAACATAGATTTGCATCTCGTGAAAGCATGGTAGTCCGAAAATTGCCCGATTCTTATGGCTACATTCTTCTGGGGTGATCGACAGGTGGAGTTCTTCGTGCATGAGGTTCAAAGCATGTTTAGAAACTTTATAAACCAATTCTTGAAATAGTGGTACATCACACTTAATTAGTTTCTCGTTCATGCTTCTATTCAAAGTCTCTTTTATCGCATCTTCTTGCGTAATGAGAATCTTATCAATCGACCTCAACAACCTGTCTAATTTGGACTGCGTGCCGTCCAAATATAATTTCAACAACGCGTGGTGAGCCTCAACTCTGCACGTTGTTGTCTGGCCGTAGGATTTATATTGGTCTGTAATAAACGAGACAAACATGGGTGCGTAATCTTGCACCCAGTTATGCAGATACAAAGCGACATCTAAAAAAAAATGAATTAATAAAAGGTCATTCGGGTGCATATTTATTAAATAATTAAAAACAATCAAATAATAATTAAGTACCCTGATGGTTGACCAATAGCTCTTGTAGGCGTTGATAACGTCGCTCGAACGATTCGAATGTCGGAGCTTTAACCATCCAATCCCATCGTTTTTTAACGGAATCATAGTCAATATCCCCATCTGTGAATTTATTTCTGCAAAACTTAAGTATGTTTTGCTGTATATGCCATCGACAGAGTAATTTGTGAGCGTCAGGAAATTCTGCTCTTACTGCCCCAACCAACGCTAAATCTCTGTCAGTGACGATCAAACGTGGGTAATATCTTTCGTCAATCACTTGCTTCACACGTTGCAATACCCATCTAAAATTATGCCCTTGTTCACTGCCTAAAAAGTTATACGCCATTGAAAATGTTTTATTTGTTGAAGTTACTCCAACAATTTCCAACAACGACAATTTAAACAATGTGGTATTGTACGTGGAGTCCATTAGCATGACTTCAGGGAATGTACACCATAGAGCATACGACGTGGGGTGCACAAAAAATAGCTCCTCAAGCTCGTTGGTATGCTCATTTACCCTCGGGTACCAAGTATACCCTGAATCCCGCAAATGCGAGTAAAGGACTTGAATTGGAGTTCTATCACCTACTCTGGCTCTCCGAAACTTATCTTGTGCGTTATATATAGTTCTAACGCTAGACACGTTATCCGGATTACGACCCTTTATTGTTGAAAGTATATTAAGTGGTCGTACGTTATAATCTGTCAATTCTTTGACCAAACCCACCTCATCATCCTTTAATCGCATTGCATATGGCACACCATGCAACGAGTCTAGCATATCATGATTATGCTTATCATCCTTCACCCTCAATACCCAATAATTTTTTGTTCGATGATTTTTCGCATTTAATCTGAATGGACAACCGGTTTTACATGTTTTGGTTTTCCGTCTGCCACTACCTTGAGGTATATACGTATCACCCTTTGTACACCTGTAATTGATTTCGTTCATATGACCATATTCTGATTTGGTTCTATCTTTAACAATTACAAAACCTAGCCCACGAGCTATATTTTGCGCCCGCTCAGTTACTTCCTCGGGAGAACCGAAAACCTGAAAATACATAACATTTTGTATAACATACTTTTTTTACAACTTTTACATTTTTACATTTTAAATTTTACAACTTTTACATTATACAAAATAAAATAAAAAAAATATAACTTTTTACATACAATAAATTAATTTTTTTTTTACAACTTTTACATACAATAAATTAAAAAAAAAAATTATACAACTTTTAATTTTATACAACTTTTTACAAATTTTTACAACTTTTTACACATTTTTACAACTTTTAAATTTATACAACTTATTTTTACACATTTTTACAACTTTTAAATATATATATAAAAAAAAAAAAAAAAACGTAAAAACGCATACGCGTTTAATACTACTCTCTCTATCTCTTTATCACACACCACTCACACACATACGCGTTTAATACTCTCTCTCTCTCTCTCTCTCTCTCTCTATTTTAGATCTAAAAATACTTTAGATCTAAAACTATTTTAGACCTAATTCTGGTATGTGATGTTGGTTTATGGTGATGTGGTACGTGATTATCTGATTCTGGGTGTGAGAAATTAGGGTTTCATAAAAAACTGGGGGTTATGTGGTTCTGTGGTGATGATTTTTTTGATATAAACAGGTTAGTGCATGATAGTTTTGATCTAATTTTTTGATATAAAACTTGGGGGTTTGTAAAATAAATTTTTAGATCTAATTAGGGTTTGAAAAAAATTGGGGTTTTTTTTTTTTATAATTAACTAGTAATCTTTCAATTAACCAACGTTAATTGAAAGATCTACTGGTTAATTTAAAAAACTCCCAATTTTTACGAAACCCTAATTAGATCTGAAAAATTGGTGGTTTGGTATTTATTCTGTGTTTTTAACAACGATTAAAAAATATATATCTAATTAGGGTTTCGTACAAAAATTGGGGGTTTTTTGATGATGGTTATCTGTGGTGATGGTGTTTTGGGGTGTTCTTTTTTAGATCTAATTTTTTGATATAAAAATTGGGGGTTTGAAAAATTAGGGTTTGTAAAATAATTTTTTAGATCTAATTAGGGTTTGAAAAAAATTGGGGGTTGTTTGATGATGGTTATCTGTGGTGATGGTGTTTTGGGGTGTTCTTTTTTAGATCTATTTTTTTGATATAAAAATTGGGGGTTTGAAAAATTAGGGTTTGTAAAATAATTTTTTAGATCTAATTAGGGTTTGAAAAAAATTGGGGTTTTTTTGATGATGGTTATCTGTGGTGATAGTATTTTGGGGTGTTCTTTTTTAGATCTAATTAGGGTTTCGTAAAACATTGGGGGTTTTTTTTAAATTAAATGAGTAATCTTTCAATTAACCTATGTTAATTGAAAGATCTACTGATTAATTTTAAAAACCCCCAATTTTTACTAAACCTAATTAGATCTAAAAAAATTCAGGTTTGGTATTTTTCGGGGTTCTGTGGTGATGATTTTGGTGGTTCTGTGGTGATGAATACTTGTGGCTGAGGGTAGGTTAACACCTTGATCTGCCACCAATGAGTGGTATGAATACCTGCTCTGGCCTACCCCACAGTCCACATGTATGTGAATGATGTGATTATGTGATGTGAAATGTGATTATGTTGGTGGTTCTGTGGTGATGAATACTTGTGACTGAGGGTAGGTTAACACCTTGATCTGCCACCCATGAGTGGTATTAATACCTGCTCTGGCCTACCCCACAGTCCACAGGTATGTGAATGATGTGATTATGTGTGATTATGGGGCTCTACTATATTAACGGGGTCTACCCCCTTGCTGCAAACCCTTGTGATTTGTCCCTATGGGATAGGTTATATTGATGGGGGCTATTTGGTTAGATTAACCCTCTCTAATATGATTGATAAGCAGTTTGTGATGAAACTGCTTATCAAACTGCTTATAAGCAGTTTGATTTGAAACTTGGTTTAAGCAGTTTGCTTTTGAAACTTGATAAGCACTTTGATTTAAGCAGTTTGTTTTAAAAAAAAAATGAGATACAGCGATGATGATTTAAAAAAAAGGTTTTGATTTTGGCGTGGCATTACCAAATGGACAGGCAAAAAAAAATTTTTTTTTTTTGCAACCTTTGAAGTTGCAGCCAAATATGATATAACTTGCTTAAACTTGCTTATGTTGCAACAATATATAATCTGAGCCTAATGTTACCTCATTTGTGTAAAATGGTGAATTAGACATTTCGGCAGCCTAAGATATTTGTTGTGTTTCACTTGCGGCTTTCACTTGCTGCTTGTGTTTCACTTGTGTGCAATCTGCAAGTAAATGGTTTGTTAGAGTATTTAAATAGTAAGGGTTAATCTAACCAAATACCCCCGTCATTATAACCCATCCCTTTACTTACTGATTGTGGTGAGTTAGCTTTCACTTGTGCAATCTGCTTTGTTATTGTTGTGATATTGATTGTGGTGAAGTAGCTTTCATCACTTATGCAATCTGCTTCTTTGTGAGCCTTGTTTATAATGGAGCCTTTAGGTAAGTAATGGAGCCTTTCTTGTGAGTAATTGCAGGAATCTTTACTTTCTTGTGAGTAATTGCAGGATTCTTTACTGTAGGAATCTTTACTGTTGGTACTTGCATTGAATCTTTGCTGTTGGTACTTGCAGTAACATGTGTGGAATGTGAGACTTGTGTTTCACTTTTGATTCACTTGGTTTGGGTGCAATCTGTGCACATTTGGGTGCAATTTGTGTGCAATCTGTGCACTTGGGGGCAAATATGTGCACTTGGGTGCAATCTTAGCACTTGCATAGTTATCTGTTTCACTTGTGTGCAATCTGTGCACTTGCATAGTTATCTGTTTCAAAAAAGGCGATGACGAATGGTTTTATAAAAACCGAAAGGCATGGCAAAGTGATATTTTATCACTTTGCAACCTTCATATCCGAGCCAAACACTTGTTTATAAACACTTGTTGATATTTTATCACTGTGCAATCTGCTTGTGTGCTTATGCACTTGGACAAAAAAAATTCTAAATCGGCGATGATGATTGTCTTAAATTGAGCCTATTGTGTGCTAAATACTTGTGTGCAAACTTGTGTAATACTGCATATGTGCTTATGCACTTGGACAAAAAAATTAACGATGATGATTGTGTTAATCTGAGCCTATATCAGCTTGTGTGCAATACTGCATATGTGCATGCACTTGGACCAAAAGAAACATGGGACAAGGTTGTGTAGTAACATGACTTCAAAAAAAAACATGGACAAAAAGTTAAAAACATGGACAAAGAAAAAAAAACAACAAACAGATAAAAAAAATGGTACATGAACAGTACCCTACCCATAGGGAGGGTTTGCAGAAGGGGTAGTAGACCCCGTTATTATAGTAGCAACCTTCTATATATATTAGAGTGTTGGTGGCCATGTAAAGACAAAACAAAGGTACTAAATAAAATAAATGAGATGAAATGATAATGCTTGTCATGGCATAATTGAAGACTCATTTGTTGGTTGCGTCTCACATACAACCTCTCAAATTAAATCAACAGGCGCGTGAGTTAGCTGCCCAAACTCCCACTCTCGTTCACTATTAATTACTTAGCCAATCCATGATCGACATTTGTCCTTGATGATGCAAATATCCCAGTTTCAGCCAATCGAAAGGTTTCACGTGGGCTATTTGTTGCAATTAAAATTCATGAATATAGACTCATAGAAGGCCTGATTCATTCTCCCATGAGCTGTCATTCGATTATTGCAATTGGAATGTTCGAGACTCACTCAAAGAGGCTATAAATACAATCATTGAGATCATCATTTGGAAGCTTTTCTTACATCATTCACACACACATTTTTTATTTTTTAGTAGTAGTAGTAGTTTTTTTTTATAGAGTAATTTTAGCTTTAGATTATTTTAAAGTTGTATTGTAATAGCTTTATTTTCTTAATAGCTTTTTCAAGTGCTCATTGTATTAATAATTTTTTTTTTCAAGTTTATTAATGAAGATTATGAAGGTTACTTAGTTTATTTCTTTTTCTCATCTCTTTTATTTTTATCTCATCTAAAAATATATTTTAGCTTAATAGCTTGTTGTAGCTTATTAGATTAGATTATTCAATAAGTATTTTTTTTATTTCTTAATCTCTTTTCATAACTTCTTTAGTATTATTAGATTTAATGATTTTTAGTTTATATCTCTTAATCTCTTTTTATTTTAAAAGTTTTTTCTTTAATAAATCAAATTAGCTTAATACTTTTCATCTCCTTAGCTTATATCTTATTTTCTTCTAATCAATCTAGCTTTTTAGTTTTTTTTATTCATAACTAGTATAGATCTACTAGCTTTCTAGCTTTTTGGTTCTATTACTAGTTTGTCTAGATTTGATTAGCTTTTCTATAGCTTATTGAATCTAGATCTAGTTTATACAACAGCTTAATTGAACTAATATTGCATAAAGTTTTGATCTTTCTTAGTTTCTCATCATTCTCAACATAAGGCGAGGAACTTATGGGTTTTATAAGCTTTCTTATTAATAAAGCTTAGAGTTTTTCTAGTTTTTATAAACCTAATTAGTGAATAAAGTCAAAAACTTTATTTACTACTTGGTGATATTAAAACTATTAAAGAAATAAACTTTATAATTTGACAAGTTTATAAAATCGGGTGGTTTATTATTCTCGTAGCGTTATATCGGGTTCTATTTTCTATTCATTTTTAATTTTATATCATTAGTTTATTAATATAATCATGTTTGTTGGAATATTTGTTTTTATTTGTTTGATTGGTATGCATAGCAAGTAGCTTATTAGTGTTTGTTAAGTAATATGGATTTGTGATTTAAGTGTGGATTAATAAAAAGAGATTGTGATTAATAATTAGTGAGATTATTTAGATTTGTAGTTTTATTATTTGAAGGGCAAAAGCCGGAGAATAATCAAATTACACATCTAGTAATTATTTTCTTTTTAAATGATTATTTTCAAAATAAACCAACATTGTGAGCAAATAGTCTTGTCTAAGGAATATAATTCGTCGTCAAACCTTATTCCACACTTAATGAACTTTTCATGTCACTTAGCAAACAAATTTCCTATATATCATTTTTAGAATAATCTAGTTGCCTTTATCGCTTAGTTAATTCGTTGGTTTACTATTAGTATAATTAGTTTTAGATTATTTGCTTGCATCTAGTTTTTAGATTAGATTGCGTTTTAGGATTATTTGAACTTTACATGCTCTTTTATGCTTTTCGTTTATGTTTGCTATTCGTAATTATATAATCCAAAAATCTCTATTATTTTTCACTATTCATCACACTTATTCACTCTCTTTTGTCTCACTATTCACTTCACAAATCACGAACCGAATCACTAATATACTTCGTTGGGACACGACCCGGGGAAATACTTTCATCGGTATTTTTCGGAAATATACAGTTAACTTCTAAACTTACATCAAATCGTAGTCCCGACACGAGAACGTGTGACCATGGGGTGAATCGAAACCGGGTTTGGGTTAACAATTGGAGGTTGTGGATATTGGGAAACGGAAACGGGGTAGGATGTTGGTTAGATGGGCTTATGACATGTGTGGGAAGCGGGGTAGTAATATGAGGCGCAGTTGGGGAAGGTGTACCATATGTAGGAGAATTATGCTCATCAGTGGGGATAGTAGGAGCAGGCGTGTTATGTTGAGGTTGAGGTGAAGCAGTAGTAAATGTAGGTGACTGTTTGATTATATTGGAGATTAAATTTGAGGTGTCATCTAAAAAATCATACGAGGGATTGACATTGGGTGTCGTGGAACCAAATGGAAAAACTGTTTCATCAAAAGTAACATGTCGTGAAATGATGATTTTATTGGTGTTGAGGTCCAGACAACGATAGCCACGATGATTAGGAGCGTGGCCCAAAAAGATGGAAGGTGTAGCACGGGCTCTACGTTCGTGGTCGGCATCAAGATGAGGGTAACAAAGACACCTAAAAACACGTAAAAGACTACAAGCTGGTGTAGTGCCAGTAAGGCGGGTGTATGGGACTTCATTGTCAATGGCACATGATGGTAATATATTCAAGAGGTAAACGGCCATGTTGAGGGCTTCAACCCAATAGTTAGGAGGGAGATGAGCTTGAAACAGTAAAGTCCGAATTAGATTATTAATGGTGCGAATCATCCTTTCGGATTTTCCATTTTGTTGGGAAGTGTGTGGACAAGAAAATCTAAATTGAATTTCATTTTCGGCAAATAATTTATGTAAATAGTGGTTATCAAATTCACCACCATGATCACATTGAAACGAATTAATTTCACTCTTAAATTGAGTTTTAACAAAATTACGAAACAACATAAATTTGGAAAAAACATCAGATTTATTAACTAAAGGATAAACCCAAACAAACTGTGAATAATGATCCAAAAATAAAACGTAATACCGAAAACCAGACAGACTCGGAATTGGTGAAGTCCATAAATCCGAGTGAACAATGTAAAAAGAAAACTGAACTAACGTAGATGAACTAACAAACGAAAGTTTCACGTGTTTGCCAAGCTGACAAGCATGACAAAGCACGAGAGACTTCTCCTAATTACACGAAATAGAATTATTGGAAATAACACGACGTATCACTTCACTTCTTAGATGTCCAAGTCGCTGATGCCACGTATACTGACTAGTGAGATAGGATTGAGGAATAGGAGAGGGCTGCGTGACAGGGTATAGATCGCCAGTGCTATCACACCGGAGCATCACATGATGAGTTTGAAAGTCTTTAACAGAAAAACCAAAGGGATCAAATTCAATAGTACAATAATTGTCACAAACAAATTGACGAACGGAAATCAAATTTTTGACTATATTAGGAGTAATTAAAACATTATTTAAATAAAGACGGCGAAAAGGCGTAGGCAAAATACTATGTCCAGAGTTAGTAACGGGAATAGAATGCCTGTCACCAACAGCAACAGATGAATAAATACACGAATTAAAAACTTCACTAAAATTATGGACATTATCATTAAGATGTGAGGACGCAACTGTGTCCATACTCCAATTACCGGAAGTAGTATCTGGTAGAGTCCCGGAAGTAAAAGCATGTGGCAAAATAGTTTCTTGACCCGCGGGACCTATGCCCGATTGACCATTGTGATCGGTACCCCCTAGTTGAACCTGATGACAAGTCTAACCCCTTGTGGGTTCGTAGAACCAGCCTGACCCCCATTGTGAACTGAGTAACCAAACTGACCACCATGTGGGTTCGAATAAGTAGGCTGAAATGGGTAAAGAATGTGGCCTGACGCACCCCCTTGGTGAACCTGGTAAGGTGGCGGGGGTCCAAATGTAGCTAGTTAACCCTCTAAATAAAACGAGCTATATGTATTAAACGGAGAGTGGGCCTGTGTGGCTTAGACTTGAAAACCAGGGGGTCCATGAGGCAAAGCATACCCTGGTTGATAACTGGATGCATGAGGGCCCGTATGCAATGCAATAGGTGTATTAGTATTATTCCCAACGTTATGTGACACAGTAGGGGTGCTAACTTGTGAAGTAACAATATTATGCCCATGAAAACCTAGTTTAGCCATTAAGTTTTGTAACTATTGCACATTAGTGGGTATCAATACAGTCGAGGGAGGGAAAGAAATAGGAGATCTAGGCATGCTATTATACCACAAAGAATTCATTCCACCAACGATGCAAACAGGGAACAACTTTTGGTTTAGTAGAACCTTTTATAGAACAATAGGGGAACTAGGGTGTTGTAGTAAATAAGAGAACAAAATAACATGGTGTATATGTTATAATGAATGAATGAAGGAAAGCATGCACCAATCAACAACACAGATAACTTCAACAAGAAAGAAACTATAACAGAGAACGAGAACAAGTCAACTGGCAATCAATAGTACCAACGATTGAAGAGAATAAAAAACACCACGAACTTCGACTGGCAATCACTTATACCAACGATCGAAAAACAAACAGTCGAGGCAACTAGTAATCAAAAAAATACCAACGGTTGTCACGAATAAACAGTTGACTGGTAATCAACTAATACCAACGATTGACAGAGAAGAAAATGTTTAAAGGGAACTATTGTGTAGTGTTTTTATGATCGATATTGTGTAGGCTTTTTAGGATCGATAGTGTTAGGCTGGTACCATGTAGGTTTATGAAACGTTCGTGATTTATCATTGATAATAATCGAGTTTATATACACATATTAACCTATCGTAGCTGGGACTAACATACATGAAACTAATCGGGCTTAGCCCATAGGCAAATACACGACTAACAATATACAACTAGATGGGCGCCAGCCGCGTCAGTTCTTTGGCATCGATAGTTGTTGCGTGGTCTGGTGTTCTTGGCATGCTAAAATTTTCCGGGTATCAACTTGCATCCATGCTTTTCATGGCCTCGTTTACAATGACAAATACATAACACAGCCTTGAACCATACCACATTGATTTGGTACACGATGTGATATGGAATAACAACAAATACTATGTCCTAACCAAAGAAAAACACCAATACCAGGTTTAGCAGAAGCGTCAGTTTCAGCCGCGCAATTCATCGTAGTATTTTTCTAGTTGTCTAGCCTTCCAACGTGCACATCTATCGCAATTCATTGTAGCGCACACAGCTTATAAAATCTTGATGCAGCGCCCACAACTTACAAACCCCCTGAATTCATGATCATAATAGCACAAATGGGGGTTAACGATGTTGTCTGATAAATTTTCAAATGTTTTTACAAGTGGAAATCTCGACCAATTGACTTATGAGAATGGGTTAAAATTGCTAAAAGGGGTATGCCAGGTTGACAGTTGCCTATGCCTATTTTCAATGCAGATAACCATCTAGATTAATATTTCAAAAGATAGATGGACACAAAGTGTTAGCGGCTCCACCAAGCCCATCTTGGCCAGATTTTACAGTACTAAATAATATCCTCATTTTAATCCGTATTGACCCATTCGACCTGCCTATCTTGCCACACTCTAGATAATGTCAATATAAGAGAACTGTGGACTTACTCCCAAGGGTCATCTCCAACCAGGAGAACATCGTTCATGGTCTTCCGTTTTTTTAGTGAAGTTCCTCTACGTCATGCAACATTTCTTTTTCCGATGGCAAATATTCGATAGCAGAATCTGTAAAAATAACCAAAAACAGTTAGAAACCAAGTAGGTCGCAAAGGATTCACATATTACATAGTAAACTAAAATCGTGAAAAAAGTAAAATTAGAACATCCGTGTATAAAAGTATACATCTATTAGAAACATTGATGTTATCAATTAGACATGTCTGATATAAAAAAGTATACATCAAAAAATGCATGAATTGACCCGTGTATTCAAACATCTGTGCACGCATCACCTGCAATAGTCATACAAAATTTGACAAAATGCATATTACAAAATATGGCGACTACAAACTTCAGTCAATTAAAAGACCAACTATAAATTCACACATACCTTTCTTTAATAGATTTTATTCGATTGGAAGGAACGTTAGACGAAGCAAGGCATTTAAGTTTTCCTTGTCCATTAACAATTCTGAAACAACAAATCAATCCAATATCATCAGAGTTCTAGTATTATTGATTCAAGAAGACGCATAATTAACTAATACGTATATATGTTGTCATCAGTTTCTGTCATCATATAGCAGCGGGCCAACTACAATGGAAGTATCACGAACAAAGAGAAAAATAACACATGAAAATAAGCTATTCGTAAGACCCTCTAACAAAACAATAAAATTTGCAGGATTAAACCTTAAATCGTAAAACTTTTTCACATACCGAAATAAAAAATACGGATTCAACCAATAAAAAGTATGAATTAAATAAAACTAAACCATACCCACAAAAATAAACTTACATATCTGTTGATACTTGAACCACCAGTCCCAGCTTCTCCTTTAGTCCTAAGAACAATATTATTCTGATCATCAGTCAAAGTTTATTCGTAGAAGATGTGCCTATAATAATAAAAAAACCATAAAATAGAAAAAGCTATAACTTATTTAAATCGAAAAGCATAACATAATTAAAAACAATATGTGCTTAAAAATTAATTTTATGCCATCCGGTTCAAAACAGAATCAAAGTATTAGCAAATGTTAAGAGTATAAAAACAGATCTATGATAAAAAGGTAACGAATTAACTAACCGTATGATGTATTAATGGATATGTGTAAAAGTGATTCACCGTTTGTTTGACACACAGAAGCACATACCACTAGCTTCGAGTATAAGAGCACTACACAAATAAAAAAGTAACGTAATCTGTTTTGGTGTGTGTGTGTGTGTTCTGGAAAAATCTAGGAGAGAAGAGGCGGTGTATCCCTATTTTTTTGGACTGGAGGACTGTTGATATTGGGCCTCACTTGTAACACCCCCAAAATTTGGTACAGCGGAAGACTCAACAAGTTTTCGGGGTGTTACAGAGATTGGTATCCAACACAAGACATAAAAGAACGAGATAAAGTAAACATAAGAAAAACACAACCAAAACGGGGGTTTTTAAAGTTTACATTTATCCCAACATCATTTAGAATCAGGCCCAAAAGAAATAAACGCAGGTCCACAATTAAATATCAGAGTTTAGAAAAATAGATCCATAAACCAGGTGCCTTAGCCGAGCCTTCCAATACATGCATCCAAATCATCACTTAATTACCTGAGAAAACGTGTTAAAAGTCAGATTTCGCTGGTGAGATCATAGGTTTAAAATTCATAATTCAATATAGTGGACATATACGCAAAACGCTTGCTAGCTAGACTAGGGATTCACTAAAAACCTTTGGATACCCTCCGCTCCAACATAAAACACGGATACCCTCCGTAACAAACCTGCGGATACCCTCCGCTCCATCATAAATACTCGGATAACCTCCGAAGTATCAATAACCTATAGGTGCACACTATAGTATCCAAAATCCTCAAATAAGCCAATCTCGTAATCCAACCATTATTTAGTCCACACGCGATGGTTCACTATGTGACTAGGGTTGATGTAACTCATCTAACCAAATCTAGTCCACACGCGATGGTTCACTATGTGACTAAGGTTGTTGTAACATTCGTCTAACCATAACTAGTCAACACGCGATAATTCACGATGTGACTAAGGTTGACAAATCTTCCTAGTTCCATAAGCATAGCAAGTTTTGAAAAGTAAAGGCGATAATAGTCCACATAAAACAATTTGCATGTTTCTCACCCCAAGTATTGAAAACATAGTTCAAGAGAAAAAGTGGGGCTATGACTCACCTCAAGTCCAGAAATCAGCAATAAGAACTCGATAGAAGTAAGACGTATAGTAACTTACAAGACGGCAACTACGGACTCGGCACGACCTAACAATATCAACTCGTTCAGAAATCATTTCCTCAAAATCGAATATTCCCAAACCCGAACGTATTTCGTTTTATTTTCCGAAAATCCATTTCTCGTATTAGTTTGGAGTTTTACGTTTGGTATCCATACGGGTGGTGGGTCGACACAAACAAACCAAGAAGTCACACAAAAGGATAATAAAACAAACTATAGATCTAATATTAGCCCAATATATTATTTAAATAAATCATCGAAGTTTATCAAATCCGTCAATTTGATAATCCCCATATTTATTTACGTAACATACCGTTCCAAGATTACACCCAACCTAAAGCACATAGCACAAAAATACTATATGGTATATATCGTAGTCTAATAAATTCCTTATATACATCGTCAAATTGGCCAGATTCCACGATATATATATATATATATATATATATATATATATATATATATATATATATATATATATATATATATATATATATATATATATATATATATATATATATTATAGTGATTTATTATCCTAATACATATACCACAACCTACGGGCGTCGTGGGATATGATGCCCATTAATATACTCATTTTATATAACCAAATAACTCGGTTTAACCTGTCGATTAAATAAGTTATTTAGTTATAGAAAATGTTTATATTAATCGTCATATATCCGTGACAACACAAAAGTCACAAATAATAACCCACTTGGACTCAAGTGGCCACGACTCCGTATAACTCGATAGTTTTCCCCTTGTTATATGTAAAAGATATTATTTCGTTTAATGTTTAGTTAACGTCGAGAATTCCTCGTTATTTATAATATTTATTCATAATAACGCTTCCAATAATATTACTCTACTCTCGTAGCATAATACATTTTGTCGCGTTATTGTTATAATACCACTCGTGATTTTTGTTATTATTAATATACGCATTTATATATTTATATATACGTTATTCACGTCTATATATTTATATAAACGTTTATATTACCATAATATTATTACGAGTTTTATTATTCGCGTTTTAAATTGTAAATAATTATCGAGTCATACGAAATGGTCACATGTCCGAGTCATCACTCTCGGCTCATTGTCCAAGTCCAAAATAATATAAGCAAGTCATAAATAATTAATCCAACTCCGTCCAAATCAATCCCTATACACGTGCTACAACAATAGGGTCCGACTACGGCACCCGACTAACCTATCTCCGTCAATCTAAGTGACCGTCTCACAATCGGTCCCCACTTTACCATTCGTCAACAACTTCTCAATATTACATCAAATCCATTGTCGAGACCAAAAATGATCTCGACTCAACAAAGCATTCGGCCGAAACCAACAAATGCCACAACAATATGAGTTAACATGAAACACAACAAGGAAATAAAAATATCAACAAGGTCTAATTTCAAGTTGGTTTACCAAGCCACACCCGAGCCCTTCGACTCACTTGAGTCTCGGCACACAACACGAGTCACAAAGACTCGACCACAATGATAAAAGGGTCTCCAAAATAAGCTCCAACGAGCCATCCAAATCTGCCCAATTCGACCCACTTGGGTCGCGGCATCCACAACCATAATCGGCCAATAACTCAAGACTTAATCGAGTCTAGCAAATCTCCAAAGCAAACAAACATGAAAAACATGAATCCAAGACCACAACAAGCATAATAACGAGCCACAAGGCTCGAACCCACATCAAGTCGTGAGTCCAAGACTCACGGTTCACACGACCCATTGAAAAATCACCAAGACCCGGATACCAAACCCATTTTTAATCATCAAAAACATTATTTCTCAACATATCAATTCGATTCCCATGAAAATACTCCATGTACCCACGGATTTAACACCAAGTCGAGGCACCCAAGTGCCAAAATCGAGCTTACTCACCTTCTTGTACCTTGAATCTCACGGATCTAGTAAAAACAATAAGATTTGGATTGGATTTTATAAGATTTCGAGATGTTAGGGTGGGTTATATGGCGCGTATTATATACCAAATGAAAGGGAAAAAGATGGGGAACAAGATGGTGGTGGTGGTTTTGTTGTGAGGGCGGCGAAGTGATGGTGGTGGCCGGTTTTCTTGTTCGGCGGCTAGGGTTAAGAAGAGAGGAGAGAGAGAGAGTTTGGTGAGGGTGATGGGTGATATGTTGTGTGTGTGGTGAGTTAACCACAAAGACGATTTTTGTAATATTACTCTAAAAAAAATCTTTTCCTTTTAATAATAATAATAATAATAATAATAATAATAATAATAATAATAATAATAATAATAATAATATGAGTGGGTAGTGACGGGTGAGTGTAAAATACACGGTCCAAAACCCGAAACTCATTTCAAAACGTTTAATATCTCGCAAAACGTTCCTAATTAAATAAGTATAGTCGAACTCGTAAAAATCAAGTCATAAAATTTCTGTTAGGTTATCCTAGTGCCGGAGTCAACGTAGTACCAAGTGAGAATTCAAAATAAATCACCATGTATATCTCCATATCAAATCATTAAATAAATCTCAAATTCCATAACGATATTAAATATAAACAACCATAAAATAGGTCTTACAAGTTCGTTACGAATAAAATTCCAAATAAAAATTTATAAACGAACTTTAACGTAATGCGGGTTTTCAAAATGGCTCTCTAATTTTCCGGTTGTCACATCCTCCCAGCCTCAGAAGAAACCCGTCCCGGGTTTCTCTCGGAACAATTCATCTACGAAGTGAAAAGCTTCGGATATCTCTTTCGAAACTCGTCCTCACGTTCCCACGTAAATTCCGGTCCATGTCGGGAATTCCAACGAATCTTGATGAGCGGAATGCGACTTCGCTTGAGTCATTTAACCTCACGATCCAAAATCTCAGTCGGCTCTTCCACAAAATTCAATTTCTCATCAATACGAATATCTTTTATCGGTATAATCGGCGTCTCATCAGAAAGACATTTCTTCAAATTACTGACGTGAAACACATCGTGAACTTTACTTAGTTCATGTGGTAATTCCAACCGATAAGCCACGGGCCCAATTCTTTCCAAAATAAGAATTGGTCCAATGTAGCGGGGGTTGAGTTTTCCACGTTTCCCGAAACGTATCACACCTTTCCAAGGCGAGACTTTCAGCATCACTTTGTCTCCAACCTGGAACTCTAGGGGTTTACGTCTCTGATCGGCATAACTTTTCTGCCTATCTCTAGCTGCTTGCAACCGATCACGAATCTGAGTCACTTTTTCAGTAGTCTCCAAGATAAGTTCGGGGCCTGTGAGTTGGCTATCTCCAACTTCAGCCCAACCAATAGACGAACGACATTTTCGGCCATACAAAGCTTCAAACGGTGCAGCTTTAAGACTTGTGTGGTAGCTATTATTATAGGAGAATTCAGCAAGGGGTAGATACTTCTCCCAGCCTTTACCAAAGTCTATTATACATGCACGAAGCATATCCTCCAAAGTCTGGATGGTCCTCTCACTTTGACCATCGGTTTGGGGATGATATGCAGTACTCATATCAAGTCTCGTCCCCAAAGCGGTTTGAAGGGATTGCCACAAAGCAGACGTAAAGCGGCTGTCGCGGTTAGAAATAATCGATATAGGGACTCCATGACGAGAAATAATTTCCTTCACATACAACCTCGCAAGTTTGTCGACACTATCATCTTCACTAATCGCCAGGAAACGAGCAGACTTAGTCAATCGATCCACAATTAACCAGATAGCGTCACAACCGCTAGCTGTCTTTGGAAATTTGGTAATAAAGTCCATCGTAATTCGTTCCCATTTCCAAATTGGGAGTTCTGGCTGCGTCAATAATCCTGACGGTCTTTGATGTTCGGCTTTAACCTTAGAACATGTCAAGCATTTACTAACATACAACGCTATATCTGCCTTCATGTTTGGCCACCAATATAACTTTTTCAAATCCTGGTACATCTTGTCGGATCCAGGATGAATAGAGTACCTTGACTTATGCGACTCATGCATAATCAACTCTCGAATTCCTCCATATAAAGGTACCCAAATCCGATCTCCAAAACATAATACTCCATCGGAACGCTTAACAAATCCTTTCTCATTCTCAGCCATCTTAAATATGTTCTCAGCATGTCGGTTTTCTGCTTTCAACGCTTCCGTTTGAGCTTCAAGTATTTGAGACGGTAACGGCGATACGATGGTCATTCCCAATGACCTAACTCGTAACGGTGGTATTCTCTCCTTTCGACTAAGAGCATCAGCAACAACGTTTGCTTTACCAGGATGGTAGCAAATTTTGCAATCGTAATCGCTTAGCAACTCAATCCAACGTCGTTGCCTCATATTGAGCTCTTTTTGATTCAAGATGTGTTGTAGACTTTTGTGGTCAGTAAACACAACGCACTTGGTTCCATACAAGTAATGTCTCCATATCAAAAAGGCAAAAACCACAGCACCTAACTCCAAATCATGGGTGGTGTAGTTCTTCTCGTGCTTCTTGAGCTGTCGGGAAGCATAAGCTATCACTTTCTCTCGTTGCATTAACACAGCTCCCAAACCTTTATGAGAAGCGTCACAATAGACGACGAAATCCTCGTTACTTTCAGGTAACGCCAAGATAGGAGCACTACACAACATTTCCTTAAACAATTGAAATGCTTCCTCTTCCTTATCTCCCCATTCATACTTAACACTCTTTTGAGTCAATTTGGTCAACGGTTTAGTTATCTTCGAAAATCCCTCGATGAACCTTCGGTAATAACTGGCTAAACCCAAAAATTGACGAACTTCTGTTGGGGTTGTTGGTGCAGCTCAATCTTTAATCGCTTCAATCTTAGCAGGATCTACATGAACTCCTTGTCTATCAATCACATGACCCAAAAATTGTACCGTCGGAATCCAAAATTCACATTTGGAGAACTTGGCATACAGTTTCTCCTTCCTGAGCAATTCTAAAATAAGTCTTAGATGCTCCTCATGCTCCTTCTCACTCTTTGAGTAGATTAGAATATCGTCAATGAATACGATCACAAACTTATCTAAATAAGGCTTACACACCCGATTCATGAGGTCCATGAATACCGCCGGTGCGTTAGTCAACCCAAACGGCATCACCTGAAACTCGTAATGCCCGTAACGGGCTCTGAAAGCCGTTTTCGGAATATCTTCCTCGCGGACTCGAAGCTGATGATATCCCGATCTCAAATCGATCTTTGAATACACACTCGATCCTTGAAGCTGATCGAACAAGTCGTCGATCCTCGGTAACGGGTATCTATTCTTCACCGTTAACTTGTTCAGCTCTCGGTAATCAATACACATACGAAACGATCCATCCTTCTTCTTCACGAATAAGACCGGGGCTCCCCAAGGTGAAGAACTTGGTCTTATAAATCCTTTTTCGGCTAACTTCGCTAATTGTTTCGACAACTCTTCTAGTTCGGTGGGTGCAAGTCGATAAGGCGCTCGTGCTACAGGTGCAGCACCAGGTATCAACTCAATCTGAAACTCCACTTGTCTAGTAGGCGGGATTCCTGGCAAATCATCAGGAAATACATCAGGAAAATCACGAACTATAGGCACATCTCCAATGCACCTTTCCTTCTTCTCCTTCCCTCCTTTCTCAGAGATTTGGGCTAAGAAAAGGTTACATCCTTTTTCCATTAGCTTTGGTAGCTTAGTGCAAGAAATGACTGCTAACCGGGATGGGCTCCTCGAACCTTTTCGATCTCCTAGTATATTTAGAATCTCCTTTCCGTAAGGTACACGCACGATCTTCTCATCGCAAAGTATGTGAGCACGATACTTCGACAACCAATCCATACCAATGATGACATCAAAACTTCCTAACGTGACGGGTAGAAGATCTATGTTGAAAGGGTGATTCAAGAAATTTAACGTGCATCCGCGAATGATAGTCTTAATCCTTTCTATGTTTCCATTAGCTAACTCTACATCATATCCAATTCCTAAGGTCATCGGGGTTTTCTCTAGTAAGGGTGCAAATGTAGTGGACACAAAACTTCTATCAGCACCAATATCAAATAGTATGGAAGCATAACGATTATTGAGAAGGAACGTACCAGTAACAACGTTCGGATCTTCTCCTCTCTCGTTCCCAAGTGCATACACTCTTCCCTGAGCAGCTCTAGCTTCTACACGTTGGTCCCCATTATCTTGTCGTCCACGGTTTCCTTCAGCTCCACGATTTCCATGATTGTACCCATTACCACCCGATCCTTGATTTCCTCGGTTCCATGATTCTCTACACTCATTCCTATAATGTCCTTTCTTTCCACACCCATAACAAGTAACGTCTGCCTTACTTCTCATTTCAGGAGCAACTTGAACCATAGCAAGAGGTCGTGCTCTACAATCCCTAGCTACATGTCCTTTCCTTGTGCAATTCTGGCAAATCACAATACATCGTCCTGTATGATTCATGTGGCAACGACCACACTTGGGTGCATCACCATTGTAGTTCTTCTTATTTCCATCCCCAATAGCATAAGCTTTAGCTTGTCGCTTGTTTCGGTGATCATTACCCTTAGAGTGCTTGTCTCTCTTTCTCTTTCCATTCTTATCCTTATCAGCTCCTTCCAATTCCAATGAATCCATTAGTTGTTAAGCAATTGTGATTGCTTCATGGATGTTTGCAGGTCTAGCAGCAATCACATCATTCCTCGTAGCCACATGCAACCCATCGGTATACCGCTCAATCTTTTGAGTCTCAGTTCTAACCATATCTGGGCAAAGCAAGGCTAACTCTCGGTAACGACGATTGTAAGTCGCCATATCAGTACCCTTCACTTTGTGATTCCAAAACTCAATCTACAGCTTCTTAACCTCATTTCTTGGGCAATAAGTCTGAATCAGCAAGGACTTAAATTGCTCCCAAGTCATAGCATAAGCCACATCACTCCCAACCGAATTTCGGTAATTGTTCCACCAAGTTAAAGCTTCATCTTTGAAAGTAAAAGAAGCAAACTTTACCTTCGCATTCTCCGCACAACCACTGACATTAAACACTGACTCAGTCTTCTCTATCCACCTGACCAAGTAAACCACTCCTTCAGTTCCACCAAACTCAATAGGTCCACAAATCTTAAACTCCTTGTAGTGACATCCATTAGCACGAACAGGCGGAAATGTTCCAGCAGAATTGTTGGAATGATTTGACTCAGCCAGTAGTTCAGCAACTCTTTGCTCCACAAGTTGATTGATCGTTGTTTGATCCACAGTAGGTGCATTAAGTGGAACATGTTCATTGTCTCCCTGAACATCAACATTTTGATTCCTGTTCTTGCGGTCAGTAGTGTCCAGGTTATCAGGAGTAGGGGTTTCAACATTTCGAGTAGGACGGCGTCCTCGGCGACCAGGGGTAGTCATTGCAGGACCAGTTCTGGTAGCTCTAACAGGGTTTCGTCGTGGGGCCATTGATCTGAAACATCATGCAAGGTTCATAAGTTTCCACTAGAACTTATCATATGCTCAACAAGAATTAAATCAACGAAGCCAAGTCATGGAAAGAATATCAACGATACACCAAAAGACATCAATAAAGCGAATAGGGACTCTATTTCTGTAACATCCAAAAACCACATAGTACCATATAATAATAACCATCAACCATACAATAAAGATACAACATCGTTCCAACTACCAAGAAACACAAAAGATAGTAATCGTTTCAAACGAGACGAATAATCAACAGAAAATACATCAAAATATGATAACTAGCTTTTCTAACCGAACACTCCTCGGTTAAGAAAGCAACAAGACAATATAGCTCAAACGTCTAGCCACGCTGCTGGCGGAGGTCTCTCAACTCCTGCCTCAAGCTCTCAAGCTCTCTCCATAGTGATCCTAACTCCACACCATGGGTGTCGCTGTCTCTCTTGAGGTCAGCCACCTCCTTCTCCAGCTCGGCATTCCTTTGCCATAACCTGCGGTCGGCCTCTCGAGCTGTAATAAAACCTCGCTGTAACCTCCCAATGTGCTCGTGAACCTCCATCAAAACTCTCCTCATCTCAGTAGTCCTGCCCATAACCACAATCATATCAACTCTCAGATCCGCTATAAACTCTCCAATAACCCTCTCAAGTCGATCAGATAACCGCGAGATCCTCTCGCCCTGTGCAATAATCTGAGCCCACATCCAACCAGTCTCACCTAACTCTGCATGCTCAGCAGAAACCTCAGAAGGTGCATCCGACTCAACGGGACTACCAGGTGGCAACTCAAACAAAAATGGATGATCAGGTGAAACAGGCTCAATCGGATGTATAGGTGAATCAGGCTCCTCAACCTGAGCTGGTGGCACTAACAAATCATCATCATCAGGCATCTCCTCCTCCTGAGGGTCATCCTCCTCCTCAGGGTCATCATCATCACCCTGCTCAGCCTCCTGAGGGTCATCCGCCTCATCCTCACCCTCGTACTCCTCCTCCTCCTCATCAGAAGAGTACGTCATCAATCGTCGTCTCCTAACAGGTGAACCATGTGGAGATGTGGTAGGTGATCTAGGACGACGACGCAATGATGTAGGTGGTGCCTCTGACAGAAAAGAGTGAGCATTTATCTGTAAAGGTGGTGAAGTAGGGCGTACCGACATACGTGTCGTAGCTCGGTGGGCAAAGCGTGGGGCCACACGAGCCAAAGCCTGATGAAGAGTAAGCTGCCTCGATGTACCAGGGAGCCCTAGAGAAGATGAGGGTCCCTGCGTAGATGCAGCAGGCGGTGCTGAAGTAGAAGCTGTCGGCGAAACAGTAGCTGAATGTATGACAACCTGGTAAGGATCATCAGGTGCCATAGTGAACTGTGCTGAGAATACCGGTGCAGTAAGAATATCCTCAACAACATCGGGCATATGGGAGGCCATAGTCTGTGACAACGGCGTAGGGTAGGTGTAAGTGTTTCAAAACAAATAAAGCGCGAACTCAAAATACCATACCAAAAATCCTCATCATGTAATTTCAAATCATATAATCTCAATAAAGAATTTCAAATACCGCATTACTAAAACATTTATAAAACAATTAGACCGTATAATTCCTCGAAACGCCATCTTATCACTAAATCAATATATCCCATAATCTCAAGTCATCTCAAGATCTCATTTCAAACCATTATCTCATAATACCTCAAAATAATCGAAGATGCTTCGGCTTGGCGGGCTGGCGGGCAATGGTCGAGGATCGTTTTCTATAAAAATATGGTTATAGTTTAGGTGTTTATTTACCTAGTTCTCTATAACCTTGGCTCTGATACCAATATGTAACACCCCCAAAATTTGGTACAGCGGAAGACTCAACAAGCTTTCGGGGTGTTACGGGGATTGGTATCCAACACAAGACATAAAAGAACGAGATAAAGTAAACATAAGAAAAACACAACCAAAAGGGGGTTTTTAAAGTTTACATTTATCCCAACATCATTCAGAATCAGGCCCAAAAGAAATAAACGTAGGTCCACAATTAAATATCAGAGTTTAGAAAAATAGATCCATAAACCAGGTGCCTTAGCCGAGCCTTCCAATCCATGCATCCAAATCATCACTTAATTACCTGAGAAAACGTGCTAAAAGTCTGCTTTCGCTGGTGAGATCATAGGTTTAAAATTCATAATTCAATATAGAAGACATATACGCAAAACGCTTGCTAGCTAGATTAGGGATTCACTAAAAACCTACGGATACCCTCCGCTCCAACATAAAACATGGATACCCTCCGTAACAAACCTGCGGATACCCTCCGCTCCATCATAAATACTCGGATAACCTCCGAAGTATCAATAACCTATAGGTGCACACTATAGTATCCAAAATCCTCAAATAAGCCAATCTCGTAATCCAACCATTATTTAGTCCACACGCGATGGTTCACTATGTGACTAGGGTTGATGTAACTCATCTAACCAAATCTAGTCCACACGCGATGGTTCACTATGTGACTAAGGTTGTTGTAACATTCGTCTAACCATAACTAGTCAACACGCGATAATTCACGATGTGACTAAGGTTGACAAATCTTCCTAGTTCCATAAGCATAGCAAGTTTTGAAAAGTAAAGGCAATAATAGTCCACATAAAACAATTTGCACATTTCTCACCCCAAGTATTGAAAACATAGTTCAAGAGAAAAAGTGGGGCTATGACTCACCTCAAGTCCAGAAATCAGCAATAAGAACTCGATAGAAGTAAGACGTATAGTAACTCACAAGACGGCAACTACGGACTCGGCACGACCTAACAATATCAACTCGTTCAGAAATCATTTCCTCAAAATCGAATATTCCCAAACCCGAACGTATTTCGTTTTATTTTCCGAAAATCCATTTCTCGTATTAGTTTGAAGTTTTACGTTTGGTATCCATACGGGTGGTGGGTCGACACAAACAAACCAAGAAGTCACACAAAAGATAATAAAACAAACTATAGATCTAATATTAGCCCAATATATCATTTAAATAAATCATGGAAGTTTATCAAATCCGTCGATTTGATAATCCTCATATTTATTTACGTAACATACCGTTCCAAGATTACACCCAACCTAAAGCACATAGCACAAAAATACTATATGGTATATATCGTAGTCTAATAAATTCCTTATATACATCGTCAAATTGGCCAGATTCCACGATATATATATTATAGTGATTTATTATCCTAATACATATACCACAACCTACGGGCGTCGTGGGATACGATACCCATTAATATACTCATTTCATATAACCAAATAACTCGGTTTAACCTGTCGATTAAATAAGTTATTTAGTTGTAGAAAATGTTTATACTAATCGTCATATATCCGTGACAACACAAAAGTCACAAATAATAACCCACTTGGACTCAAGTGGCCACGACTCCGTATAACTCGATAGTTTTCCCCTTGTTATATGTAAAAGATATTATTTCGTTTAATGTTTAGTTAACGTCGAGAATTCCTCGTTATTTATAATATTTATTCATAATAACGCTTCCAATAATATTACTCTACTCTCGTAGCATAATATATTTAGTCGCGTTATTGTTATAATACCACTCGTGATTTTTGTTATTATTAATATACGCATTTATATATTTATATATACGTTATTCACGTCTATATATTTATATAAACATTTATATTACCAATAATATTATTACGAGTTTTATTATTCGCGTTTTAAATTGTAAATAATTATCGAGTCATATGAAATGGTCACATGTCCGAGTCATCACTCTCGGCTCATTGTCCAAGTCCAAAATAATATAAGCAAGTCATAAATAATCAATCCAACTCCGTCCAAATCAATCCCAATACACGTGCTACAACAATAGGGTCCGACTACGGCACCCGACTAACCTATCTCCGTCAATCTAAGTGACCGTCTCACAATCGGTCCCCACTTTACCATTCGTCACCAACTTCTCAATATTACATCAAATCCATTGTCGAGACCAAAAATGATCTCGACTCAACAAAGCATTCGGCCGAAACCAACAAATGCCACAACAATATGAGTTAACATGAAACACAACAAGGAAATAAAAATATCAACAAGGTCTAATTTCGGGTTGGTTTACCAAGCCACACCCGAGCCCTTCGACTCACTTGAGTCTCGGCACACAACACGAGTCACAAAGACTCGACCACAATGACCAAAGGGTCTCCAAAATAAGCTCCAGCGAGCCATCCAAATCTGCCCAATTCGACCCACTTGGGTCGCGGCATCCATAACCATAATCGGCCAATAACTCAAGACTCAATCGAGTCTACCAAATCTCCAAAGCAAACAAACATAAAAAACATGAATCCAAGACCACAACAAGCATAATAACGAACCACAAGGCTCGAACCCACATCAAGTCGTGAGTCCAAGACTCACGGTTCACACGACCCATCGAAAAATCACCAAGACCCGGATACCAAACCCATTTTTAATCATCAAAAACATTATTTCTCAACATATCAATTCGATTCCCATGAAAATACTCCATGTACCCACGGATTTAACACCAAGTCGAGGCACCCAAGTGCCAAAATCGAGCTTACTCACCTTCTTGTACCTTGAATCTCACGGATCTAGTAAAAACAATAAGATTTGGATTGGATTTTATAAGATTTCGAGATGTTAGGGTGGGTTATATGGCGCGTATTATATACCAAATGAAAGGGAAAAAGATGAGGAACAAGATGGTGGTGGTGGTTTTGTTGTGAGGGCGGCGAAGTGATGGTGGTGGCCGGTTTTCTTGTTCGGCGGCTAGGGTTAAGAAGAGAGGAGAGAGAGAGAGTTTGGTGAGGGTGATGGGTGATATGTTGTGTGTGTGGTGAGTTAACCATAAAGACGATTTTTGTAATATTACTCTAAAAAAATATTTTCCTTTTAATAATAATAATAATAATAATAATAATAATAATAATAATAATAATATGAGTGGGTAGTGACGGGTGAGTGTAAAATACACGGTCCAAAACCCGAAACTCATTTCAAAACGTTTAATATTTCGCAAAACGTTCCTAATTAAATAAGTATAGTCGAACTCGTAAAAATCAAGTCATAAAATTTCTGTTAGGTTATCCTAGTGCCGGAGTCAACGTAGTACCAAGTGAGAATTCAAAATAAATCACCATGTATATCTCCATATCAAATCATTAAATAAATCTCAAATTCCATAACGATATTAAATATAAACAACCATAAAATAGGTCTTACAAGTTCGTTACGAATAAAATTCCAAATAAAAATTTATAAACGAACTTTAACGTAATGCGGGTTTTCAAAATGGCTCTCTAATTTTCCGGTTGTCACATCCTCCCAGCCTCAGAAGAAACCCGTCCCGGGTTTCTCTCGGAACAATTCATCTACGAAGTGAAAAGCTTCGGATATCTCTTTCGAAACTCGTCCTCACGTTCCCACGTAAATTCCGGTCCATGTCGGGAATTCCAACGAATCTTGATGAGCGGAATGCGACTTCGCTTGAGTCATTTAACCTCACGATCCAAAATCTCAGTCGGCTCTTCCACAAAATTCAATTTCTCATCAATACGAATATCTTTTATCGGTATAACCGGCGTCTCATCAGAAAGACATTTCTTCAAATTACTAACGTGAAACACATCGTGAACTTTACTCAGTTCATGTGGTAATTCCAACCGATAAGCCACGGGCCCAATTCTTTCCAAAATAAGAATTGGTCCAATGTAGCGGGGGTTGAGTTTTCCACGTTTCCCGAAACGTATCACACCTTTCCAAGGCGAGACTTTCAGCATCACTTTGTCTCCAACCTGGAACTCTAGGGGTTTACGTCTCTGATCGGCATAACTTTTCTGCCTATCTCTAGCTGCTTGCAATCGATCACGAATCTGAGTCACTTTTTCAGTAGTCTCCAAGATAAGTTCGGGGCCTGTGAGTTGGCTATCTCCAACTTCAGCCCAACCAATAGACGAACGACATTTTCGGCCATACAAAGCTTCAAACGGTGCAGCTTTAAGACTTGTGTGGTAGCTATTATTATAGGAGAATTCAGCAAGGGGTAGATACTTCTCCCATGTATATCTCCATATCAAATCATTAAATAAATCTCAAATTCCATAACGATATTAAATATAAACAACCATAAAATAGGTCTTACAAGTTCGTTACGAATAAAATTCCAAATAAAAATTTATAAACGAACTTTAACGTAATGCAGGTTTTCAAAATGACTCCCTAATTTGCCGGTTGTCACATCACTACAGGCCGAAGAAAAAGCGTTGAAGCCCATCGAGCGAGACGACATCGTATCAAACCATGTATTATATATATATATATATATATATATATATATATATATATATATATATATATATATATATATATATTAATACTAATGTGTTTTCTTGTTGTGAATCTATTATTTTATTAAGTTGTAAAGTAACTATATTGAATCTAAATTTTAATCTTTGAACATGATAAACTAAGATGTTGAGAATGAATACAAAAATTATTAAAAAATTAGTACATTTTTTTTCTTCATGATGTGATATGACAATGTTAGATGGTTCGGTGTGATGTATGTAAAGTGCATGAGGGTTAAAATTTATTAATTTGTTGAGTGAGATATTGCTAAAAGTCAAAGATGCAAGAAAATAAACAATCATACGCCAAACAATTTTACTTTTTACATCAAAATAATTTTACTTTTTACATCCAAAAGATATTATGTCTAGTGATGAAGCGTAGAATCACAGGTCAAGGTTACGATGTGTTATGTGGCAAGGCTATCGTAACCGAGCTCAAGTGCTAGCTATCATATATGGTGACTGGTGGTTATGACAATACATAGTGTTACAACTAATATTAATATGAAGGTTTATTGAAGGGTAGAATTTTTCGGGTGGCGATTCACTGTTGGTAACTCACATTTCTCATGTGGTTTTACGCCACTAATCCTGATAGGACCCGAGTAATTCAGTTTGGAGGGAATAACTGTTTATATGAATTACTTCTTTTATATTAATAAATGAAATGCATTCGTAGACAGGGAGTATGAAGAGGAAATATAAAAGATTGCTTTGAGAGCTGTAGAGGAAAGTAGAAGGTTAGATGTTTGTGTGTGAGAAGTGTGTCTATGCCCTTTGCATTCTCTTCTATTTATAAGGCATTGGCAAGCATCCAAGTGAGTAGTTGCTGACTCACTTCTTCTATTTCTATAGATGTAATTTCTTTGCTCCATGTGCAAGTAATTAATATTTTACTCCATGTGCAAGCATCCATGTGCATGTAATTTGTTCTATTAATTTTTTGCTCCATGCATATGTACGTTAAGTTTGTCCATGCAAGTGACTCATGATCCTTCATTCATAATATTGTATTGGTCGTTGGTACTATACTCATGAATATTGTATTGGTTATCCTATCAAGCCCCCCAATTCGCATGGTGAGGGTACCATCAAGCATGTGAATTATAGTGTTAGATTTTTTTAATAATATTGTATTGGTTATCACACAGTAAGGATTGTTATCTGGTATTGTTTATTTTGTTAAAATCAATGACAACCAAAAGGCTTCAATAATACATATGAGTTGACGTACCCATTTGCCTCCATGTACACTGTAATACTTGCCTTTTCATGTAAATTTCCATGTGTTTGCATATGGTCATGGTTATCAATGCATTGGCACTGTTACCCCGTTCTTCCTGTAAACACGTGTATTTAGTTTTGACACAAAAGCCTATAATGGTTTTAGGCAATCATTACTTTCGTTGGCTTAAATGCTCTGTTTTGACCATGTCTCTTTCACCCACCTTTCTTTATTCACGGATCAGGTATTCTCTACATGTTTATTTATTTTATTTATTTATTTTATTTTTTGATGGAGTCGTAGCTTCATCTCCATATCTACAGGGCACCTCCAGTAGCGCTTTGCGGTTGACACCTGCGGCTCGTACCGACCAACCGGCTGGTGTGTACGTCACCGAGTTGAGTCGTACCTGGGGCGAGGGGCTGCATCATGAGACGTCTTATTATGGTGGTGAGTGTTTGAAAAGATGTTAAGCCCTTGAATGTGTCATATGCTTATATATGTACTAGTATTATGCCCATATCTACATGTATGATAAAAGGTCTGAGTCGACACTAATTTACGTATATATCATAAAACCTCGACAAATATTAAAAATCAATACCAAACCATTCGTAAGTACATCGCACCTTTTATTATAGCAATTGTATCATATATAAAAATTAAAAAGTCAAGTACAGTTCACTTCGAACAAATAAAATTTATACATTAAATTATATACCTATTTAAATTTATAAACTACAAATCAAATTGTAGCTTCTACCTCAGTGACCACATATTGGTTTGGAACCATAAGTGGAGCATGACACTTATAATATTACTATATAATTGCAAATTCACCCACGCTTATCAACTTACTCACTGTGTTTTTAACTAATGCCAATTCTAAAATGATTGTATGTTAAGACGTTCAAGCATGTTACCCTATGGAAGTCTGCCAGTTTTCTTAAGCCTAACATCGAAATCATTCATCCGTAACAACTATAAACAAACAATCAACCCATAATCAACATCTAGGTTTCACTACATCTAAGCAAACACACAAGAGATCTAGCTTAGCATGTTAAATTCAAGACAAGCGTAAGATATATTCAAACAACACATATACATATTGAATGAATTGAAAGGATACTTATCTCAATTGAACATGAAAGGTTTCAAAGGGTAAAAACCCTTGAAAGAGCAGTAAAATTCGTGCTAGGGTTTCTCCAAAGTTATCCCTCTAAAGTTTCATACAATGAATGAAAATTGCAAAACTATATATAGATTTTACAAGGTGACGGCGTCAAGAAGAAATGTCTGACGCCGTCAACTCGCCGCCCATAATGAGATCGGATTGCCTAGATCCAAGTTTGACGCCGTCATGTGTAATATTACTTTGGGCTGTCACCATATCTTGAACCATGACGGCCATTCACGTATTCTCTGGACCGTCACCACTTCCAACTCTTGACGCCGTCATATGAAGCCTCTTGACGCCGTCAGGTACTGTTCCCAACAAAGAAAATTAAGACTTTGCTGTTTTCTTCACTTTTATGCTCCAAAAACGTCCAAAATACTTCCTTTTCCAGAATTCACTCCAAAAGTACCTAAAATCACAAAAGGAACGATTTAGGGCAATATTTGACCAAATAAATTCAATTCCGGGCTTAAATGACCCTCTAAAAATGGTTCATTTTTCGCCTCATCAGATAAGACGTATTATTACCTTAACGAGAGTTGTGTTGGGAAGCAAAAATGAAGGAGAATACAGATACTTTAGCAAGTATTTGATATGCTTGAAGGTAAATGTTAATGTCAGTGATTATTAGGGTGATGCAACAGTCAAAGATACATGAAGATTGTGGTAAGAAGGAGTTAGCGAGACGTTACATTTGATGAGTTGGAAGAAAGACATGAGGTGTCACGTCAATCAGCTTATATCAAGATGAAATACTTACTTCGCGATTGTGGTAAATGTTTTATGGAGCCTTGAGATAGTATATGAAGATGAGTATGACTTGTCGTTCTTAAATGAATGGATTAAGTGAGCGTACAAATTAGGCGTTGGATGATATGATGAGTGCATGGGAGTGTTTGAGTTTGGAGGAAGCTGGGGTATGTATTTATCATTAGTTGAGTTCTCCTATATCAGTTGTTAACATTCTAGTATTGAGTATGTGCCGTTTGAAATGTTATATGGAAGGAAATGTAGCTCGCCTATTCTGTGGACAGAGGTTGGAACAAGCCAACTAATTGGTCCTGAACTAGAACGAGAGACTACGAATAAGGTTTTCTGACTAAGAAAAGACTTAAGGCAGAAAGAGATCGCCAAAAGAGTTATGCGGATTATTGCCGTAAACCCTTAGAGTTTGGTGTTGGTGATATTGTGAGGTTAAAAGTATCTCCTTGGAGGGTGTTGTGCGTTTCGGTAAGAAAGGCAAGCTAGCACCGAGATACGTAGGACCATTTGAGATTTACGGAAATGATTGGATTTGAGACATATCGGTTGAATTTGCCTGAGGAGTTAAGTAGAGTGCATGATACGTTTCACGCATCTAATTGAAAGAAGTGTTTGGCGGATGCTAGTCTGCATGTGCCATTAGATGAAAGTAAGGTCGACAAACTCTTCGCCTTGTCGAGAAATCTGTTGAGAATATGGATTGAGATGTTAAGGGTTTAAAGTGTGGTGAGATAGTGTTGGTAAAGGTACGGTGGGATTCTAAGCGTGGTCCTGAGTTTACTTGGGAACGTGAGGATCAGATGATATTTAAGTACTCAAATTTGTTTGCAGATGTGGTTGGTGAGCATATCGTTTGTAGTTGGATTTAGATCGTGGAAGTTAGATGCAGGGTGTTCTGAAATGTTTTAACTAATGTTTGTTTTATGTGTATCCATTATATGTGGTGCTTCTTGCGGTTACCATTTGGATTTTCATTTGGTTCGGGGGTATCGTACCTACCTGTGAGAAGTCAGTTGGATCATTGGTGTTATTGATCGGGGAGTGTATCTATTTGCGTGTATCGTTGGAGTGATGGAATGTTTTCTATCATGTGAATTCGGGTATTTAGTCGGTTCACATTTTTGTGGTTCTTTTTTTTGCGATTTTATGGAATGGTATTATTCCGCTTAAATATCCATAAATTTTCTTTTGCTGTTGTGAGTGGTGACTAGAGTAGTTGAAATCTCGGGACGCGATTTCTCTAAGTGGGGGATGATGTAACAACCGTGGTTTTAGCAGGTCAATTTGACTGATAGTCTTGACTCGGTTGACGTTTGTTTGGTGTGTTATAGGTGATTGAAGTGTTATATGTGTGATATAGATGCGTTTTAGCACTAAATCCCTTTGCGTGGTGTTGTTTTTGTGAGTGAGAAATGTTGATATTTGGGAAAATTCATTTTGATCGCCTTTGTGGTGTAGAAATGACTTGCGAAGTTTTGGTGTTTTTGTGTTTTAGCGTAACGAGTCTTCGTTCAAGTGTTTGAGCGTTAGCGGGTTACGAGGAGTTTGTTTTTATGTGTTATACATTTATAAAGGGTGAAAATATATTTTTGAAAACTTTGTTTTGAAAATGATAATTTTCCGGTTTGTCGTAAATTTAAGGTTTATCGCGTAAGATGTTAGGAATGGCTATGGGTATTTATAGAATATCAAGAATATGAGGTTTTGAGTGTAATAAATTAATTTAATAAAAATAAAAATAAAAATATATATATGTATATAAAAATTCGGCCTAAGGGGTGTTTTAAGAGAAAAGGAAACCCAATTTGAGTCCAAATATGACTCTTAGGCCCAAGGATTATCCATAATTAATATATATACAAACCCAAACAACCCTTGAACATTTTTGTTGAGTCTAGGGTCGATCCAAGAGAGGGCAAGAAGAAGAAAAAATTAGGGTTTGTAATTTAGAAGCAATAATCAAGAATCAAGGTAAAATCCTTAAACCCTATGTTTAATAAATTGGTTAATTATTGAAATTCATGTAATATTAAATATGATGGATTTAGGGTTTATAAACTTCTGTACATTAATGATGTAAAACACGTTAGAAGCATTAATTGATAATAGTATGGTGATTGGCTAAGAGAATTGAGTGTAAAACGCGTTAGTTTATGCGTTAGGGTTTGGATAGAAAACTAGTGCTGTAAAGATGTTAGGGTAATTAACAGATGGTGAGGAGTTAGGTCACGAGTTTTTTTTGTCTAAATTGAATTTTAATGAAAGAGCTTTCCAAAAAGTCCGGCCACGATTGATTTCAAGGTCGGGAAGTTAGTCTTTTGATTTTTCTTTGATAAGGTGTCAAAGCTGTTAAACCGGGACAGAATTTGGGTAAAAGTTTGATAGTGAATTGTGGGTGAAAAAGTCATATTAAGGTTAGCCCTTCTGGGAAAGTTGAGTTTTAGGTTATCTTAGACTATCACGAAAAGGATTCGCGATAAAAAGTTGTAGAAGTATTTTATTTTAATTAAAACTTTTTGGTGTGCGTTCAAATCCGAATTTAGATAGTTGACAAGTTTGATTTTCTTATGGGTACTTGTGTGTGTTATTAGACCATGGACTTCTGGGATTAGCTTGTATGCCTATGAGAGACTATGGTAAATTTTTTATGTGAGTTGTTGAGCTTTTAATGTCATTATTTCATATGGGCGAATGTACCCTAAAATTCTGTGTTTTCTGATTTTAAAAGTGCAAGAGATTTAGTGAGTATTAGGTTATGGTGATGATTGGTATGGGGCCTAGGAGATCCATGGTGGGTCATATAAATCTTAGACATTCATCATATGAGTATTGCATGGGTTATAGCCTTTAGCTTGACCATGTGTAATGTGGATTTATTTTGTGTGTTATAGATTGTGATTTGGTTTTGTGGAAGCTGCAAAGTTGAGGTGAGTTTATAGTCACACTTTTTACTTTATTTTAAACTTGGGATGGGAATGATGCTTTTGATAATTGTTTTGAGTTATTGTGATTATGTGTGGTTTAAAAAGCTTGGATTTATAATGTTATTGTATAAATGCTATATGTGATGATATTGTTATGTGGATTGGAATAATGTGATGATAATGCTGTGTGGTCCACTTGGGGGGGGGGGGGTATCAAATTGGAGAGTAATAACTCCTACTTGATATAATGCTGTGTGATTCAATTGGGAGGATGCTTATCCTGTTGCTTGCGCATGCGACCTAATTGATGCCAAGATTGTGTGGATATATACATGATTCAATTGGGAGAATGCTTATCCTGTTGCTCGCGCATGCGACCTAATTGATGCCAATATTGGAGCGGGGGACACGTTCCGTCCCAATGGTTGCCTTTTATTTGTGTGATTGCATGTTAGCTCATATCATAACTATAATTATTTGTCCAGCTATATTTTATAATCACAGTGAATCGGTTGCCTATTGTGTGTGAGTCTTAAACCTATGAATCTCATCAACATTATGTTGACGTTTTAAGCATCATTTTCAGGTGAGCTTTCTAAGGATAATATAGAAGGATGTGATTAGACGAGACCCTAGTTGTATTGGAAGTGGTTTATCATCTATGTTTGGATTTATGTATTGTCTCGAATTTTGTTTTGGGGTATTGTTACAATACTTTGTGTTTGTACTTTGCTCTATTTTTGTGCATGTAGTTGTTTCTCTATATAGACACCAGGTGTTGTGATGATATCCATGAAGTTACGCCCTCGCGTTTCCGCCTTGGCGAGGTGTGACACTATAATTCACATGCTTGACGGTACCCTTACCATGCGAATTGGGGGGCTTGATAGGATAACCAATACAATATTCATGAGTATAGTACCAATGACCAATACAATATTATGAATAAAGGATCATGAGTCACTTGCATGGACAAACTTAACGTACATATGCATGGAGTAAAATATTAATAGAATAAATTACATGCACATGGATGCTTATTGTATTGGTCAAGAAGTGATTATGAATATTGTATTGGTTATTCTATCATTGAGTAAAGATGATAGATGGTGGGTTTAATAGTGGGGTTACAGGGATGAAAAAAGAGTTGGTGTAGAGTAATAAAAGAAAGTTGCCTGGAGGGGACATGTAAGAGAGTTGGTGATACTTTGTTTGTATGAACTTTGAAAAAATGATGATGGGAGATATTAATTTGAAGAAAAGAGGAAACAATGGTACTTACCGTTATCTATGAGGTTACATGGATTAATGTTTAGCATTTTCATGATCATGATTGTTTCTACATTTAATTTTTGTCAAAAAATTTATGAGGAATTTGAAACACTAGATTGCTTACTAACTTCCCTTTCTAACTTTAAACAAGTTAAGCACGGAGTAATCTTTATGTGCTATTTATAGTACCAATATGCGGTGCAATTATATCTATTAAGTAAGTTGATATTGCAATTAATTGTTTAAACCAACTCAATGCTATTTGTAAAAGTTTTGTATTGTTATATGGTAAAACTTTTAGGGTTAATGATTTAAAAATGTATCATAATTGTCATTTTTTTTTTATTGTGTATTGAACTTATTTTTTCTTATTGTATGTACTGAGCTTTCAAATTTTGATTATTGTGTGTATTTTGTGAGTATTAAGCCATGTAAAATGACCATTTTACATTTCAAAATTAAAAAAAAGTAAGGATAAAATGGTTATAAAATACACACAATAATCGAAATTTAAAACACAATAAGAAAAATAAAAGTTTAACACATACAATAACAAAAAGTGGCAAATACGATATATTTTCAAGTAATTAACCCAAAACTTTTATATCTATGTTCTTTCAAATTTTAAATATACGTGTAAGTGCAATTTTTCATTTAAATAAGTGAATATCTTTTTAGGAAATAGCTTGGCTACAATTTTTGTAGCTAATTGGCTACAATCCTTCATAAAGAATACACAAAGAATTAAGAATTACAGGGAAAAAAAAATCATGCCACATTTATAGCATAAATAACATAAATAACTACGGTCTAATATATCCCTTGCCTTGTACATATATAGGTAAAAGCCGATTGCCTTCAAAACTTCAAATATAAACTTTTATGGGCCAAAAAGAATACCTAATCTTTATAACCAGTGTTTTAAAATGCATGTCAAGGCGCCATAAAGGCGTCGTCAAGGCTCAAGGCGTCACATCGCTGCCACAAAATGGACCTTGGCAGCTGATCTAGTTGTAGTGCAAAAAGACGTGAAATAAAGCGGGATACCATTTTTTGAATCAGTTTATTATTAATTTATTATTATTATTGTTATTATTATTCTTAACTATACACACAATTTCATTTCAATTTACACAGTCACCACAGCGACTAATCATATCTCCGTACCGGCGATCTCAACTAACACATACACCGGTACGTAACCACACACTCTCACATAACATTACATCATTCACGCTCTTCTATTCGATTTGCTTAATTCGTTGCATTTTGTATTTACATGCTTCGTTTATGATCTGATTAATTAATTAATTATGCTGAAAAATTAATGTTTATAGGTTGTTAGACTGATTATGTTGCCTATACGGTGTAGGAGACATTGCGAAATGTTAGTTACGTTATCGGTTTTCGTTAGGTTAGTGGTTGGGAGTTAGGTTCGGATGTCGAAATTGCGTTAAAGTGAAAGGAATTAGGTGTACGTTTGGAAATCTGGTGCTTAATGTAGGTAGTTTTTGGTAGAAATGCGTGTTGCGTTTAGGTAGTTAAAGAGGTGATGCACTTTTTTGTTCGTTAAAGTAACTGTTTTAGGAGTTTAGACATGTATTTATTACTCTCGAAGCATCCTAGTAAAGTAAAAGTTAGGCTGTTTGTTAGTTGAATTCGGCGTTTTAAGTTTCTGGAAACAGGAGTACATCTGGAGGTCTCGACGCTTTATGTAGGCACTTTTTGGTAGAAAAATTGCTTGTCACATTTCAGTAAGTCAACGAGGTGATAGTCTCTTTTTGTGGCGTAAAGTGAGTGTTATAGGCGTTTAGACATGTTTGTTAGTATAATACTGTTTCGAATGAAAATGTTGAGTCATTAGTCATTACCACTGAAGCATCCTTGTAACCGGATGTTGTTATTGGTACTGTGTTGTTTCATGTTGCTTTCAGTACCTTTTTGGCTTTAGTGATCAAAGTAAAGTTTGAAGCAACCTGTACAAGATGTCTAAATACTTTTAGCTATATTAGATAATGGCACACACATAATTAACTGTTTTGTTAAAGGTTATGTTCAAGTGTTAATAATTGGTTATTTATGCCGAGTGTGTATCTACTAAGCTGAGTTTCATATTCATTAGCTTAGTGCTTGGGAGTTTGGCTTAACGTCTAAAATTATGTAAGGTTTTATTCGGCGTCTACATATGGACATTTAATGCGATGCGGGTAGTTTTATTAGACAAATCATGTTACCTTGCAGTACCCTATGAGGTGATACAGGGATAGTCCTTTTTTTGTTCTGTAAAGTAACTGTTTTAGGTGTTTCAACATGTCTGTATATTGCTGTTTAGCTTTTAGGGAAAATTGTACCATAGTGTATCCAACTATACCAAAATTACTATTGTATGTAGTCAATTTAAAAGTTTCCTATTGTATAAGTTCTGTACATACAATAGGTAATTTCAATGTTGACTACATACAGTAGTAATTTTGGTGAAGTTAAAATACATTATGGTGCAATTTGCCCTAATTTTTATTGAAAATGACGCGTGTATTTATTACTGTACTATTAAAGCGTGCTAGTATTCCACGTTGTTATGTTTTGTTTCAAGTACCTTTTTGGGCATAGTAATGGAATCAGAGGTCGAACCAACTGTCCAAGATGCCGTATTGTAGTTACACCAGAGAATAGTGTAAGAGTACTACGTTAAGGTTTATTTTAAAGCATTTTCAATTGTTGCTTTATTAGAGTGTCTATTAAGAAGATTTTTAGTTGGTATTGGCAAGGTTAGTAATTGGGAGTTTGGCCAGTGTCGAAATTAGGATGTTTCTCTTTCGTAGAATCTGGCATTCAAGTTTCAGGAATCAGGACTCAGGAGTATATCTGGACATTATGTTGCCCAATTTAGGTTAGGTGCTGTTTCTTTTTTTTATGAGTGAAGTGCTGAGGGGATATGGCGTCTGATTTGATATATCAATCTATTAGTAAAGAAAAGTTTTATGAGGAAATGATGTTTCTTTTTCACACTGAATTAGCATCTTAAAAACATCAAATGACTATATTATCCTCGTTTTCAATTACTTGCATTCATATCAAAACAATATCACAATTAATTTTGATTGACAAAATTGAGAATAGATCTACTTTGACTGTTGTTAAAATATATATATATATATATATATATATATATATATATATATATATATATATATATATATATATATATATATATATATATGTATGTATGTATGTATGTATGTATGTATGCATGCATGCATGCATGCATGCTTTGACCAAATCTCATAACTATTTTTGTTTTCGAAGCAAAACAAATAACAAGATCCAACTGTGGTAGATCCAAGTGTATATAAAATCTGTTTTCAAAACAACTATGTAGCACAAGCATCAACCCCACAAGGCCACAACAACCAATCGCAAGAACTTTTATCAAAGAAAAAATAAATAATAAGATATTCGAATATAAATGAAGAAGTAGCAGTGGGGTGAGGTGCGACGTTGGTATATGTGACACGTGAGACGTGGGGGACGACCATCGGATCAGAGATGATGATTGGTAGAGATGTCCACGGGTAACATCCGGATTTGGAGGTTGTGTGTAGGTTTGAAAATGAAAGGGTATGAGGAAAGGTGTAGATAAGAGAGAAATAGTGAAGGGTATATGTGTCACATGGGATTTCATATGAGTGTCTGGATTGGGAGGACACCATTTTTTAACCCATCCACAGCCAGACGCTCATACCATATTGTAGGAAAAAAGAAACACTTATTTTCTGAGTGGGGCCGAATCTATTAGCTAACAGTCCAATAAGTCAAAAATAAACAGCACCTTACTTTAGATAGGAAAAGCATGTCGTAGTCAATGAGATTACAGTCTTAGGGAGCTTAGACTTCAGACATGTTTGTTGATATAATTCTGTTCAGTTTTAAATGAATATGGAAAGTATATTCATTACCATCGAAGCATGTTGTTATTGGCACTGTGTTGTTTTTTTGGGCAACATTGATGGAGTTCAAGGTTAAAGCAGGCAGTTCAAGATTTCCAATTTACATTCAGTTATATTTGTTATTATTCGAGTTTTGGCGTTGGAGTTTCAGGAAGTAGGAGTACATTTGGACATATGGTGCTCAATGTAGGTAGTTATGGTAGAAAGTGACTGTCGGGTTTTGGTATTTAGTGAGCTGATGTATAGTTGTTCAGTTTTGAATAAATACGGCGGGTGTACATTTGGAAATTTACAATGCTTAATTTAGGCACTTTTTGGTATAAAATTGCTGTCACATTTAGTAGTTAATTAGGTGATCCATGATAGTTTTTTTTGTTCCTTCAAGTGCTGTTATAGGAGTTTAGACTTGTTTGTTGGTATAATGCTGTTCAGCTTTAAATAAAAATAGTGTGTCCGTTACTATTGTAGCATCCTTGTAACTGGACGTTGTTATTGGTACCGTGTTGTTTCTTTTTGTTTTAAGTATCTTTGTGGCAAAAGTGATGGAATTTAAGGTCGAAGCAAACTGTACAAGATGTCGTACATACTTTTAGTTTTATTAGAGTGCATGCATAATAGTCTGTTTGTTTAGGTTTATGATAAAGTGTTGCTAATTGTTATGAGTTTCATATTCATTAGCTTTAGCTTATTGCTTGGGAGTTTTGGTTCAATATCTAAAATTAGGTAGTTTTTATTTTGGTCGAATTTGGTGTCTAAGTTTTAGGATTGAGGAGCACATATGGATATGTAATGCTTAATGAGGTAGTTTATTTAGAAAGATCATGTTACATTTCAGTAATCTATGAGGTGATACAGCTATAGTCCTTTTTGTTCTGTTTTAGGTATTTAGACATGTTTGTTGATATGTATATATATTGCTGTTTAGTTTTAAGGGAAAATTGCACCAAAATGTATCCTACTATACCAAAATTACTACTGTATGTATCAACTAGAAAATTACCTATTCTATGTATTAAACTCGGTTTTTGGTCTTATTGTGTGTGATTTGACTACTTACAATAGGACTTTATGGTAAATTTGGATACAATCTGGTGCAATTTTGAATGGTTCGAATGCATACAACATAACAAAAATCAAAATCTGTGCCTACAATAGGAAATTTCAATGTTGACTACATACAATAGTAATTTTGTTAAAGTTAAATACATTATGGTACATATTGCCCTAGTTTTTAATGAAAATAGTTAGTGTATTTATTACTGTATTATAGAAGCATACTTGTATTTGGACGTTGTTATGTGTTTGTTCCAAGTACCTTTTTGGGCAGGGTAATGGAATTAGAGGTAAGATGTTGTATTGTCGTTATATTAGAGAATAGTGCAAACATAATAATATTTTGTTAAAGTTTATAATAAAGCATTTTCAATTGTTACTTTATTCGAGTATGTGTTTCTGAAGAAGATTTTTAATCGGCATTCATGAGGTTAGTCATTGCGAGTCTGGCATTTAAGTTTCAGGAATCAGGACTCTGGAGTATATTTGATAGCAAAATCATCTCACACTTCAGTAGTCAATGAGGTTATAGTCTTTAGGAGTTTAGATTTTAGACATGTTTGTTGATATAGTTCTGTTAAGTTCTAAATAAATATGGCAAGCGAATTCATTACTAGTGAAGCATGTTATTGGCAGTGAGTTGTTCCTTTTTGTTTTCAGTAACTTTTTGAACAACATTGATGGACTTAAAAGTTAATGCAAGCAGTTTTGTTAGATTGAGTCATTAAGCTTTTTCGATGAGTTTCCACCTCGGCGTATAATCTCAGAGCTCTAGATTTAAATTTTAATCATATAGTGGTAGTATGATAAAGATTTTCAGGACTTGTCAAACATATGGCTGCTATTGTGTTAAAGGAACGGATATCTCATCCTAAGTTGATTATGTAGAGAGGTATTGTGTTTGTTTCTTTGGGTAAGCCTAGGTAGATACTGTAAAAGGGGAAAGATTTACCTTTTAAATCAGACAGGTGAATAATGCATTGACACTCAAAAAAAGAAATACGGCATTCTCACTGCTAAACTCTATGTGCCAATTCAGCCTCTTTGTCTAGCCTCAGATAAGGCTATTCCTCCCTTCACCTTTGTTTTGCAAATTCTGTTTTCTTGCACCATCCCCATTATTATGTTGTCGATGTTAATCTAATATCGCTAGTCTGTTTATCTTTTAAACTGGGGCTGTAGTCTATTGTTATTGATGTTAACTTGTCGATTTATTATTTCTTGACTGAATGCTGGTGATTCTTGTACATGTGCTCTTAATATTATCCTGCTTTTATAAGGTTAGGCTTTTTGTGGAATAACGCTTTTGTAAGTTTAGTGTTTATGCCAGTTGATGCTAAGTAGTTGTTAACAAATTTGTTTGGGTAAAGTCTATGTTGTATTGCGTATTGATATTGATATGAAATTTAGCAATATGGTGCTCTAATATTTAATGCTGTTAAATTTTGACATTTATTGATGCAAATTATTCTTATTTATTTTGGTTCAAGTCGATTATATGTATACATGTATTTGTATATTTACATATCACATGTATACACTTGCATCTTTTGGAAGTCATGTGCGTAACTTTGGTGAGCACTCTTTTTGTTAAAAAAAATACTGCCTGTTTTTGCTATTAAACAATAAGAAAGTTACTTCATAAAACTCAAATTGATGTGCCAGAATCAGAAGATGATTGTTACCCCTGGCTAAATTGATTTTGTTAAATTACATGCTCATATAATTGTGTTTCATCCATCATCTTCTTTCCCGTTGATCATTGTAATAATAATGACTCTGATATAACAGAAACACTGCTATTGTAAATCACTTTGTGCAGGTTATTCTGGAGGATATTGAGTTTTCTTAGCAAAGATGCCTGTTATGAAACTTCTAGGCACCAATACTACAGATGCAATGAAAGTTGATGACGGATGCGATTCATTGGGTACTTTCATCAGACAAGCCGTTGGAAAAGATCCTTTATTTTCGTTCTCTAGGACAGGAGACAGCCCTTTGCAGTGGATACAATTACTTCAGGATATGGATCAACAAGGTATCCTTGAATCTTAGTAGTGTCCAAAGTTATCTGGATACAAACATGGGAATGTAAAAATAAATGAATATCAGTGGCCTGGATTCATGAGTGTTCGAACCTAATGGGTATAAAGTTACACACCATAAAAAGTAGAAGTAAAGGCAGCGTGTTTTGTTTAATTGTCAAGTTGAGAGTGCTCCTTTTTGCAGATGTCCTGTGTAGTCCGTTAGTGTTTCAAAAAATTACCTGGAGTATGGTCTGGCATTAACTAGGCAGTGCTTTCCTTGTGCAGAGTTTCCTGGGTGGCCCTTGCTTGCTCCTAAGAAGGTTCAGATGCAGAAATGTGATAAGTGTTCCCGCGAATTCTCTTCAACAATCAACTATCGGAGACATAAACGGGTGCATCGCCGGTCTATGAACTTCCATAAGGTTTTCTTATTTTACTTTAAACCTAGTATGTGTAGTATTATATCCCAATTTATATGTATCTATGCTATCCCCTACAATGTTTATTCTTATTTGGTTGTTATAGTGTTTAGAACTTGGGTCCATAGTCCCATTTTCCGTTGCCTACATGAATATATGTTCTAATATGGTAGCCTTCACTGTCATTGTTTAGGATCCTCAGAAGTATAGAGATTTACTTGGAGCATTTTGGGATAAGGTTAGAGCCTTGTTGTCTTACTGAGGAAGTCTTTTACCAATATTACCATACTGGTATGCTCACTGCTTTGTGCAATGCAGCTCTCATATGATGCAGCTAAGGAAGTTATGTCATTTGAGGATGTTAGTCTGGAGGTACACATCTGGTCGTCATTTTTACACACATGTTCTCGGATGCGCTTATATACTCAACGAGCCATCACTTTAGTTATTAGGGAGAATTACATAAAATACCACATAGTTTCACTTTTAAAGGCAAAAAACCAGTTATCAGTCACTCATCAGGGATAAAAGTGGAACTGTGTGGGTATTTCATGTAATTCTCCCTAACTGTTGATCTTGATCTGTCTAATTTTCTGCTTTTAAGGGGTGGGGGGTTTCTTATTTGTGTTGAAAAACAGATTTTCTGAAAATTCTTGTCACAGAATTAAGTTTTAAAGGTTTGGATAGGCAGTTCTACTTCCATTATATAAATATATTTTTTTCTTTCACACAACATCCTTTGGTGGTCATTTTATGAATTAACTAGAAGGGTACCCGCACAATGTGGCAGCTGGTACCCGGTGACTATTTTTGTGGCGAGCAAATGTTTTTCATTTTAAACCTTTCTTATTTAGCATGTCTCAAATACTTTATAATGTAGTAGATATATTTTTTTCAAAAGTAGAACGTCTAAATTATTAATAGTGTAAATAGTTAGCACTTTTATTTTACAAATTTTAGCATTTTTTAGCATTAAATTGGTGGTTATAAGTTTAGTGAGCTTTTCTTATAAACAATTCTATTAAAATATATCATTATTAGAGGGGGTTAGTATATGGTTTAAATGAGACTTACATTTTCAAATTTTACATAAATTTTTTAATTTTCCTTTTGAAGTAATGTTTTTTGTCTTAAAATTTTAAGACTTCCTTTTATAGGAAGTCCCAAATACTTTATAATGTAGTATAGAAGTACAGATATAGTATATATATAGATACCTTGAATACTTAGAATTTTCCAGACAACAAACACAGGATTATCTGATTATCACAAATTAAACACATCTAAACACTATTATTATGACTGATTAACTAATTCTAAGTATTAAATACACTATAATAACTTTTCTAAAAAACATCTGAACACCGCCTCAAAGAAATGCACTCATATTAATTATCTGCATTTCCATTTCTTCTATTATCAATCATATTGTGCAGATTTCCCTTTTTAGTTTGCCTTCCTAAATTTATAGATAAGATTATTTCCAGTTTTGGAGTATAAACTTTCAATCTTTCCTAAGCAGAGTTTCTAATTGTTCCTTCCTTGTAGGAAGTTCCGGGCTCTTCCATAGTTTGGAATGTTTCAGCAAATCTGCGGAAAGCAGCTTATATATTTTTTCCTCAAGCTTATGTGAAGGCTGGCTCTGATCTTGTGGTAATACATTTCTTAAAGGCTTTTATATATTCTTACCCTCACATGCTCTCTTCTTTTTTTCATTACTAGGATCTTTTCATTTAATTTTATATCGTAAAAGTAAAGTAAAGTAAAGTAACTCCCAATACCGTCTTCCACGGGTTATGGGTCCCAATACCGTCTTCCACGGTGTATGGGGGAGGTTGAGACGTAGACAACCATACCCCTACCTAAGGTAGAGAGGCTGCTTCCGGTTCTACCAAAGGTAGAAATGGACCTCCGGCTTTTTGTAGGGAGTGAGGATCGAACCCTTGACCTCTAGGTTAAGAGGCAAGGGGTTTTCCAACTGATCCAACCCTACTTGTTTATTTAATTTTTAATTTTATATCGTGTTCTTTTATAATCATTTGCAGGATATCATCCAAGGTAGTCCATCAAGGCTTTCGATTACTTCCCAGGAATTGTTTAGCATACTTGATAATGCCAGTGAGAGAACATTTCTATGTGCTGGAACTGCTGAATCATTGCAAAAATATGTTTTTGATGGGGATGCTGAGAAGATTGGTCTTCAGACTGAAAACTTAATTGCCTGCACCAGCTTTCTTGTTGAACGGAAATTGGTATTTTCTTATGTTTCTTAATTATTAGTAAATAGGTTGTTAAGGTTTATTCTACCATGCTGATTTTGCAATCTGTTAGGATACAGATTTTGTTGCTCCACTAATTATCCCATTGAGTTTGTACCACAGTAATAACTTAATCATTTCAACTATGAATCTGTTTCAATTCGAGTGCTTTACAATAAAGGTTTTGTCCCTTATTGTTTGAGGTTTTCATTTAATCTTAGGGGGTATCCTTCGACATATCATCTGATTGCCATTATGTTTCAATAATTGTAAACAAAGTCTGAATGAATATGGTGCTCTACCAAAACCGCAAGACATCTTTAATTATTAAAAGAATTTTACAATCAAGGCATCTTTAAGTTCAAAAGTATGTCTCAGTTTTAATAGATGTTTGCTATTGTTTGATGTGGATTAATCAAATTTATCTAATATCACATACTGTAGTTGATTGCTGAGTTCTCTCATCTTCTTATATTTATTATTATTATTAGAGTAATGCTATTTAGGCCTACAATCCATCTTCTTATATTTATTATTACCAAATTCCCACCAATCACTTTTTCAAATCCACCAATCAAATCATTAGGCATACAAATAGGCTTGCTAATTAGGCATAAGAATCATTTTTCTTCTTCTTCTTATTGTTTTGGCATAAATTCTGCTTAAAAGTGACAATGTTTCACTGTTACAGGCTTTACAAATTTGTTGAAAAAGTTGATATTTTCTTTGTAAAAAGCTCCATTCAAATTTAGTGATGGGAAGTTTATAGGGTGGGTAGCTTAACAATATTCATGTAGTTGCCACGTAATCAAAGCAAGAACTTTAGGGATAAAAGTGTGTTTTACTCTTCCCAGTATATTGTGATTTCTTACTTTCAAAGTCAAACACTTGAATCTACTTTACATGTCTTGTCTTCTTGTCTTATTCATTTCAAGAAATTGACCACTGCTTCAACTGTGTAGATACAGTATATCTATCAAAGTTTTTTTTTGGAGCATTAGTCAATTTCTTTAATAAATGGGACAAAAAGACGAGCCATGTAAGTATATTCAAGTACTTGATAGTAATACAGTATATAATTACAATAAATAATAGGTGCATCTAAATATTTGAAGTGTTGAATTATCTTGATAATTAAGGTATGGTTTCTTGATTTCTTCTCACCTTTTAATTTGTGGTTAGGTGAAAGCATGCCTTGCATACAAAGATGCGGAAGCGTTGAGATGCCAGAAGTTGCTATTCGAGGAGGAGGAAGCTGCTCAGAGAAGGTATGCCATTGCTATCTCTGTTCATTTTTCTACCACGTGGTGCTTCTTATTCCTACTTTTTATGTATGTCTGCCTACAAATCAGAATGTGTTACCTGCTTTGTTTTCTAATTTTTCTATCTATTTATGCTCTTTCAGGAGTTCTATACTGTGATATGATAAGCAGGTATTAGCCAGAAGCTCATAATAAAAATGTAGAGGCGTTTTTATTCTTGGATACCCAAGATGTCACTTGTGACAATTGTCCCTCTTGTTCAGAAAACCGTCATATATTGTTGGATTGACCATAAACACAATATCATATAACTTAAGAAATTATTATTGTCCTACATATGGATATAGTCATTATGTTATTTAACAAGTATCTGATTTTATTAATAAAATAATTTCGGCGGTTTTATCCGTTAAAAGAACACTTTGGATGGCTTCCAGACTCATTTTACCCAATTTCACTCCAAGCTTTTTTATATTGTCAGTTTGACTCCTTAGAGATAATACATAACCCGAATTGTCCATTCATAATCTAATCGGTTGAAGTTGCCACCTCTACTTATTAGAAATGAGCTCCAGAATCCAGATATCTTAACACAATCAACTAAGCATCATCACAGAAATTTTCTACATATAATTCCTTTTGAAGCATGATCTGATTAGAAATGCATTTTCTAGCATTTGACTTCATACCATTGAACGAACACTATAACGGTGTAATGAGAGTTAATATGCATAGTTAAATCATGCATATCTATACTACTATATAATGTATTTGGAACTATTCTATAATTAGAAAGGCTTAAAAATTCAGACTTTTATTTATTAATTATGGAAACAACCACCCCTAACAATCACCCCCAACAATTTATAACCACCTCAACAACCACCCCAACAATTTATAACCACCCCAACAACCACTTTCCACCACCCCACCTCCCTCCTCTTCACCCCAACAATCCGGCCCCCGCATCGCGCGGGCACCTTTCTAGTATAAAGTGATGCATATCAGTTTCCGGACATGCTTTTAGTATGGAACCCCCCCTTCTCTGTACACTGAGATATCTGCTATACAAGCTGTTCTCTCTATATTTGGCTTTTCTGCTAATGCCTGTTCTTTACAGAACCTACGGGAACAATGTCTGTTATTTGTATGTTACTTTATCAAGAATATGATAGGACCCCGATATTCTTATTATTGAAATCAAAGGAAATGCTGACGAAACACAAAGTTTAGATTGCTTTTGAGAGGCAGACATCTCTCCCAGTGACACTCTGGTTAACCCTGAATCCCTGATTTAGTAATTAAATCATGCAATATATAATAATCCTTATTTATAGTGTTAGTGTTAGTGTGTGTGTGTGTTTATTTATTTATTTTTTCCCTTCTAGTTATTGCTTGTTAAACACGGAAATAGTATCATTGCATAGATTAATGATAACACAGCTCTAAAGCAATGTAGTAAATATGTTTGCATTGGGGCTTGGGTGTTGAATGTTCTATCTGTTCCTACTTCCTTAGTAAGGAAGGTTTAGAAACTGCTTAATAGTTGGGTTCGTTGTCAATTTAATGCTCTTTTTATATTTGTGAACATAGGCAAGCTAAGCTATTAGAAAGAAAAAGACAAAGAAAGCTGCGGCAGAAGGAACAGAGACTAAGAGACCAGTTGAATGGTGCAAAGGTAGATGTATATGTTGCTGCTTCGGACATTTTTGAGGCTACTCCGTCAGAGTCTGATCCTTATATTCCAGATGAAAATGTCTTCACGCCTCTTGACTCCGCTCGTCTATCAAACAATGAAGACATCATTGATAGCGAGGCTCAAGGTGGGTCTACCAATGATCAGTCAAGTTCAACCACTAGTCGGAATCGTGAGCAACAAAAGATCCACAAGAATGGTTTTCAGCCTTTTGTTGCTCGATGGCAGGGGCCAGATTCGCAAAAAGGAGGCCGAAAGAACATTAATGGTGATCACAAATTAAAACGAGAACAAGCACACAAGCACAGAGAACAAAGGGCTGCTGTAAGTAATGGTAGTAAAGTTTGGACCAAGAAACACAAACCTGAAAATGGTAGCGAGGAGTTTGTAAAAATGAGAGTACAGAATGATGCAATTAATCAAACTGATCAGAGTAACTGTCAACTTATGATTGGTTCCATACCGGTGACAGTGAGAAACAGTCCAGGACAGCAAAAGGTCGATAATCTGGCTGAGATTCAAGATACTTGCAACACAGATCTCAGTAACTGTTCTACTGTAGAGCTTTCAAGGCCCCAACAAGACGCAACATATCAGTTGGCAGAGAGCAGCAGTAGGGAGGCAGAAAAAGAAGCTGACGAAACCATGCCTACCGTGAGTTATAATGATTCATTTGAGTTGAATGGAAACAACAGCGAGGGTACAAACGCTTCTCATCCACAAATGGAAGATGGGTCTAATCAAGAGGGCATGCCATTGTCTGTTCCTGCAGCAAAAGCTTTTCTTGCACAGAGTATGCACACACTTCCCCATATCATCTATTTGTATTTCTTCTAATTGGAGTTGGAAAATTGGGCAGGTTGGGTGGGTCAAGTAACAGGTCAAAACAAGTGATCTTTTTGGTAAAGTTTGGGCCAGGTTGACCCAAAAAAAACTTTTGGTCCAAAATTTTCGAGTCTTTTTAGGTAGTGTTTTTCATTAATGTTGAATTTTGTGAATAAAATGATTTAGTTGGTTTTATGCATTTATAGTACACTTTGGGTGACTTTCAACCCTTTTCATCTGTAGCTATGTGTTATGCATTTATAGTGTAATTCGACCCATTCGTCAGTAATAGGTGAAAATTGCCTTCCTAGTTCTTGTAGTGCTGAGCCTTTTTAGTAGCAGTTTTATCTAGAAATGCCTTTGGTTAATTATAATGTTACAAAATTGTATGCTCCTTTAATGGATCTTCCTTTTAACTACTCAAAGGGAAGATTTTCTCCGTCAGCGTCTCACTAGTACTAATTTTTTTCAGGATGGAAAGAGGCAGCCTCGGGGGACCATGTAAAGTTGGTTATATCCTCATCTGAACCGCCCTATCAATTTATTACTCAGAACAACCATTATTTATCTGAATCTCAGGAGCGTGTAGTTCTTGCTAACACAGAGAATCGATTGGAAAACATGGTGGCAGTCGGGTCCCCCACCCATGGAAATGTTAAACCTCAGTATAGAACAAAGCCCAAGAAGGGAATGAAGACAAAGTAAATACCAAAACAGAGACCTGCTAATTAGGAGGTAAGAGTTAATTACCACAAAAACCCCCATCAATAGCCTTTAGATAAGTTTGTGCGAGTTGGTTGCTTGTTAAAAGAATAACAGAGAAAACTAATACGATTTGGGTTCATCGTAATAGTACCCGACAATGTACAGTTTTTTTTATAGCCAGGGGTCCCAGCTTACCGGTGGGGGGTTGAGAAACAAATTTTGTTGGTCTTGAATTTTTTAACATTTATTGGGTAGGGGAAGGGGTTTAGTTTGGAATTTTGTTTAGTGAGAAGTTTTTTTTTTTTTGTAGCTTCCTCGTATGCTGCATTTGGATCATTTGCTTGAAATAAATCACAATATCCTCTAGCGTTTTGGATTTTTTTGGTAACTTGGAAACTTGTATCCATCTTTTGAGTCTCGAGTCTGTGACCATGATATTGGTGGGTTCTTGCTAGATGATCCAGTATTTCCAGGCCAAATGTTTTAGATTGAGATTGGATGTTTGATATTGTGTTATTTTAGTAGATTATCTGTTTAGCTTGTTAGATGCAGTTGGCTTATTGTACTTGGCGTGTAGCATTAGTCGTGTTTAGGTATACAGTCACCGTCAGTTTGTTACTAACTTACTCGATACTGTAACTTTTATATGCAAAACATATTCCATGCAACAGTCTATACATTATCTGGGAAAAGAGAAAAAGTTAAATGATAAGTTTTGTTGCGGGTAGAAACAGAATTAACATGTTTGGTATATGTTAACTTGGTTTACTCACAAGAGATTAAAGGGTTCAAACCTTGTTACTTGTGTACATTTGAGGGTGGCCAAGGGTGGCCAAGGAAGGATCGGAATCCGGATTAACCCGGTGAGGCTGTACATCTATAAAACAAAAAAAGACTCGCCCTCCTCAAGTAACCTAAACAAGAAAAACCCTACTCTATCCGTTTGTAGGCGGTAACTTGTCATTTCTCAATATGTATCCTTCATAATAGCAGTGTGCTAGTATTAACTTAATTTGTTATAAAAGGATATAGATTAATAAGCTAAGTTTATGGGTGTTTGGATTAGCTTATCTAGCGATTTATAGGCTTATCTGAATCTAGCAAAATTGAATCCACTTTCTTTTCACTTATGAAAATATCAACTTGTGTCATGACGTGCATTTTTATTTATTGATTATCGAGTGTGTGAAATTGCGTTTGTAAAAAAGTTACGATTATATATGCCACAGTTCTTCTACAACAATACATTATTTTGGTTATTTTGCCTTTGAATTAGGAAAACAAAACAAAAAGACAAATGATTAAGTAAATCCAAAACATTGAGTTATATGTGATCATGAAAGTTACAAAAAGGCCCGACACTTTCACTGAACACACCACTTACGTGTCGACCTTAAACACCACCAACTGCCATCTATGCACCCACAAAAATTTACACCTTTCAATACCCCTTATCCAAATTCCCAAACACACCCATTATCCTCACACACACAAACACAAAAGAAATAAAAATGTCAGGTGGAGTAGCACCAACACCCTTAACAACCGAAAAACCAATCCTGCGTTTCACCGGTCTCTTATCCTTCCACAGCATTAACGCGGTCGTGCTCACTATCATCCTGGCCTTTTCCGGGATGATAGGAGCGCAGGATATCGCGTTTGTCCTTTTGTCCTTTTTCTACATGCTTTTCATAGCAAAATTTGCTTTTCCTACTTTATCAAAAAAATCCGTGGACCCGCCTATATTCGCGGACCACGGAAAAATCCTAAATATCTATGTTAGCATAGGTGCTATAGTAGGCCTACTACTCCCTGTAGCATATATGCTACATGGAGTACTAGTAGGTGACAAAGAAGGTATCAAAGCAGCTGCACCACATGTTTTTTTATTAGCTAGTCAGGTTTTTATGGAAAGAGTAACGTTTTCGGGTGGTTTTTCGTTACCTGTTCGTGTTTTTATACCAGTTGTTTATAATTCTATGAGGATGTCTGCAATATTGGAGTGGGCTAAAAGTGAATTTATGAAAGTGAATGAAGGGGAATTTGGTAGTGAAAAAAGGTTGTTGTTTGGGAGAGTGCTTGCTTTGGTGAATATGGTGTTTTGGGGGTTTAATCTTTTTGGGTTTTTGTTGCCTGTTTATTTGCCTAAGGCTTTTAAGAAATATTATGCTTCCAGTGATGAGAGTAAAGATTCATGAGTTAGGGGTTTATGAATAAAATGATTGTAAATTCTTGTTTTCATTTTTAGTATGTTATGATTTTGCATACAAATGGTTGTAATGGTTCTCCTGGAATTGTTTCAGTGAATACATGTGATATTAGTTTGATAATAATCAAGTCAGAAATCGACCATATATGTATACCTTCAAGTCCTGTTTGATCATTATAACTTGACTGGTATAATTCCGGTTTGACTGGCACACAGCACTACCCTTATACCATCTATGTTCAGGGGCGGACCGTGTGGTTCCCGGGATTTATCTTACATAGTGTAAAGTTATGTCAAATATACTGATTTTTTAAAAATGAACCTCGTTTTAATTTTGGGATTCTCAGTACTTTTCATAAAATGAATCTGGTGACTCTTAGTCATGGATCAGCTACAGTCGATGTTATATGACCAAGTTGAGCTGACAAGTATACTTGAGCCGGCCCTTAAATGTAGCTAGTATTTTAGATTTTAGTTTAAGTTAGTATTTGAGATTCTCAGTTAATTTTAAGCTTGAGCTTGGGTGATCGACATCGATCATCTAATTTTTTTAACAGCTAATTCATCTGGCTATTTGAGTTAAAAGCATGGAAGTTTAACTAATTCATCTAATTTTTTGATCTGATTTATTAAAAAAAAAAAAAAAAAAAAAAAAAAAAAAAAAAAAAAAAAATTGATGTTTTTACCTAATTTAGAGCTAACTGCTAAGTCGATTATTTTAAGGGAAGTACGAAGAACATCCTTGAAAGTGAATGTCATTTTCATACTTTCATGTGTATGTTTGGAAAGTGAAATGTCTTACTTTTCGTTCGAGCATTATCAGGGAAAAAGAAGTACATGATATGTGGCCTAAAAAACACAAAAGTATGTCTCCATTTTCATATTTATGAAAAGGAAAAGCCATTCAAGTTGTCGCAAAAGAAAAAAAAAATTAGGTCGAAACTAAAGAAATGTCGTCATATAGTTACTATCACTAGGTAGAAGAGTAATAGGGTAATTAGTTGTGGCATAGCTACTTTAAAGTAGCATGAAAAGGTTTACTCTTATAATTGATGGTTCTATAGACTCATTTTGTGGACTTTTAGCCACACTTTAGTCATGGATAAAAGTTTTCTTTGGCTAAAAACCTGGTTGCAGTAGTGTTGTAAATGTAAGCTTTCAATTAATTTTTATGTTGATGGCCGTCACTAAATATAGAATATCGTATGACTACTTATATGATAATTAATTTTGAGAAAGTATGTCACCGTTAATGCTTATTTAACCTTTGAAAAAGTCATCAATGTCCATTTAAAAAAAAGAAAAAGAAATGGGCTAAATAAGCCTAAATCTTTTACAAATTTGTCAATAGAAACTCATTTTTATGATTTTTAGCACAAATTGCTAACTCTATATAAAAGTAGGATATCGTATGAGTAATATCTTATACGATAATTTGGCATTTTTCATAAAATTATTAATTATGGACACATAAAGGGTATGTTTGGCAAAATGGGTTGCGAAGCCGAAACTGAAAATTTTATTTTCATAAACTTGTTTGATAAATTAGTTTAATTTGGAGCTTATTATTGTAAAATTACTAAAAGGACACATAACTAAATTAACATATGTATATATTAGATATTTTTGTGAGTGATCAAGTAGTTTGTTACTAACGACGGTTATTTTTTAAGCTTATAAAATTCTAACCGTATTTTTGGGGCTGGGGCTTATAAGTTCAAAAGCCCCTTATAAGACTCTACGTCAAAGACACCCAAAATCTGTGGAAATATTGGTTGGTTGATATGAGAAGTTACGAGTCAAACATATACTATTCGTGAGCAAACAGAATACGTTCCAATATCCGTGAGTTGGTTGGACCATATATCATTTGCGTATATGATACTATATAAAATAAAAGTATATGTGGGCTCATCAGCTCCATATTACTTTGCGCTCTTTTCACTCTCACATGCATCCCATCAACATACTTTTTAACCATATATAAAACCCTCCATTATTATTTCATCCTAGCTTGAATTCAACTAATCAAAAAATGTGGCTGTTTGGAAGACCAGGGCCATCTGGGTTCTCAAAATACTCAACTGCTGAACAAGTAACTGATGGAATTGATGCTACTGGTCTCACTGCCATCGTTACAGGTTCCATTTTTTTTTTTTTTTTTTTTTTTTTTTTTTTAATTATTTGGTTATGTGATTTCTACTTATGTTTCATAACTCCTGCTTATTTTGAAAATCATGGGCTTATAAGCGTATTAGACATAACTACAAACAGAAACGACAATGGATATTCAACGTTTATGCATAACTCATTTATAACGAACATTTTTCTTTTTCTTTTTCTTTTTCTCTTGATACCTACTGAAAAAAAAAAAACTGTATTATCAATTCACAAAATAATGAAGATTACAAAATATATTAAATAGAATATAAAAACAAAACCCTAAGTGAAAATGGGCCTAGACAAGTGGGCTGGGCCTAGGCCTTATTAGCTAACAAACTGGGCGAGTACCCGCGCATAGCTACAGAGAAATTTAAAGCGGTGAATAATTATATTTGCGAAACTGTGGTTAAACGTTTCGTGTATGAAACGGATGAATGTTGTTTATCGGGTCAAACTTTAAACTTATAATAAATAGTAATACGGAGTATAATATTAGAAGGAATAGAGAGTAAGGTTACACGGTTCTCCATTTTAAGAGTTTTTAAGCAAATGCGTTTTCTCTTTATACATATACATGGTGATAAAGATAAGTTTGTACAAGTCTAGATTTTAAAATAAGCCCGAAAAAGTCCTAAGTTAAGCTTAAACAAACACCCTTTAACTTTCTTACAGATACCGCTGGCGGTTGGGCTAAAGGCCCTTTAGTTATGGGGACTAGTTTGCGTAGTAAGAATGAAGATAGAAATTAGCACCCTCTGATTGAGATGTTTCTTGGTTGTACTAATCTTTTTAAAAAGAATGTTTCAAGTACAAATGTTACTATACTGGATTTAAAACATACATTACAAACCTTTTCGTGGGGCCGGAAATGGATGACTTTTGTGACATAGGTAATGGATTTGAAACATTGTCTGAGTTGTGATCCTTAGGGAAGGGTCCTGTCGAGCCAACCTTTTTGTGGATTGAAAACGTACATGATCTACCATATGTGCTATTATAACAGCACAGTTGTTCTTTTTGTTGTGAATTTTGCAACATGGATTTATATGATCTTTGTGGGATTATATGTGTTTGGTGCCACTTTTGGAAGTAATTCATGTTGAATTTTAGTTTTATTAACTATTCCCGATAGAAAAGGATGTGTGCCATTAGAGAGAACTATAAATTAATTTGAAGTGTTATTATACTTTTGTGGTCTCAAAAGACTGATATTTTGATTATTTTTCGTGTTCTCGCTTGGGTCATAATGAAAAATGAGAAATAAACTTGCAATTATATGGTACTATTCCACCTAAATTAGGTTGATGTAAGGTTCACTGCCATAAAATTAGCTTACAAACCTTTTCTGTTTATTCTCTTTCCAAGCTTCACCGGGAGAAAACTTTTACACAAAAAGTTAGTCAAAACTTTGCCTCGGTTCTTTTGGTTTCTCGTTATAAGAAAAATTGAGGTCCCTATGGTAATGAAACTTGAGAATGCAGTATTGAATTAATAGATTGGACCAATGGACTTGTAGCCTAGGTAGCCCGAGGGACAGAGCTACAGGCGTTTTATTGAGGAGGTCAAAATGTGATAGTTTAATTTGGAAGAGCCAAAATAATAAGGCTACTATGATCTTGTATCGTACTGGCTAAAAGTAACTATTTGTACACATGCCACCCACATTTTCCTGGGGTCACGACAATTTTGGGTCTCCATAAAGAACCGTCTAAGCCGTCAACCAAAAGGTTGTGAGATCACTTCTCTTTTGTGGATGATAGTTAGGATTAAAGGGTGCACAATAAATCAAAGTAGTGTGTGCTTGTGTCTCTACCTTTGAACAAAAATATGTTGGTCCCAAATAAAGAGTGAGTCGATATGAATTGCAAAGTAAAACTAGATAACTTTATTAATCGTCTAACCAAATAACTGTTACATAATGTCGAGTATATATAAGCATCGAATGGTTGCCATGAACCATCGTGTCTGTTCACTAAGGGTTGTGTTTGTTCGAATGGATACAAACCAAACATCACACCCATTCGGTTTCTAACTGCCATAACTAACTAATAACCGTTTATAACTAACTTAATTACTAACTACCATAACCGTTATTCGGTTATAAACTTCCCAACGAGCAACTTTGGTCCTTCATGTCTTGAATCTTTAAACCTGGAGCAATGTCGAGATTATATGCTCACATTCTCCTCCTTAATCTTGATCGTTGCTTCGTCCTAAGTCTTGAACTCCGAGCATTTGTCGCATAGTCACGAACTTAATTCTTGGTAAGGCCTTTGTTAAAATGTCTGCTCTTTGTAGTTCTCCATTGATGTGTTCAACGTTGATATGACCATTCTCTACGCATTCACGAATGAAATGATAGCGAATGTCGATGTGTTTGCTTGTTCCATGAAATACTGGGTTCTTTACGAGTGCTATTGCTGATACATTGTCAACTCTAAGCGTTATCCTTTTTTCTTGCCATCCAGTTAATTCACTAAGTAAACGTTTTAACCACAAAGCTTGACATGCTGCTCCAGTAGCCGCCATGAATTCTGATTCACATGATGATAGTGCCACTGTAGGTTGTTTCTGAGTACACCAAGTAATAGGTGACTCTCCAAAGTAAAATACGATTCCAGTAGTTCCTTTTCCTTGATCGGTGTTGATTCCATAACTATGCAGCCACCTTCTTTCTTGTATATGATTCCATGCTCCTTTGATATATCGGATTACTTGTTTTATTGCCTTCAGGTGAATTTCCTTCGGGTCTTGCATAAATCTGCTGAGTAGTCCGACTGAGTAACTAAGATCTGGTCTTGTGTGCAGTAAGTACCTAAGACTTCCAATTAAGCTACGGTAGTAAGTTGCGTCAACAGGGTTTCCATTATCTTCCGCCTTGACCAACTTAGTGCCGGGATCCATAGGTATCTTTGTATCATTACTGTCCATCATATCTGTTTCTTTCAAGATCTTGTTAATATATCCTGCTTGATTTTAATCTCTCCTCCTGTCTGTGTAACTTCTATCCCAAGGTAATAAGCTAGCAACCCTAAGTCGCTCATTTCGAATTTATCTTCCATCTGAGATTTGAACAAGTCTAATTCTTTCTTTGGAGTACCCGTGATTATCAAATCATCTACATATACTCCAACAATAAGCGTAGAAGTCTTGCTTCTCTTTGTGTAAATTGCTTGTTCGAGATTACACTTCTTAAAATCTAATGATTTCAAGGTTTGATCAAGCTTCATGTTCCAAGTTCTAGGTGCTTGTCTTAAGCCGTACAAAGCTTTAGTTAGCTTGTAGAATTTATCAGGGTTTTCTTGCTGAATAGACCCTTCCGGTTGTTTGACATAGACTTCTTCCTTCAATTCTCCATGTAAAAATGCTGATTTTACATCTAAGTGGTGTACTGGCCAACCATGATATGCTGCTAGTGCTAATATTAACCGAACTGTCTCTATCCTAGCAACTGCTACGAATACTTCATCGAAGTCTATTCCTTGTTCTTGTACATAACCTTTTGCTACTAATCTTGCTTTATATTTGATGATCTTCCCGTGTGCATCCCTTTTGGTTTTATAAACCCATTTAAGTCCGATTGCCTTATGATTTTCTGGCAATGTTGTGAGAGTCCATGTGTGATTCTTATTAATCGAATCCAGTTCAGCTTTCATGGCCTCAATCCATCTTTCATCTGTTGATGCTTCCTTATAGTTACGGGGTTCTTCTTCTATGAATAGTAGACTTTCAGTCTCAACTATACGTGCTGTTCTATATATATCCTTTACTTTTTTGAAACCTCGTACTGGTGTATCATCAAATCTTTGTTCTGAGCTTCCTAATGAGCTAATTGTAGCTTCTCTATCACTTTCTGAGTTGGGTTCGTAAGTGTATGCTGGTGGTGTGGTTGGTGATTCTGGATCTGGTATTGGTTCGGGTGTTTGAACCTCTACATGATACGTATTATCAATGTTTTCTATGTTGACTGGTGTAAGATTCTCATTGTCAACTTCGTCTACCACAAAACTAGTCAGAAATGTGTCTTGTGTACTCGTATCATCTTCACTATTATCCCACTCTCACGGTTTCGTTTCCAAAAACTTTACGACCCTACTAACATGTTTCATCTTTCTTACTGGATCATATAGCCTACATGCTTTTGATCCTTCCTCTATGCCTAAATAAATCATCGGTATGCTTCTTTCATCTAACTTCTTCAAGTGAGGTATCGTTATCTTAGCATAAGTTGTGCATCCGAATATTCTTAGGTATTCCAGGTTCGGTTTTCTGTTGTAGAGGGCTTCATATGGTGTTTTATCTTCCAGGGCTTTGGTAGGTACCTTGTTGAGTATGTAAATGACGTGTCTGCTTTCGCCCAAAAAGTTAAGGGTAACTTCATTGCTTCCGCCCAAAAAGTGAAGGGTAACTTCATTGCTTTCATCATACTCCTAGTAGTTGATAAAACTATCCTATTCTTTCTTTCTACTACACCATTCTGTTGTGGTGAGTATGGTGCTGTTAATTGTCTTGCGATAGCATTTTCCTTACAGTAGTTGGTGAATTCGTTAGATGTAAATTCACCTCCTTTATCCGTTCTTAGCATTTTCAATTTCAACTTCAACTCCATTTCTACCTTATGCCTAAATTCCTTGAATGTGTTAAATGCCTGATCTTTCGAGGTTAGAAAGTAGGCCCACATAAAACGTGTACAGTCATCTACTAATAAGAATATGAGTTTCTTTCCTGATTCTGTGGCTGAGCTTATAGGACCACAAAGATCTCCATATACCAAGTCCAACGGGTTCTTGGATCTGAATTTAGCTTTGTTTGGAAATGGTGTTCTGATGTGTTTTCCTAATAAGCATGCATCACATATTTGTCCTGCATGTTTTATTCTTGGTATCCCTTCTACTAGACCTTTTCTTGTCATCTTGTCTAATGCGTCAAAGTTCAGATGACCCAATCTAGCATGCCATAACCATGCTTGGTTATCTATGTTTGCTAAGAGACATATAGGTGCTTCAATTTGTAGTTTGATACTATAAAGTCGATTCTTAGATCTTTCTACTTTCATCAACAAAGTCTTGTTCTTATCATACAAAGTCAGTATATTTTCATCCATGATGATCTTGCACCCTATCTCGGTAAGTTGTCCTAGACTAAGTATGTTGCTCTTGAGGTTTGGAATGTAGTAAACGTCCGAAACTATCTTTTGTTGTTGGTTTCTACATCCTAACAATATTGAACCTCTACCCTTTATCTCTACATACGATCCATCTTCAAAACGAACGCGTCCAGTGATGCTTTCGTCAATATCTTTAAAATGACTCTTGGTTCCGGTCATATGGTTACTTGCACCATTATCTAAATACCATATGCTAGCATATGTTGTAGCATACTTTTGGGGTTGTATTTGACCTTCGTTCAATAAAACTTCTTCAGTTTCATATGTAGCCATTAACAATGATGGTTCTTCGTCTTCTAAGATAAGGTTTGACTGTTCCTGATTTGTTGATGGTTTTCTACAGGTTCTTTTCATGTGTCCTAATTTTCCACAGTTGTAGCACTTTATCTTACTCTTATCCCACCATTGTCTATCATTATTTGATTTATCTTTGTGAGATGAGTTTCCTTCATTCGAGTTGCCTTTATTTCCCTTATTCTGCCAGTTTCCTCGTGAGTAGTTCGATCTACCACCGCGTTTGTGAAAACGTTTTCCTTTCTTAGAGTGTTCGCCTTGTACGAATAACAAATTATCTTGGCTTTCTACTTGTCCTCCCTTTCGGAGTTTTATCCTTTCCTCGATTGCCTTAAGTTTTCCTACGACCTCATCTAACATAATGTCATCGAGATCATTCGTCTGTTCTATGGGTGCTACTATTTGAATGAACCTATCTGGTGTGGAGTCTAATAGTTTTCGTACTAAAAATGATTCATCCAAAGTCTTTCCTAATTCTTTTGCCTTCGTGGCGTAGCCGTTCAATTTGGCTGTAAATGCATCCACCGTTTCATCTTCTTTCATCTGAAGGGTCTGAAATCCAATCATCAATGATTGTAACCATGCTTGTTGCACTTTTTCTTCTCCAACGTGTCTCTTCTTCAATGATTCCCATAATTCCTTTGTCGTCTTACAACTTGCTACTTGTAAAATCACATCTTCGGTCAACGCTCGATATAGGAGGGCAGTTGTTGCCTTATCCTTCTTATCATCTAGTTGCGTGTTTTCTTTAGGTTCTATTGTTTCCCATAACCTATGTGCTTCTAGTATAACCTTAATTTGTATTGCCCACACTGTGTAATTTGTGGTTTTGAGTTTAGAGCATTGGTATTGTGCAATAGGTGTTCCGGGTTTCAATGTTGTGCTAGTTGTATCTTCAACCGACATCCTAATGATGTTTATGATCTTCACTTTCGAATCGTATGGGAATTCTAACTAATGTGGTATCACAATACTACGGGAACAGAAATAGTTATCGGGAATCCTAATATAAAATCTATGGATTTCTAATAGTATAAAGTAAGTATCTATACTATAAGTATGAAATGAAATCCGAAAATTTGAGATTTGTTGTGACCTTGTTGTGTTAGTCACGCGTGTATCCCCTTCTTGTCGATACTTGAATATCAACTATTGCTTTTCTTTGTTCCTCGTTCTTGCTTCCAAAGACAAACGGTACACCCTTTCTTTGATGTTGTCGACTTGCCTTTTTCTATAACCACTTCGTACCACGTTGCTCCTTCTTCTTTGTGTTGATTTGAAACAAATTCCGTGCCCTAGACTTTAATTTTTGTCTCGGCTGTCTTCTTTTATATACCAGGAACTCGCAAGTTCTTGTTGTCTTGTTTCCAAATTCGTATGAACACAAAACCCAAAATACTCTCGGTATTTTAATTACAATAAGCGTATGCTTATTCCTTCTTCTTACTACTCGACGGTAGTGAACCCAACAAAGTTAGCGAGTTGCTCAAACTTTGTTCCCTTCGTTGCTTGTCCGTGTTCCACAATACTCTTCTTTTTTCTTATTCCACACCGTATCTACAACAACCTACGAGAATATACGACGGTATTCCCTGCGAACAAGTGATCAAATTTGTTCCTGTTGTCGTCCCTTGTATTGGAGCGTGTTCCTAAACAATCCTTGATTGTTTCTCTTCTTCTATCGGTACCTTTTCTAAATCCCAAGCAACGGAATCAACTTCTGTCCAAACGTTTGCGTTTGCAAGCGTGGATCTTCTATCTTTCTTATGACGTCTTCTACTCAAAATCTGTTGCGATAGATAACAACAACTAGGCCTACGTTTTGTTGTATGATTGTTGGTTGTCAACAAAGATGTTTGTAAACAAACGTTGGTGTCTTTGTTAATGCAGAATCACACACCCAAAACTAACAAGTCACCACTTCAATTGGTGCCTTCTCGATTGCAATTCCCACACAAGTACGGTCGTGCACTACTTTCCTTGCGTTCAAAGTTATCCAGGCAGCATATGATGATGTATACGATGCGTCTTCTTCTTCTGAAAGAATAGTTTCAGCGTGGTTTTCTTCTTGGTTTCCTTCTTGTTCTCGTTAAAATGTTTTCTGTATTGTGAGTATAACGAGCGTGAGGCTCTTGATGCCGAATGTTGGTCCCAAATAAAGAGTGAGTCGATATGAATTGCAAAGTAAAACTAGATAACTTTATTAATCGTCTAACCAAATAACTGTTACATAATGTCGAGTATATATAAGCATCGAATGGTTGCCATGAACCATCGTGTCTGTTCACTAAGGGTTGTGTTTGTTCGAATGGATACAAACCAAACATCACACCCATTCGGTTTCTAACTGCCATAACTAACTAATAACCGTTTATAACTAACTTAACTACTAACTACCATAACCGCTATTCGGTTATAAACTTCCCAACGAGCAACTTTGGTCCTTCATGTCTTGAATCTTTAAACCTGGAGCAATGTCGATATTATATGCTCACAAAATATAATAGATTTGACTTAGAATGCCCAGTAGCGACTAGCGAGTATACAATTGATTTATTTTTATTCGTAATTAAATAATGTACTTAAAACAACACTTTAAAAAATTAGCGAGTATGCATTTGATTTAATTTTATTCATAATTAAATAATGTACTTAAAACAACACTTTAAAAAATGACAGGAAAAACAGCGACAAAACACTCTAGTTGTCATCTTAACGTTCAGATTAGTAGTAACTGTGTTAACTATTAAAAGACATAGATTTTCCTAAATCTATCAAATGGTATTGGCAATGGTAGGTGATATCTACACCATTTTTTTTGGGTGCATATATCACCATATGGGTTGGATTTTTATACTTAGGACTTTGTATTTGTAGAATACTTGTCTACTTTTACTAACACAGTCACATATAACAACCACAGGAGGATCAAGTGGTATAGGCCGTGAAACAGCACGAGTGTTAGCATTGCGTGGGGCACATGTGGTCATAGGTGTCCGGAATATGGATGCTGGCAAACAGGTTCAAGAAGCAATAGTCAAAGAAATCCCAACTGCTAAAGTTGATGCAATGGAATTGGATCTGAGTTCCATGGCATCCGTTAGGAAATTCGCCTCCAATTATAATTCAAGTGGTCAATCATTGAACTTGTTAATGTAAGATAATTTAAAAGAACCTTGATAAATTTCTATCCAGTTATAAACAAAATGCAATTTGCTCGTTCAAGTCCTCATAATCAAATATAGGACTCAAATGTAGTTCCTCAACAAAAAAACTATTTTTTTATCACTATGGTACAGGTTACAACCTTCATTGTAGTTGTCAAACTTTATTCGAATGTTTTACTGAATATGTCATTTTTCTTGGTTACAGAAAGGTCATTTTACTTTAAAAAAAAAAAAAAAGTCAACCTGGATTCGCATCTTTAATTTGGCTTATAAAAGCTAATGCTTTTTTTTTTTTGTTTTTCCATGTTGGTTTGTTTTAAGAAACAACGCAGGTATAATGATGACTCCATTTATGCTTTCCAAGGATAACATAGAACTACAGTTTGCCACCAATCATTTAGGTATTTTCCATGTGTTTTTAAAAAAACTTCCATTTTTCGTGTAAGGCATTGTGTCTGCTAATCTGATAGAATCTATGTCTTTGCAGGTCACTTTCTTCTGACACATCTCTTGCTTGACAATATGAAGAAAACAGCAAGTAAAAGTAAGAAAGAAGGAAGGATTGTGAATGTGTCATCAGAGGCGCATAAGATTCCTTATCCTGAAGGAATTCGTTTCGATAAAATTAATGATGAAAAACAGTAAGTGGCTAGCAAAGACCTTGCTTCTTATCTTGTTAGCAATTATGAGAAAATAATATTCGTTTGATAATTTGTTGTTCGGTCACATGGAATTATAAACTACATATTTTGTAATGTGTCTGAATTTCTCGTAGCTTGTTTCTCATTATTGACATCATTTTATTAAAGGTAAACTGGTCAAGCGACTTGATTATTGCAGATTACAATTATAGCGTGTTAATCAAATGAAATTTTTTGTAATATGATTAAAGCATATTTTACTACCAAGTATGTTTATGTCAATGCATACGATAGTATTATATAGAGGTTTAGCAAATTCCTTTAATTACTTTAACTTGATTAAATGTGTTGTACAGGTACAGTAAATATCAAGCATATGGTCAATCAAAGCTAGCCAACATTCTGCATGCCAATGAGCTTACAAGACATCTAAAGGTATCAGTTTTGCTTACGTAATGTATGTCAATGGAACCTGTCTTGAACAGTTTTGACTTTTGAAGTCGACAGACTGATTTCTAACTTTTAAGTTAGCAGGGTTTTGATAAACTTTAAAAACTAGAACATATTCAATCACCATATTCAACTTTAGCTTAAGTTTTATATCTTGATTTGAAATGTTACAAATTTGAGCTAAAGTCTAAGTATATCATGATCTGATGTATGGTGATCTTGCTGATTGAACAGGAAGAGGGCGCAGAAATAACTGCAAATTCTCTTCATCCGGGAATAATCTCAACAAATTTGTTCCGTCACGTGTTTACTCCTCCCAAATTTGCAGAAGGTAATGTTTTACAAATAATTACCAATGAGAAAGAAAAAAAAAGGATAATAGAAGCTTATATTACCTTAGAAAGCTTTGCTTATAACCCATTTTTGCTGCTACTTTTAAATGCAGGTTTTGTGAGCAAGCTCAGCAGTTTTCTTATGAAAAACGTTCAGCAGGTTAGTAAGACAGTGAACTGACGAATAGTTAGGCTGGGTGGGATGGGTAATGGGTCATATGGAGTTGTAAGAACAGGTTATTTCTATTACGAGTCAAATTGGGTCTAATTAGGCTGTTAAGGGATTTAAGCATTGAAATACAGCGAGGGTCATTTTTGACCCGTTCATCTATTTTAACCTCATTAAAAGTTTACTGTTTTGAGTTTTGACACGTTAGAGATAAAAATTTAAGTATATAAACCTGAATCTATCCGTTGGAATTGTCACGCCTATTATGCTTGTGAGGGTCATTTTTGACCCGTTCATCTATTTTAACCTCATTAAAAGTTTACTGTTTTGAGTTTTGACACATTAGAGATAAAAATATAAGTATATAAATCTGAATCTATCCGTTGGAATTGTCATGCCTATTACGCTTTGTAAGTGGTGTGTAGCTTGGTGAATCAGTGGTTCTAAGGTGTAACCACATTTTCCCATTTTTACTAGGCCCTTAGAATTCTTTGAGGACAAATATATGACATTTTCCAGGAAAGTGGAACATGTGGTCAAAACTTAAAAGTGATTATAACATGGAGTGCGTTGATAGCTTGATGTTTTACAATTCCGTAAACTTTAATAGTTGTGTACCCAATCAAATACTTTCTTGATTGTTTTATGTTTTATCAAGCAAAATGCTCATTTATTTTTCATTTATTTTGATGTGTGATATTTAGGGGGCAGCAACCACATGCTACGTAGCACTGCACCCGCAAGTTAAAGGGGTAAGCGGCACATATTTTTCGGATAGCAATTTGGCAAAAACGACAGAGTTGGCTAAAGACATGGATTTGGCCAAGAGATTATGGGATTTTAGCATCGATTTAATCAAGTAAATATCGACACCAGCACCTGGTTTGTCTCTTTAAATATCTTAAAGTGATTTGTGTTTGTTTACACCAGAGAATGCATTTTATGGCCTTAAGGGTTTCACTTCAATGCATAGCTGTCACGTTTGGTTAGTTTGTAAAGATGGAAGAAATGATTCAAGTATGCTGTCTTATTTTTGCGAAATAGAACGGAGTAAATCAATTTAATTAGTAGTAACAACAATGTAATATTATAAATCAACTTATTTTTGCTATCAGATTTTATGATTTGCTAATATTAAATCAATTTATTCTGTGCTAATTAAATGTTACAAAAACAATAATTTTGTAAACAGTCAATAGTTTTGCAAACCACATGATAAAGGAAACAGTCTCACAGAATATAAGTTTTGCAAACAAGTACAAGGATCTGAGAGTTGAGACATTATGGCAAGACAAGTTATGAGAATGTTAACAGACAAATTGGCAAACCAGTTTGCATTGGTTTTAAAATGTTCTATTTGTCCAAACCAAAGTTAATGATTAAACACCAGATGGCGAACCAAAGCACTCAAACCAAAATTCGGGTTCCAGTAAAGAAACAACTTGCTTCATTTAGTCGTTTATGTATTGTCTGACTTACTCGTGGCAACCTTCCGGCCGCCCAACGACCTATAACGCTAGTCACTACAGCAGGACTGCAGGCACGAAATGCCAATCAAATCCGTTAAAGGAAGCCTAATCAAAGCGGGCAGAAGTGGTAGAATTATTCCAAGTATTTCAGCTGGAACTGCTATGTACATTTTCAATTTTCTATTCACTCATGATCTGGCCTAGTCGACCCGATCATGATATTTCACTCATGATCTGGCCTGGTCGACCCAATCATGATATTGAAGGATGGGACCTTTTCTTGAAAAAGAAAGGAGATTCTATTTCTTCTTCCAAGCCCTTCTTAGAAGATGCAGTCAGTAAGCTCTCACTTATCTTCTTCATTTACGAAAATAGATAGATAAGAAAAGATGTCAGCCTCTCTTTTCTCGCGGAACACTCACTTAATGGGGCTATTTGAATTGGAAGACAACGAAAAAAGTGAAAGAAGGAGGTGACGCTCTCATGTTAAGGCCATCCATCAAAAGAATATCACTAAAACGTTGATTAAGAAGACCATCATGGGAACTTCCAAATTTTCATTGCAGTTTGAGCAAATTTCCGTAGATGCTCTCTGTAGCTACTCCTTCGTCTCGTAGGCTGAAATAAGAAAGAACACCGTTAGCTCGCCCCGGGGTTTTAATCCAAGACCAAGCTCCGGCATGAGAGTAAGTACTTGGTATGAGAGAACTATAGAGGGAGAGAGTTGAGAGTAGTGAGAAGTGAATATCACTGTGTGTGTTCCTGTTCATGTGTGTGAACATCTCCTTTTATACTACCTGGACTTAGCCCCACGACACAAGGATTGTGGAGACTAAGTTGTCTTCTAGGGCAGCGCACATGTCGTTGATGGGCATCAGGCATGGTCCTCGGGGTCCAAGTTGTTGTACGCCATAAGTACTAGTTGTGGACCAAGCCTCTGTGCTTATTCATACATCATTTGTAATTGTATGTAAGCTCCTAGTGTACTAGCTCCGAAGCTGGCAAACACTGCTCCATCATCATACACTATGCCTCCTAAGTGCTCCTTCATTTATGCCAGCTACTATGGTATTGCCTCCTAAGCAGACAATGCTTCGTCATCATACACTATGCCTGGGTATTGCATCCTACACTGCTCCATCGGCATTGCCTCCGGACGTGAGGTGACCCTCGTCACCCAGCTATTCCAATGGACTATTCCAGCGTGGAGTGGATTTGTCTTAGAAATATTAAGGAGTAATTGTGATTACCTCCTCCAAAGTATCCGGAGGAGACCATACCTCATCAAGTACCAGATCTTCCAAAAACTAATCTCATGCATGAGATTTTGATTATTTTATAAATAGTCACCCACCAAACACTAACTTCATTGATTATAGAAGCACCATCAAACCCGACACAAACCCTCAAAAATAAAACCTGCATTTCTCCTATCTCATACCCAAGGATGGGCCAAAATGAAACCGCTAACTGATTGGTGAGGAATTACAGGTAGTTAGAAAGTCTTTCATGCGAGGGTTTGGCTTACTACAAAATATAATAAGATAGTACGGTATAAGAACTCGGTCCAAAAAGCCACCCCACTGTGTATTGGAGGAGCTATTAAGGGACCGGGAAGGGTTCCGGCCCCCAGGCCTAAGCCCGTTAGTGTATTTTTTCTTTATTTCATGTGTTAAAATTTTATTTTTTCCATCTCGGTCCTCCCATCTAATGTTCTTCCGGAAAAAAATTGTTTCGACCCTCCCAAGAAATTTTTTCTAGCTCCGCCATTGCCACTGTGAGTTGCATCCTTCTTCTATTAATTGCACAGTTTTACGCTTCTTTGATTTACCATTTGCTTTACCCTTGGGTTTATGCTTAGCAGGTTGTGCAGTAATATCGTATGACCCAAAATTTAGAAGATGCCCATTGGTTTCTTCTCATTGCTAGTATACATTTCTTGCTAATCACTTAGTATACGTATCTTATGCAATAGATATGCTTCTGTTTTCTTCTCATTGCTAATCACTTAGTAATCCACTAATTCATCTAAAAAAGATTGCAAATTTGCAATGAAATTTTTGTTGCACTAGTCCTATTGCGTGGTAGCGATATACCTTGAGTTAGAAATTTTATCTGAAGTATTGGCACAAAACAATCACATCAAGGCCATATAGCTTTCTAGTGGTGAAATCTTACCCAAATCCTGGTTTACTGCTAGTCTCGAAGAAGGTGAAAAAAGTGCAATTTGTTTGAAAAGGTATGCTGAACAACATTGATGGAAAGAACATGGCCAATAACGAGGTTGTTACAACTTACAATGTAATTTTGTGAAAAGCTTTATTCAGTTTGTACTATATTCGGCTATCACATTTGATTTCATTACGAAAATATAAGAAGTATCAGGAATTCAGGAATGGTTAAAAGACTAGTAACATCTTGAATCTTTTACTTGTTTCAGTTTTGTCTTTTGGTATCCTGTGTTTGAAAATGTATGAAAAACTTGCGCGAAAAAACTGTTTGGAAATATTTTCAGGAATATGAAACGTGGCTTTCACAATTATACATTTTTAGCATGCCAGAAAGTGCAAACAAAATAGCATTTGAATACTGTAGTATTTATGTATTTTGTGACCTTGACAACTTATTTACCCGATCTACAGCGATTTACAAATCAGTACATATAATACCACAAACAAGTCAAGACCTCCAAACTAAATATAGATCAATTACCTGAAAAATGCTAATGTGCATAGTACATGCAAGAGATCATTCACACCCATAGATATATAGATACAGTTTTGCCAGTAGAAAATGTGTCAGAGCGAAAGGAAACACAATTCTGCATTTTATGTACAGCAGTTTCGGCTTCCCACAAGAAAAAAAATACCCCTACTTAATTCTATTTATTCGACTAGTTTCTAATCTTCTATTTGATGATACATGTGAAGTTCTGTATTATACCACCATATATATTACCAGTTAAATCCTCAATGGTGGCTGCATAACTCAATATACAAGCAAAATGAGACATTATATGCAAAACCCTCCCTTCAAAATGGCACATGTCAGCTACCTTAACCAAAATGGTGCCGTTTTTTTCTCTCCCGTTATTAGTCTCCTTTCGCATTTATAATTAATGAGAATGATATTTGCACCTTATAAAGGGTTTAGATCTAATGAAGGTTTGAAGTTAATTTTATCCCTCATAAGTAGATGAGATACAGAATCTGCCAAGACCCCCTGTCCACCTTGAAGTTCTTGAGTGAGACCACCAAATTGCCTTACAGGGCTGCGCCCATTAGTCCCTGTCTGTTTGGCTCGGAACATATCCGGCACAGGTTCACGATAAGGTATGTTGGTGGGTTTTGAGATCTCGTGCAGGTAAACTGACTGGTTAACGTGATGAAATGGGATTTTAGAACCATTATTGGTTGGAGTGGATGCACCTGAAGTAATCCGTGGGCTACATATGGGAGATGGAGACAACCTATCATTAAGGTGTTGTGGTGACCTTGAATGTAAAAGCGGGCTTCCAATTGGAGAGACAGGGCAGGATATGTTCCTTGGAATTTGAACATCGCTGCAAATATGAGATTATTATTTCCATTATACATTGCAGATATTGTGCAATAAAAAGATAATTTCTACATGAGGATAACTTGTAGAGGGGGCAATGTCGACCCATTTAATTGATTCGGGTTATGTTCTCTTAGTCAAACGAAAATTAACAATAGCTTAGACGATAACGGGTCAAATGGGTTGATACTCCCCAGCTCCTCCCAACGTTTGTGTTTTAAGCATAAAACCTCTTGAATCAAGTATATATTATTGGAATAATTATATTTCTATAATCACAACTGTCTCATTATTTTTATAAAAAAGAGTGGATATAAAGAGCTTCAGCCTGAGTCAACCCAACCCGATCCATTTAACCGACAGCAAAAAATCAATTATGTTCACCCCCACTTTGTCACCTCTAGTATCTTGTGCAAGTGTATCTGGGGAGGGGGAGAAGGAGACATACCTGGAAATAAAGCCCGGTCTTGGCACTCTAAATGAATGGGTAGCAAGTTTATCTGAATCCAATGCTTGCCGATTTCTTGGATGTCCAATACCCTGGAAAACATTAATAAGCCATGACAACAATTAGTTCTTAAGAGTGCCAAGGATTCTAACAACGAATTAACCACATATTTTCAGCAAGCTTCGATCATTATATGTATGTCATAATTTTAGGCCAATAGATTGCATTTAAGGTGTTATGCCTGTAATAACAACTCGAGTACAAACATGTTTTTGAATATCATATCATTACATCAGTTTGTTGGTACATAGCAAGTATATAAAGTACATCAAGTTTCTTGTGAAAAGAAGAATTATTGAGACCTGTAGGCACATTGCAAAAAAGGCATCCGAGTAAAAGATGAGCACATATTTGTTTTGTTTTGATCATGTAAACATGACTGACAATTACTCTCAAGAAACATATGAAATTAAGCTAAAGATGGGAGTAGCATTAATAGTTGATTTATATATACTAATGACAAATATGATCCATTTACTTATAAACGAGCCGATTTGGGTTGTGATTTATCTAAAAGGGCTCAATTAAGAGCATCCACAATGGTGAAGCTTTATATAGGTCCATAATCATTAATTTATAAACCTTTTGATGTTATAAACCTATGTTCACTATGCATAAACCTTTTACAACTCTTTCAAATGATTCATAATAACACATGCATTAAATTATGAATAGGTTCAAGAATATGAACCTCTTCATGCCACATGTACAATGAAACAAATGACTACTATGGCTAAAATGAAAGATAAAGCTTTATAAAGGTTTTAGACCTTTTGATAAACCTACCATAGTGGATGCCCTATGCTAAAGATGGAAGCAGCATTAATAGTTGATTTCGCAGTTTCGTTTTTATTAAAGGAATTAGATAATTATTATCATGACATTGTTTTTAGAATCATAAATAGCACATTGATTATCAATAAAAGCATACAAAAAAGTGTGTGCAGGTCAACATAAATCAAACCTGGCTCGGCCCATTCTACCTAGTACTAAAATTGTCCCGTTTCAACCCGAACCCGTTTTGACCCTCACTCAACCACTCAACTTGTCACCTCTGATATTAAAAGGAATAACATCAGCAGATATATATATCAGAGATTTACCCCATTTGCAACACCAGGAAGTGGATCAGATGGCTCGGAATATGATACGGGCCTTTCCAAAGGAGCAGCATTTTTTACAAAGCAGTGATCCAGCAACTGAGCTGCCGTAGGACGGTGTAGCGGATTTCTCTGTAGACATTGCCTTACAAAATCCTTCCCCTCCTCCGAAAGGTGATCAGGAATAACAGGAAGTTCTTTACTGTTTCCAATCTTAAACAATGCAGCAACCTACGATTTCCAACATATATGATGTTCAATAAAAAGAGAAGATCGTATATAAACAAAGTAGAGTTAGAATAAAAAAATCATGCGTAACATTGAGTTTTCACGCTACTGACCCCTTCGTACTGGCTCCAAGGTGGTTTTGTGGTTGCCATTTCTAGAACTGTACATCCAAGACTCCAAATGTCAACAGCAAGGTTAGAACCGCTGCTATTCTTGATGATCTGCGTTGAACAGATTTATGTAAAGATTGCATATAATATCTTGGTACTTTTCTTTTTTTTCTAGCCAAAGAAAAATATATATTCTAACCTCAGGTGCCATCCAGTAAGGACTTCCTTTGAATGACAATGGACATGTCTGCCCTGTTATCTGCAGGAATGTTTGTGGGTGTTATAATACAGGAAGGGTTTAACCATAGCATGCAGCCTCATGAATCTATGTCAAGCATATAATGCAATTTAACATACTAACAAGACGTGACAAATGGGCAGCTCCAGTAATAGATCAAAATGAGCTTGGATCAAAATATTCTTATAGACTGAAACAGTTCAGGTTGGCCTAAAATGTCTATGCCCCAGGATTAAAATTGTTTATAAATATTTTGTTTGTCTGACATAATTACGAAAAAATAAGTTCCATCACCTCTTTAGAATAAAATAAGTTGGAAGGTTTTAGGCAATAAAATACCATTTTGGCCAACTTCTGACCCATTTTGTCAACCTATTACACCCGTTTCCTTTTAAGCTACTTTTTGCTGATTTTAGCCGTTAGACATCAAACATAACCCGAATCAACCCAGTCAAAAGTGAATGGGTCAAAATTGCCACCTCTATTATTAACAGATAATACAAACTTACATGCTTTGCCATTCCAAAATCTGCCAACTTAACTCGGCCATTTGGGTCAACAAGGATATTTGCTCCTTTGATATCCCTGCAAGTGAAGTTGAAAAACACCCAAGTTCTAGTTATTTTGAAAGACCCATTAGGTCGGTAGACTGTAGATATTTGTTTCTAATTGCTAACTGACTCACCTATGGATAGTATTCTTAGCATGTAAATATGCAAGCCCTGACAAGATCTGTTGAGTGTAACTTCGGATTGCCAGTTCACCAAATTGTCCATAATCTTGAAGAAGTTTATAGATTGAACCACCCGATACATATTCCAAATATATGTAAAGTTTGTCATCAACCTGTTCAGAAACCAATAATCCAGTAAATACAGAAATAATATATATAAATAAAATCTCATTTTACAGAGAAATGTTTTCAAAGCCACAAACTGTAATGATGTCGGCCATCATGGTATTACAGGTGAGTTATATAGTATAAAACTTACCATTTCAGACCCGTAGTACCGCACAATATTTGGATGGCTTAACCGGCTCAATAAAGAAACTTCCTGAAAATTTTAAGAGCAATCACCATAAATGGATATCGCAAACATGAAATGATAAGAGAAACAGAAAGAAATCCTAAATTGCTAACATACATACTTGGCCCAACTGTTTTGCGCTTTCCTTTGACTTTGCATCATCAGAGAACAATGTAACTTCCTTCATAGCACACATTTCCCCGCTTTCGCTACACCAGTAACGTAGACAAGAGCAACTGAGGTTAGAAACTAACACTGAACAAAACTACAATCGTATATCTAATAGGTCAGAACTTGGATGGGTTAAGTTAAAAGATATAACTTATAGGGAAATGAGTTGGATGGGATAATCTGAAATATATTCAAACACGTAAAACTTTCTTAAACTCTATCTGAAAAAAGTTTAGTTTTGTAATTATTTTTAACATAATAACCTTTTACATATTATGCAAAAAAAAAAAAAAAAAAAAAAAAAAAAAAAAAAAAAAAAAAAATAGTGTTAGTGGGTCAGCCCCGATCAACACGTACAAATTTACCCTTCTTTCCTGTCACCCAACCAGCCCATTTTGCTACAACTAGACAAGTAAAACAAGGAACAGAAAGGGGAAATGGAACAGCAATCAACCCATTTCATACCTGTTGAAACCAACATAAACATGCCCAAATGAACCTCTACCTAGCAGCTTCCCCTTCTTCCATCTTGATCCCGGGCTAGGTAAATTATCTGACCGTCCAGGACTTCGTGGTACGGAAGGTGATGTTGCTGCTGAGTTTGGCTGAGAAAAAGGTAAAGGATTGGAAATTGTGACCGGAGGAAGAGGCAACCTGTGACTCTTTTGTTTTATATCATCGGGTCGGTTAATCTGTGACTCGATGGCTGCGCCACCAGCTCTTGGATGAAGTGGTGTGACTGCACCACTATGGATTCTAGAACTTGGGCCAGGGCTAGTCATCTTGGGACTAGGAAGTGGTGAATACTCAGGGCTACCTCTGCTTGGTTGCCAAAATAGGCCCGCCATGTCACCCCCCATAGAATTATGCCCAGAATTCTGACCTGACCCGGGGCTCGAGCACTGTCCAGATCCAAGAAAAGGAAAATCAGGATATGGTTTTGTGGAGTAGAAGGCAGAGTTTATAACTTGCTCGGTTCCAAATGCTCGTAATGGGCTTCTAGAAGGGCTTGACATCGAGCTGTCTGGAGCACTGAAGAATGCACCATTATACGGGACCTGGAGATTAGGGACTTGACTGCTTAACGGTTTTCTTCTAGTGGGTGAAGATGAGATACGATTATCAAAAAGATTATCTAGTGGTTTTGCTACATCTCTTGAATGAACTTTCGTGACAGGCAACTGGTCCTTGACAATCATACTTCAGCAAACCAGAATAAAGATATGAGTTTTTATCAAATGATTATATATATTATTTCTAAATTTTCAAATATAAACTTACTTGGAAGGGCTGCCCGCAGTCGTTCGACTCCCTGTATCGTAATCAGATGCCAAGGGGCTAAGCTGGCTCGAGTCAGGTGGATCATCACTATCACTATAACATTCACCAAAAAATGAATCTGCTCCATCAAAATCTGCAGCATCAGGCCTGGCCCGTGTGTATCCGGTATTGGGGGTTGGAAGAAACGATGGCGGTTTGGACCCCTTTTCTTGTCTCGGTTTTCCAGATGAACTGATTCCAGACTCGGTACGAGTCACACGGGACTGGTGATGAATGGGAAGCGGGAGTGGTTGAGCCTGAGGCCTTTCTTGAAAACTTTGACATCTAGCCACAAGTTTAGATTCTTTGGAAGGTGACACGGACCTGGACTGCACCCTGGAAAGAGACCCGAGCTCTGAAACTGTATCACTGCAACCCCTCCGTGAATCGCCTGATCTATTGGTTAATTTTCTATCTGAAGGGATTCTAAACTTGCGAATTGTGTCAATAATACTCTCCTTGTTTGTCTTCTTCTTTGCTTCTTTTGATGATGACTTGCTCCACCATGAAGGCATGTTTTCCGGTCTTTCACAGAAAATATGGAACCCAAGGTAATATTCACTACCAATATGTCAACCCCTTCACATGAGATTACTCGGTATGTCTCATTCTGTAGGGTTCCGAGACATGTTATGTTTCTGTGGCCACACTTTGATGCTGTACGTGGAGTGAGTTCTGAATGTAAAAAGTTCAGAATAACAACGAAAGATTAGTTATACCTCTGCTACAAAATATACGCCCTATAACACATTATTTTTATGCTGAGTACTATCAAAAGGTTAACTAACAAGTACATCATTTCATGAAGTTGAAGTTGGATAGCAAAAAATTGTCCTGTCGAAAATAAAACAAACACATGTCCTTCTGAAAAAAATCTGTATGACCAATATGATCAGGGAAGTGAGTCAAATATAATAATTTAGTATTTCTTAACACAGCAACAAGCCTTTCATCCCAAACTAGTTGCTGGTGACTAACATATAGGAGGTAAAACAATAAAGGCTAAGTAAGACAGTAACATGCTTCTGTCTGCTACCGAAAGCTAATATCTTTAAACCAATTTGAGAAAAACTACCAGAATTTTGCTTTATAATTGAGTTATGAAAAAGAACGGAAAATCCCAGATAACAGCACCACTTGCAAGTTGCAAGATCAATTATTGTCATGGCTACAACCTACCTCCGTATAACCCTTTTCTACATGACCGAAAAGCAAAAGCGAGCATAAAATAAAATAAGTCAGCCAGCTCATGGAAGGAAACACCTCCTCGATCAGGAATTTATTGCATCTTAGAATATTTAGTGCTTAGTAGTTATCTCAAACCAAGTACGTATTATTTTGGTCCTCTAATCTATTTCTTGTTTCCAAGTGGTTGCTTAAAGAGATCAACATACGAATAGAATTACGAGAACATCAACTAACGAATAGAATATTAATTATTTGTCATAACCTTCTTAATACTACATTCCACATATGTCAAATCATCTAAAAGGCGTTGCTTAAAGAGATCCAAGGCTTATGCTGTCATATATTTAATTTACACACTTTTTATAAATCAACATCTATTGAATTATTGCCTGCGTCATACAGCACTTATTCACCAAAAACTTATCATCATATATACAAAATAACATGGAATAAAATTCAAAAAGTTGAATCCTTTGTCCAGATATGAAGACAAACAACTTTATGCAACTTTACCAAAAATGGAATGCTAAAATTACTTCCTAACAATCAACATAACTATTTATATCTATTTCCAAAAGTAACATACATCTAAGCATTTAACCTTCAATCAAATCAAATGTTCATGAATCTAGCATTTGATCTTCAACATTTCACTATATATTTATTACTTACGATTAGGTAGAAAATCTTGATCTAAACCGTAAAATTATGACTTGAACACAGATCAAACAAACAGACCTAAATCATTACAATAATATGAAAAGTAATTGAGGGTAACTTTGTCCTTTGGCTACTTGCAGTGTATTAATTTCATTTTTCCAAAAAACTATGCAAATTGTATGTGGCCATTTTACTTTGGGACGGAACTAGTGACACGTGACAAAAACCTGAAGCAGGAAGACAGTAAAATGCTTCTCCTCTGCTAATTCCTTCAATAAATGTTAAGAAAAAAATACTTCCAAAAAACGCCTGTGCTTCTATGGTTCTGCTTACTATATACGAATTCAAGAGTGAAAAATCTCGAACCACTGCCTCACTTACCGAAACTCAAAAGTGCTGAACCTCAGGGAGAAATCATTCATCCTAAGGTGATCACAAGTACTCCTATCACTCAGACAACCGCACCACTTGCAACATCAATTATCTTTCAAAAACATACTTTTACGGCCATGTCTACAACCCTACCACCATTTTCTACGTGACACAAAAGCAAAAGCTAGCATAAATAAATCAATCCAGCCAACACCTTAAACAATATACGACCGATAAAACAGTCATCCGTATATGTCCCAACTACCATGAGCATGATGCCAGTAAATCATCCAACGTTACTAATAACGAATTGATGTGATCAGGATATTATTCCTAATAAGCGAGAATTCGTTACAGTTGAGAATATTCAGTCCTAAGCGGTTACCTTATCACCAATCAAAATAATAGAATATTAACTACTTACGTCAAATCATCTAAAAACTATTTCTACTTAAAGTTGTAAACGTGATCAATCTCTAATACCAACTATTATTATCTACCTAATTTCTATAAAATCAATATCTGGCCTTACGTCACACATATCTTATTTCTACTTAAAGCCGTAAACGTGATCAATCTCTAATACCTACTATTATTATCTACCTAATTCCGCTCACTAAAATCAATATATGTCACCTTAAGTCACACATCACTTACTTCTACTTAAAGCCGTAAACGTGATCAATCTCTAATACCTGCTATTATCATCTACCTAATTTCACTCACTTACGTCACACATCACTTATTATTACAAGATAAAAAGTTGCTCTCCTAAAAAAAGCTAAAAAATAATCTATCCAGATATATAAACACAAACAACTTTAACCAACTTTACTATAAAAAAAATCACATCAATCAAATCTAACAATTGATCCAACGGTCCAAAATTACAGCAGATCTAACCTTACGAAATTAATAAATATTGAAGAAGAATAACAAAATTTATAAATAAAAAGTGATCTTACGAGAAGAAGAAGAAGAGCTTATTATTATAACAGCAGAAGATGGATGAGAAATGATGAATAAGCTAGTGAGAGCTTATTTATTTATAGAATTGACGTGTGAAATAAGCTAATGAATGTGAGGTAATGAAGTGATGTCTTCTTTCTTATTGAAGGAGGAGGAGAGAATAATAAATATGGAAAGTGAGTTGATGATGAGAGAGAAACAAACAAAGTAAGTGTTTTTTTATAAAGTGTTTTTAAGTGTTTTGTTTGTGTTGCGTCTTTTTTTTGTTTAGTGGAAGTGATGGAGTGGACTTGTGTTAGTGGAGTTAACTTGTGTCCTGTCTTGATTTTTTGTGTTTAGGATGGAATTAGTTGTGTCATTATCACTTGAGTTTTATATTGTTTAGTTTATGTGTGTTTGATTTATTGACATTCTTGGTTTACTTTGACTTAATGGTTGAAAAATACCTCTTAGATACAGATATTTATCGGTTTATAGTTGACTGTTTACAAAGTTTAGAGTTTTTGTGTTTACCTGTGATGTTTATACCATGGTATTTTTCAAACTCTTAGTCATTCTTTATCAAAAAATTAAGTATGGTCAACACTTATCGACTACTCCTATCAATCATCTCACAATGTTATTAATTTTGTAAAAATTGCAGGTCAACCTTGGTTAAGATAAAACGAGAACAACCTACCAATAAGTCAAACACATAAACATTCTTGAGTGAATGAAGTTGTTGGTATTAACTGCAAGGTCATGTAACAACCACGCATCATTCTAGTATTAATGTTTATTGTGCCAAATGATTCATTAATCCAAGTCGCATCACTATTTATAAGAATCGAAATAGTCGTTTTCGGTTAATTATAAAACATTAAAACATGACAAATACTCTATTTCGGCTAAAGTTCACACATGGGACAGATATTCTGACCACGAGACAATAAAACACTCATACTTAGACAAAAATATAAGTCAATATTAGAGTGCGTTTGGTATGCAGGAATGTCAATCAAGGAATGCATTTTTATTCCAATAATTACGTTTGTTAAATTTTGATTTTCAAAATGGAAATGATATACAAATATCTTATGTGCCAAATAGTAACCATATGGGTAAGATATGATAGTTTGATACCTGAGCCACATTCTTCCTCCATTATTAAGAAGATCATATAATAAAATACTATTAAATATGATAATCAAACCAAGCAATGATATTAGATTTGATTACTTGACTTATATCTATTCTCATTCCACCTTATATAAAGATTGTGGTTCATGAGCAAACCAAACGGACCCTTAGTGATAGCAAGGAAAACATACTCCTATCAATTGGGTTAAAAAAATATTTCACGACTCCACTATCTAATGAACAACACAAAATCAATGACACTATAAAAACCAACTATCGAACAACTTCTCACTGATTAGGTACCACGTATTGAATGCACTTTTCTCGCTCTAATACTCACTTAACTCTTTAATAAACATTTCACATGCTCTTTAGCTGAAATTTGATCATAGATAACGATGTTTATTTCTTAATAACTTATAGATTTGCAGTTAACACGATTTCAGAGAAGCTTATATGTAGGCTTCACCATGTCCGGAGATAAGATTTGATATTGCAAGCAAATTGTGTTGCAAGCAATATCATTTTTATTACTCATATAAGTTAGCTTAGAGCTTCTCAAGTGCAGAGTGGGGTTGTGGCCCTGCAAAAATGGATTTGCAAGCCTATTTTTTTAGTGTATCTTTTATAAATAAAATTTTAACATAAAACAATTTACATGTTTGGCCCCCCTAATAATAAATAAATATAGTTTAGCCCCTCTGATAAAGTAGTTCAAGCTCCAACTCTGATGATCATTTATCATGTTTTGAGTTAAGGTGTTATGATATGATGTCCTTCTTTTGCTTTGATCCATATAAGATATCTTTTTTACGTATCAAGTTTTAGAAATTCAGTTGTACATTATAATTAGATGTTCTTATAAACTTTCTATTACACGTTCATTCAATTCTGTCTTGCAAGTTGCAACATCTATTTGTTGTTGATATATCAAGTTAGTCCCACACTATTGGTTCAAGTTATTTTCATCCATAACTTCTAATGTAGTAGTTGAGACCTACATATATGATTGTACTTACATCCAAATTGACACCACTTCTAGTGATTGTTGGTTTTTATTTGTTACGTACAATGAAACAAAATGAAAAAAAAAATCAACTTTACAAATGTACACTAACTAAATTTCTTAGTGTCTTTACAAATGTACTCTTTTAAGTTGTGTCTTCTATATTGATATCTGCAAATGTACACAACTCAAATTCTCGCTGTTTTTAGTTTAACTTACATGATGTCCAACATAAGTATGTGTAATGAAGGTGTTTGAGATTGCTTATGTTAACGTGTTTATATATTCTAAACATAGAAAGCTAAACAAGTATATATCATCATAACATTGAAAGAGTACGTATGTATTCATTTTAAAAGAGTACATAAGCATTTTAAAAGAGTAAATATATATTCATTCGTAAGCTTGGTATTGTTATTTTTCAATTTCATAGTAACCTGCTTTGTTTTCAAGGCAAATAAACATCAATTTTCTGTATTAAATCAGTAACTTAGACAAACATATGTCAATTGCTTATTTCAATGTTCAAAACCATGTATATGATGTCAAAGCTTGAAACCATGTATATCATGTATGTCAAAGCTTGAGACCATGGTTGTTAGGATCCCGATCCTGATCTTAGGATCTTACAATTTTACGATACTGCAAAGCAAAAACGATCCGGATCTTACATAGGATCTTTGAAAGCTTAAGATCTTATAGGATCCTGATCTTGACCATAGGATCTTAAGATCTAATCCGATCCGATCCTACTTTTCTCGGATAACAAACTAAAAAACTGCAAATTTCTAGATTATTTTTTGTAGAATTTAAAAAACATGTTAATCTTATTAAACATTTCATAATCATAATTTAGTACAACATTTCGATATTCATATAATTTTGTATTTATGATATATAATAATTTGTAAATTTGTATAATATTACAAAAACTATTAAGAAAATTATATTATAGTAGGATCTTAAGATCCCGATCCGATCTTACAATCACGATCTTGCAAAGACGAAAACGATCATGGGTAGGATCCCGATCTTGAAAACCTTGCTTGAGACTATGTCATTACACAATCCGATTAGAAAAATACTAGATCCACCTACACTTTACAAAAATTTTCCCACACGCTGACGTGGCGGAGTGTTGATTGGTTGGTTTTTTGTGGGCCACAGAAAACCAACCAATCAACACTCCGCCACGTCAGCGTGTGGGAAAATTTTTGTAAAGTGTAGGTGGGTGTAGCACACCTTATCCGATTATAATAATTCCTATTATTAACCCCGTGATTGATAAAACAAGTTTATAAGGGTCAACAATTACGGCACGCTTTCACACCGATTTATGTCATGTCATTTCCGTATATAAGTTGGGTCGTTTTCTTTCTCGATGTTTGTATCTCGTATATATGAAGTGTCAAATTTTGTGTTTTCTCCACGTTTTTATTTATTAAAAAGACAGAAGAGTTATTGAAGGCCCATGAATTAATTATTTAGTTGTTTCTTTGCACAATCGAGTATGATTAGATTTTGTTACTTATTCAATCCTTAAATATTTTTTTTAACGGCGAATATAAGTAGAAAAATCTAGCAAGAAGCTAGAAAATTATAACGAAATAAAATGAGGTTTTTGAGCCACTCTATTCATCTAAACTTAGCTTTACATCTAAAACGAATCCAATAGAAAGCACGGGACACCACTTCATAAAAAATAATCGCCTTTGAGAGAGTCTCACGACAAAAAATCTTTTTGTTGCGACAATTCCAGATATACCACCACAGAACGTAGCACGTACCTTCGAAGATCTGATTTTGCTTTAACGGCAGCTGAATAAACGAAAGCCATTCCAGCAATTATTAAATAATTAATGGATATTTTCTAATTTTTAGTCAGGTTTGGTTTAGCTTAAAATATCATTTTAGGTTTATAAACTTTAAAAACCTCTTAACTTGTTAAAAAAAAAAAAAAAAAAAAAAAAAAAAAAAAAAAAAAAAACTTGTTTTTTTTTTTATTTGAACGGCAACAAAAAACTGATTTAACTTGTAAAAGGTTACCAATGGGCTTGTGGTCCACTGGGCATGTCTTATTCAGTTAAGCGTGCCTAGTGGAGAGTAGTACCGGTTTGGGTGACCAAACCGGAAAGTCCTCCCTTGTGGACCACTGCCCTGTCGGTACGATTTCAAAGTCCTTCAATGAAGGTTTCAACCCACCAGGGTTCGAATCTGGAGAAGGCAGGGTTTACTTCAATTAAGTGTCGTGCCTTCGGGCGGTTTAAGTTGAAGGTTTTCCCCCCATCGGGTTTCAAATTGGACATGGATTTTCTTTAAAAGAAAGTAACCGTTCAAAAAAAAAAAAAAAACTTGTAAAAGGTTTTTAAAATCATGTTTAACACTAACTATTTGTAAAAGACATAAAAACAAACAAATGACACAAAGAAAATGTGTATGACTGTATGGTATAAATTTTTTCAAGTAAAACAATAACCAAATACCCTACTAATCTATATTTATTCGTTAAATATGAATACAGACATGGATACGGATGGAGTTAAATTGAATAAATATATATGGAACGACAATCCCATCCATTTTCGTTAGACTCCTCATGACGACCTGTGCGAGAGTCGGTCTAGTGGTCTACCCACGAAGAACGTGCCCCCCCCCCCCCCCCCCCCCCCCACCATTTTGTGCTTGGTTTGGTAGCTCGGCCGATCGAATGTGTGCATTTGTTTTTTTTTTTTTTTTTTTTTTTTTTTTTAATTTTTAATTTTTTTTATTATTATTATTTTTAATTTATTTAATTAATTTTTGTGTGGTATATGTTTTGTTGTAACTAGAGTCGCCTTACTTTGAACTTAGAGTCATATGTTTTTTTAGAAGACAGGGCCAGATGGTTTCTCTTTTAAGTTCTTTAAGACCTTCTGGGATCTTCTAAAAAATGATGTGATGCGCTTTGTTCATGAATTTTTCCATACAGGTTCTATTCCTAAAGGATGTAACTCATCTTTCATCGCTTTGATTCCGAAAGTTTCCAATGCCAAGTTTGTCAACGATTATCGTTCTATTAGCCTCATAGGATGCCAATACAAAATTGTTAGTAAACTTCTAGCCAATAGACTTAGTACGGTTATTGGAAGTTGTATCAGTCCTGAGCAATCTGCCTTTATCAAAGGTAGAAATATTCTTGATGACCCTCTTATTCTTAATGAAGTTATGGCTTGGTATCGTAAACGTAAGAAGGAGCTCATGGTGTTCAAAGTTGATTTTGAGAAAGCTTTTGACTCTGTGCGGTGGGACTATTTAGACATGGTTATGGAAAATCTTGGTTTCGGGATTAAATGGCGCTCTTGGATATTTGGATGTCTTCATAATGCTCGCTCTTCTGTCCTTGTTAATGGGTCTCCTACTTCTGAATTTGATATTTGTAGGGGTTTAAGGAAAGGAGATCCTCTATCTCCTTTTCTCTTCATTTTGGCTATGGAAGGCCTTCACATGCTTACGTGTAAGGCCAAAGAGACGAGTATTTTCAAGGGTGCCTGTTTTGGTCATGAAAACATGCATATATCCCACCTCATTTATGTGGATGACGTTATTTTCTTAGGTGAATGGTCACGGCGTAATGTTCATAATCTTCTGAGTATGCTACGATGCTTCTACTTGATATCAGGTTTAAAGATTAATGTCCATAAAAGTAGTTTGCTTGGTGTTTGTGTCCCTGAAGTTGCTGTTTCTAACATGGCTTATTCCATTGGGTGTGGAGCGGCTAGTTTCCCAATGAAATACCTTGGCGTTCCAGTCGGCTGCAACATGGCTAGATGTTCTAATTGGAGTGCTATTATTAAGAAATTTTCTTCTAATCTTACCCAGTGGAAAGCTCGATTGCTATCGGTTGGTGGTAGGTTATCTTTAATTAAATCTGTGCTTGGTCATCTTCTAACCTACTATATGTCGATTTATCCTATGCCTTTATCCATCATAAATGAGTTGGAATCTATGCGTAATTGCTTCTTTATAGGAGGGGACATTGAAGAGAGAAAAATCACTTGGGTTAGATGGAATAAATGTCTAGCTAGTATTGAGCTTGGTGGTCTCGGAATCGGAAGTATTTTTGGTCTTAACATTGGTCTTTTGTTTAAATGGTTGTGGAGGTTTCTTCGTCAGCCTTCTGATTTGTGGGCGAAGGTCATTAAAAGCTTATATGGTCCGTATGGAGGCATTTTTGATACCTCCATTCATCGCTATTGTCAAAGCACCTGGGGTGGCATTTTATCAGCCATCAGGAGGCTTAAACATAGAGGTATTGACCTGGTTTCTTATTGTGTTCGTAAGGTTGGGGATGGAGATTTGACGCAATTTTGGGAGGATATATGGTGTGGTGATCAGGTTCTCAAAACTCTCTTCCCTCGCATCTATGCCCTTGACACGGACAAGCATTGTTTAGTTAAGAATCGGATTCCCTTCCATGTTTTGAGCCCAGTGCTTAGACGTCCTCCTCGTGGTGGAGTTGAGGTGGCTCAATTCACTGATCTACAAAATTTGTTGGAGAATGTGGTGCTTTCTGACCAACGTGATTCTTGAATTTGGGCGTTTGGATCCTCGGGTTTCTCTGTTGCTTCTGTTCGTACGTTGATTGATTCAAAAACCCTTGATACTTCTCCAAATGCTACTCATTGGATTCATAGCATTCCTAACAAAGTTAACGTTTTCATTTGGAGATTGGGGCTTAATAAACTTCCTTCTAGGGTCAACCTAGATAGGAGAGGCATCGATGTTGGCTCTACTCTATGCTCTATTTGCCAGGAGGATGTCGAAACTGTCAACCATGTTTTTTTCTCTTGTGACATGGCGTTGGACTTGTGGGCTAAGTTGGCTAGGTGGTGGGATCTTGACATTCCCTTATGTGCCAATATTTCGGAGTGGTTTGATTGGGTTAGCTCGCTTCATTTCTCGAATACGGTGAAATCCATTCTTGAAAGTGTTGGAGGAACTCTCATGTGGTTTATTTGGAACTTCAGGAACCAGTTGATCTTTTCTAATACTCCTCCTAAAAAGGCGGTCATCTCGGATTCTATTGTTTCTCAATCGTATTTGTGGATTTCTTCTAGAAATCAGAAGTCTAGTATTGTATGGGTAGATTGGTTTAGAAGTTCTATAGATTCTATAACTCACTTGTAATTTGGTTTCCTAGCTTTTGCTAGTATCTAATAAATTTAAGCCGTTCAAAAAAAAAAAAAAAAAAAAAAAAAAAAAGAAAAATCTGATGTAGCGCTGAGATGATAAGATTGACATCAAATAGGTTGGGTCACAATTACTACTAGTCTCGTTGCATCTTCTAAGTAAAGGCAGCCCAAAATAGTCGTGGGAAAGTTAAGCCTACTTTGTCTACAAAAGGTGTAGATTGGCGGGAACACCCTGACCCCGGGTGCCTTTTGGCACCAGCCATTGTCCACCCCACAAGGAATAGCTCCAGCAACTCTCCTGGCCTAGTGGGGGTTAAGCCTACTTTGTAGCCGAAAGAATGTGGCCCGGTCTTTTTTCTATATATATATTATTGATAACCAAAAATATTTTGTAGTCATTTTTATATTGTATCATACAGCATAGATTAAATTCGAATTTGCAACAAAAAATTTAACTTACAAGATTTAATTTGATAAAGCAAAAATAACAAAAAGTTTTCTTTTTCTAAGAACATACCTCAAATATTACGTTCACTAAACAAAATAAAATTTACGTTTGAATACACAATTCCACATCATGACCATTGGGCTTAATCGGACACGAACCACAGTTTGATGGTTAAGTTGAAATCTAGCCCTTTAAGGCTAGGACCCCATCCTGAATATATAGCCTGAATCGGACTTAATCAGGTTTGTTCACGGTTCACCTCTTTGTAGAAACATGATTAGTCACAAGTCACAATCTTAAAAAATACAGCTTCATATATATGAAGAATCCATACAAAATTTGGATAAACTTAGGAGAACAAGAAACCAACATAAGTTGGTTTTAAGTTGAAATCACAAGGTCGTCATCAACGTAAGATTTACAAAAGATCCAACGTCGAAACGTTTGTAGATTCCAACTTCTGGAAAAAGAATTTGATAACTAAATGAACAAGTCCTGCTTATTCTCATAGAGGCGAGTACTTAATTAATTTATGCTTATTGTGCCAATATTCCACAAACTAATCTAGACCAAAAACAGTAGCTAGAATGCTAGATATAAAACACTTGTGAACTTGCTAGTAACTTTCTGGAAATTTACTTTACAAAAACAGTAATATGAAATGTTGAAAAGGCGACCATCCTATTGAAACACATGGAATTCATTTCTTTATGCTCTTATAAGTGTCAAACCGATTGCTGTAACTATAATTGTTGAAGGAACTCCAAACTTGAGATGAGACCAGAAGGTGAGATTGTACCCAAAATTTTGAGAACGACGAGCTTGTTCACAGACAATCAGATTGGCTGCTGATCCTAGTAGTGAAAGATTCCCGGCTACAGTGCTGACCCATGCCAATATTAGCCATGCTTTTTTCTCCTTTTCTGGTGATATAGTAGCTGCCGCTGCTGCCACCCTTGCTCCAAGCAATAGTACTGAAAAGAAAAAAAAATCACCAACAATTTTAGAGGTGGCAAAATGGGCAGGTTTGACAAATGGGTCATGGTTCGGATCAAAATGGTTCAAAACATGTCGGTCGGGTTGACTAGAAAGCTTGATGCAAAATATATGAGTGGAGTACTGTTGAATAGAAAGCTTACCTGTTGGCACATTTGAAGCTAGATTCGATAGAACAACTATCACAACTGCAAGAATTGCTATACCGCTGATGTGATCGATTTGAGCATAAGGTTCCATGAAGTCCCACATTGCACTCGGGATTCCTGTTCTATTGAAGCCTTCAACGGTAACAAACATTCCACAAAAGAACACCAATAGTGAATAAGAAACCTGGGAGATGAAATAAATGAAAGTTTCAGTTTGTGAGCTGAAAAATGAAAACCAAAAGATTAAGAAAAACCACATATCGTTAGTTATTATGTGGAGTTACCTTCTCTAAGCAGTGCTGAGCATCCTTAAAATCAAGAACCACGAGAGCAAGTGCAGCCGTAATGGCAGTCCACGACATATTTAGTCCCATCAAAAAGGAGACCAACATTCCAAGTGTAATAAGATAAACTCCTATTTTCCAAAATAGTATCTTCCATTTGCCAGACTTTTCATCTATTTCCTCCAGACACAAATCAGGATTTTCAGTCCCAAATCCGTTCATTGATGAAACCCGTGAAACAACTTTTTCATCTTTCTTCTCGGATAATCCATTAACCACGGCATCTTTTGCGAGAATTTCATTGTCACCAGAACCTAAGCGGTTCCTAAGAGTATTATCATGTTTCTCATTAATACTAGGTGAGCTGTGAATACTCATGGCCTCTAAATGAGCATTTAATTCATGAGAATTTAGAGACGTGAGATGTGACATTGTAGCCGGTGAAAACCGATGGGACATCACATCTTCTTCAGGGGTTGCTTCGACCGGAGGATCTTCTTCATCTTTCTTAATAGACAACAATTTCCAAAACATGGATAACAGAATTATAGCATTTACACAAATTCCAATCGCCATAGCAGACACAATCCCAAACAAGAATTGCCCAAACGGTATCTTGCTTTGAACTGCTATTACCAAATTTTGAGGGTTACCAATCGGTGTAGCAGAAGACCCAATATTTGCACTCGAAGCAAGTGCTAATAAAAACGGGTGTGGTGGGAGATTCTGCTGCCTAGCAATTTTAAGCACAAACTCAGTTAGCACAACACATGATGTGTCGTTTGTGAAAAAAGCACTAGAGATAGCAGATATTAAGCAGATTCGACATAGTAAGTCCTTTGATCCTTGGCTTTTCCATGCAAGTAATTTACCTAGATATTTAAACATATCGGCTCTTTCTAGATAAACACTTACGACCATTGTCCCAAATAGAAGACCGAGGATCTGAAGATCAATAGCTGCATAAGCTTGATCCGGAGTTATAACTTGAAAAAGTACCATGAGCATGGCACCAAGTAGAGACCCTGCTGTTCTTCCAATTGGCATAAAGGGCACAGCTGGAAAAACAGCTAAAACCCAAAATACGCCGAAAGCAATAGAGCCTAGAACCACTTTGACAGTTGGAGCCATAACCATTTTGCTTAATGAATAACGACTATATTTCACCAGTTATTGAACTCCCAGCAAGTCTTATAAATAACTTCTAGCAGTTCATTAATAATACACCTTAGTCTTTACATGTCAGGAGAATCACCCTGCAATAAAGAAATAATGAAACTGCTTATTAAAACTACTTATGCTTTATAAATATGCAGAAGTATATAATAAGATAATCAACTATGGTAAAACAGAATGCATGTGATAGTGATTACTGATTAGATTTGCTTCTGTCTTAACAGTATATAATATATAATAACTGAAACAGATATCTGAGGGTATAATCCTAACTGAAACAGTATATAATATATAAAAGATAAAATAATCAGAACTAGATAAGCAATTTTAGAAGGTGTTTTGGATTGCTTAAGTAGTTGCTTATCTGCTTACTGTATTTATTTTAGCTCATAAAAGCAGTTAGGATTATACCCTACCATTGCTTATTAGTTATGATGTAATTAGTTATAAAGTTTTCAAAAAGCAATGGTACCTACTCACTTTTCAAAAAAAAAAAAAAAGGTCGGTACCTACTTCTTCAAACAGAAGAAGATAAGCACCTACTTAATAAGCAACTCCAAAACTTCTTATTCAGACAGCTTATTTCACCTTCAAATATGAAGATAGACAAATAATTAGTCCGGTCGTAGGCAGTTTTTATATATATCGAAACACTGTAAAATGTGTAACAGCTGTAACAAAACGCAATATATCAGTTTTAAACCAATTCCAGACACCATGATAGTAACTTTTAAGCACACTAATAAAGCATCACATATTCACATAGTTCAAAATGTACAAAAAGACACATTTTACAAAACACAAATACCAGAAGTAGCACATAGTCCTATCAATGCACAAATTATATCAAAGCCAAAACACAACTGAAACCATGATCCATCATATCTAAGGATATAAAAATGATCACTCAAATGATATTGGTTTACAAAACGATAAAAAACAAAAAGATCTTGAAGAATCTTACTTGAAGTGAGCTAATGTGTTTTTAATAAAACAAAAAGAACAAGAACTGATGTTCATGTGCAGTGGAAACATACGCAAATTAAGGATTTTGTCTTGTATGCAGAACTTTTTTTAATAGCCACTAATAAAGCATCACATATTCAAATAGTTCAAAATGCACCAAAAGACACTTTTCATTAAAAACTGTCTGAAAAAACACTAGAACAAAGTCCTACGATCATGCATGACAACAACATAACCAAAACAAACCTAGAACCATGCATGATCCGTCAAAGAAAAGAATAAATTCAAACCATATTAACATAAACAGAATCACTCACTTAATATTGGTTTACAGAAACACAAGATCTTGAACAAGCTATATGCTTCTTAGAAATGAGAGCTAATATCTTTTGAAATAAAACAAAAAAGATGATCAAGAACTGAAGTAGTTCACGTGTAATAGAAACAATATATGCAAATTGAGGATTTTGTCTTGTGTCTATGTTAGAGAGAGAGAAAATCACAGATGGATTGATAACAAATCTAACATATGGACAGCTTTACATGACTATTATAAGTTTGCTACCAAACTAAAATTTCATGCAGCCACGTAACTCACGTTGTTTTACTTAAATGTAAGCCACATAAACAAACCTAGTACACGTAATTTGTTTGACTTAAACTTCGTTTAATTAGTGATATGCATGGTATCTAGCTAGCATGGTACCTACTAGCATTAATTGTATTGACTGTGATGGAAGCATCCTGGAGGTTGCAAGGTAAAAGTTGACAAAGATTATATCATTATTGGTTTTTAATAACATGTCGAAATTAACATCTTTTTTCTTCCGTAACAAGTTTCCAATATAGATGTGACACGTTGTTAGAAAACGAAATTAGAATATTTTTTCTTTGGTAACAAGTTTCCAATATAGATGTGACATGATGTTATAGAAAAGTTATACCACTTAGTTAAGCTTACATTCACTTTACTAGAGAAAATGTAAAATATGATAACTTTTTCTTAAGGTTTTGATCACATTTTGGTTAAAGATTTCTTAAATAAATTATAACTACTAGAATTGGACGGTTTAATAAACTATGTAGTCTGTTCCTAACAATGACTTTAAATATTCATGATGTTATTTTCTAATCAATTATGTAAGTACTATATAATGGTTAGAAATATTATTTTATAGATACCAGTGAAACTATAACACGGAATATTTGCTAGAAACGTACATGAATCATACCAAATTAGGCTGATGATATATTGACCCTCCCATAGGGAGGGTTTGCAATGATTAGACGCATCGGAGGGTTGTACGGTGTGCTTCACGGGTTGCACGGTTTGACCAAAAGGCTATGATGTGATGGGGTAGGGAGGGTCCGGTTAAGGTATCCCTACTTACACGGAATATATGCTAGAATTGGTGACTCATAAAAAATGTTGTTTAAGACAAAATAACAAATATAAATTTGATCTGGTATCTAGATTCTGATTCAGTTGAGGGTTAATAAAAACAACTTTTTATAATTAAAAAATAAGTTAGAGTGCACTAATGCATCTTGTCTTCGTGAACATCATCAGTGACATCGATGGGCAGCTAATAATTTGAAAGTAACAAGTTTGTATTTCTCGTGCATTGTATCGGTATTGAATATACTAGAAAGATTAGTAAGATTGAGAATATTTTTCTATGACTTTCGAATATCAGTTATGATTGTTTAAATAGAAGTTAAATATTTGTACAGTAACTAAAGTTAAGAAAAAGATGTTAATTACATTAATTATGTGAATTTATATAATAAAACAAAACCCCTATTGAGAATTTTTCATTTCAAAAAAATGCATTCATACCTTATTTAGTAATAATTTTATTTAAAAAAAAAGATTATTTTCTTATTAAGTAACATTTTATATTTATCTATAACACAAGTAGATAAATACAAAAAATATAGATAAGCTGGAATTAATAATAGGATTAAAATTTTTAAATAATTATTTTTAATAATAAAAAACTATAATTAAATATCATAAATCAAATAAAACAAAGATTAAATTATTTGTTTTTTAATAAATAAAAATATATGATTAAAAAAATTTTAAAAAACTCACGCGTACGCGGGCATTATAACTAGTTAAAGGAGTAAGAAAATCAATTTAAAGAGAAGAAGAGTTTTACAAAGGTATTTGAAAAGAGCTTGTTGGATCCGAGCATACAATTACGACCGTTAAATAAAAAAAAGAAAAGAAAGAAAAAAGCACCTTACCACTACTAATCAACGTTATTAATATTTAGTTTAATTGGGTTGTTAACTGATATAAAGGGGAACATAATGAAGCATTTAAAACTCACATGTAATAAGCAAGACTTATACTTGCAACTTTTTAGTTGAGAGACTTTTTACACAAGTAGTAACATTAAAACACAAGTGATCATTTGGCAAATACTCCAACAGTTAGTAATGTATAACAATCACAATTATACACTAAAACACATACACATGCACATAACAAATTAATTCCGATTATGTTTCTTCAAGCAAATTTCAAATATTGTGATAATATATACTCCGTACGAAAAATATGATAACGTAAGAGTGGACAAAATTGGTAAAAGTAGCTTGGGGTGTGAGTATTCACTAAGGAGGGTACCTATAACGACACCCATATCAAATAAACTTGTATAACCTCGTAAGAGCTGTAACTTGGTATAGAACAAACTCCATATTTAATACTAACATGATGATAATGAAAACTAGATCTTTATTGTTCAGAATGATACTAAGTACAAATATAGAAGAATAAGATACATACCCAAGAGGTTTCCAAAGCAAATATAAGTTGAAAGAAGGGGTACGATCTGATAACGATACATGATGAACCAATATATAGACATGAAATGAAAGCGAGGAAGTCAAGTGTTTCAATAAAAAAACTACACGATTAATGGTTTTCCAATTCATCTTTACATAAATTTACTCTTTTTACCATTTGCATTTCTCTATTCGTAATATTCCTCTTTCTTTAGTGTGGTTATTGTTATTCTGCAGCTTTAAGTTAGTGCTTTGCTAAGTAGACATGCTAGGAATGAAATACCACATGTGGATTTAAAATGTGAGACATTATAGTACAACTTTTCCAAAATCACTTATAAGAAGACCATATAAAGTATAAACTACCCGCAATGTGGAAAGTGGTAGACACTTTCATTTGCTGTTTGCACACTCAAATGTATAAACTCATAAAGAAGTATATAATAATTGTACAGAATACATAGAATAGAGTATGCAAATTGTTAGTTTTGTAGATAAAAATTAATGTATTATGACCGGATTCGAACACGAGATTTCGGGATTGCATACATTACGTTTGAGTTTCAATGTCTTAATAATTATTATATTTAGTTATGAATAATTATTAATTTCACAAATAAACACGTAATAGTCGTTAGTACTTAACGAGAATTGATTAACGGTCGTTAGACGATAAAGAGAAGGACTAGAATGTAATTAGGAGACAAGAAGTATCCGGAAGGTCCTCTTGGGCTCCATAACCGGCCGATCCACAAAGGGGAGGTGTTTCCCACCCTAACTTGGTCTTCAAGATATGTTTAGTATAAATACAATCCCTTGTATTCATTCTACAAATCTCTTGGTTCTCTTGCAAACCATACATTCTATTCTTCATCTCTCCTTGTGCTTAGATAATCGAACTACACCCTTATAGGGTTCCTACTAGATTTTATAAGCTCAAACGATCTTGTTTGGTTTGTTTGTGATCCAAGAACCTAGCTTTTCTTATTGAAACGTTAGTAATACGTGTGTACAAAAACGAAGAGCAAACATATTATTGTTTATAGGTTGTGGTAATCGACTAGGGTTTTAGTCGATTTATTAAACCATAATTTTTAGGGTTTATGGTTCTTGTTCAACTGATTCTTGATCCTTGATTTCTTGTTTCGCTAGAAATCACTAAGGTACGCATATCCTTTTAATTCGGTTAATTTATTACAAGTATTTGATCTTTACTTCCGTTGTATGCTTTGATGATGTTATGTGTTTATATATATAATTGTTATGATTCATAAATTTCAACACAAACAAGTAACTGGAATATGCAAATCATTAGCCTTTCCAATAGTAACTGGAATGTGCAAATAAGTAACCGGAGTATGCTACGTGTTTTTAGGTCCACAATTAGGTCCATGTATCATTTCTCATTATCCTATAGCAAAATGATACATGAGCCTAATTGTGAATCTAAAAATATGTGGCATGATCCTGATAGGTTGTAAATTAAGTGGGTCCCTGTCTGCAGTCACCAGGATGATGCCACGTATTTTTAGGTCCATAATTAGGTCCATGTATCACTTCTCGCGCATTGTATCAGACTATCAGTATTGAATGTTGGAAAATTAGTGCATTTGAGGGATTAATTCACACCTGGTAATGGGCTTCGAGGTACGGAGTGTACACCCATCAGGTCCCTGAATACCCTGACTCAATAGTGGTTATGCAGAGTTTCTACTACTAGTAGTAATGATTCTACTACTAGTGTTGAGATTCTACTGCTTAAGGGTGCTCAAATGGACCGGATGGACCGGACCGACCGACAAAACCGACCGGACCGGACCGGACCGACCACATTTGGTCCGGTCCTCGGTCTAAGTTTTTTGGCTATTTCGGTCCTCGGTCAGGTCGGTCCGGTCCGGACCGACAAAAAACCCGAAAAATCATGCCAAAACCATGCCATTTGGACCGGACCGACCGAAGACCGACCGGACCGAGACCGGACCGAACCGGACCGAGTACACATCGGTCCGGTCTCGGTCCTCATAAATTACGGTTCTCGGTCTTCGGTCCGGTCCGGTCTTGGCCGGTCCGGTCCGGTTTCCGACCGATGATCACCCCTACTACTGCTAGTGTTAATACTAACAGATTCTACTGCTAGTGTTAAGTTTGTACTGCTGGCATAAGTTTATTCTGCTGCTGGTATAAGTTTGTACTGCTAAGCTTATAATTGTACTGCTCGTTTTAACCACGGATTCCTGCTATTATGGAAACTATTATGATATAATTAATGGGCCGTTAATTATACATAATTCCATGGGCTAGGGTTTGAGTAATCTCTATTATAAATATAGGTCATAACATAACTGCATGGATATAGAACACACAAACCCTAAACACTTGAATACGATTTGGTTCTTGATTTGTGCCTAAAATAAGAACATCACTTGGTCTTATCCCATAGAGATATTCGTGTAACCTAGGCATAGGGTCGAATAGTTTCTATTGGAAAGTGATAACACGATTTCAAGTGAATATCCGGTACTCATTGATTATCTACACCCCGATTTGGGAAACCCTAATATAACCAACAATCAATAAAACTATTTAGTGATAATCAATGGCTTCTGCTTTGAGACATATAGCTGCTAACTTTTCCAAGTTGGAAAAGTTTGAAGGTATTGATTTCAGAAGATGGCAAAAGAAGATGCACTTCTTGTTGTGTAGTATAAATGTGGTGTATGTCTTGACAACTGCTATTCCTGAAGATTATGTGGATGATGCTACTGTGGATGATTACGTCTGCAGGGGTTTAATTCTCAATGGTATGTCAGATTCTCTCTTTGATATTTATCAGAATGTTGAATCTTCTCAAGAACTAAGGGATTCCTTGGAAGCCAAATATATTGCTGAGGATGCATCAAGTAAGAAGTTCCTTGTAAGTAATTTTAACCATTACAAAATGGTCGATTCTAGGCCTGTAATGGAACAATACAATGAATTTCTTAGTATACTTGGTCGATTCACACAACACAAGATGAACATGGATGAGGCTATTTCAGTCTCTTGTATCATTGATAAACTACCCCCTTCTTGGAAAGATTTTAAGCATATGCTGAAACATAAGAAGGAGGAATTAACTCTTATTAAGTTGGACAGTCATTTGCGCATTGAGGAATCACTCAAAGCACAAGATAGTGACAAGCCAAAGAGTATCAATGCTACTGGTCCATCAGTTATCAATATGGTGGAGCATAACAACTCCTCCAGGTACAATGACAACAAGGGCAAACGTAAGCATCATGATAACACCAAATCTGATCTTAACAAGAAACCAAAAGTGACTTGTTGGAAGTGTGGGAAACCTAGACACTTCATGAAGGATTGTAAAGGTGTTAAAATTGGCAATAAAACCAATGGATCAGGCACAAGTGGATCAAGGAATGGTAATACCAATTCTCTTAAAGGTCAGAATATATTTAATAAGTCTTTTGAGATTTATTATGTTACATATATATCTGAAGTGTACTTTATGCAGGATGATGATGTTGCGTGGTGGGTTGACTTTGGAGCAACAATTCATGTGTGTAAAGATAGAAGATGGTTCAAGAACTATGAGTCACTGAATGATGGTTCTATTCTTCATATGGGAAACGAGTAAACAACCCTAGATGTGTGGATTTAAAGTTTAGTTCTGGAAAGATTGTTTCTTTGTTTAATGTTTTACATGTTCCAAATATTAGAAAGAACTTGATTTCTAGTAGTGTTTTGAATAATTGTGGTTATAAACAAGTGATTGAATCTGATAAGTTTGTTTTTATCTAAACATGGTGTGTTTATTGGTTTTGGTTATTTGTGTAATCAAATGTTCAGGCTTAATATTGTTAATGATATTAGTAATTCAGCTTTTATGTCAACCTCTAAACTTAATGATCCAACCCTATGGCATGCTAGACTTGACCATGTACACTTTAAAAGGATGCAAGATATGTCCAAGGATGGATTAATTCCAGCCTTTTATATGGACACTAAAAAGTGTAAAACTTGTATGATGAACAAAATAACTAAGAAACTTTTTTCAAAGTGTAAAATGTGAAACTAAACTGTTGGAACTGATTCATAGTGACCTATGTGAACTACATGCTACTCCCTCTTTGGGGAATAATAAATACTTTGTGACTTTTATTGATGATGCTTCTAGGTTTTGTTATGTTTATTTGTTACATACTAAGGATGAAGCATTAGATAAATTTAAAGTGTTTAAAACTGAAGTTGAATTGCAACAAGGATCCCTGATTAAAAGATTAAGAACTGATACGGGAGGTGAGTACATGGATACTCTGTATTTTCATTCTGTTGGTATAATCCATGAAACGACTGCCCCCTATACTCCTCAGAAAAATGGTATTTCTGAAAGGAAAAACAGGGTGCTAAAGGAGATGGTTAATTCCATGTTGTCCTATTCAGTGTTGAGTCAAGGTTTCTGGGGTGAAGCTATGTTAACAGCTTGCTATTTATTAAATAGGGTTCCCAATAAAAGGAACAAGATAACCCCTTATGAACTTTGGACTAAACAAAAACCCAACCTGAACTTTCTCAGAGTTTGGGGTTGTAGGGCTGTTATAAGACTCCCTGATCCAAAATTGAAAACTTTGGGTGAAAGATGCATTGAATGCATCTTTGTTGGATATGCTGAGCATTCCAAGGCATATAGGTTCTATGTTATTGAACCTAATGATTCTGTTTCAATTAACTCAATAATTGAATCAAGAGATACAATCTTTGATGAGAACAAATTCTCATCTATACCTAGACCAAGTCATAGAATTCCAAATGGAACTAAAGACATTGGTGTTTCTGATATCTCTGATGAGGTTTCTAATGAGGTTGTGGAACAACAACCTGAACCTGAGCTCAGAAGAAGCAAAAGGGTTAGGACTCCAAAGTTATTTGGACCTGAGTTTCAATTATATTTGATTGAAGGAACAAGGGATGAGGTCTCTCACCAATACTCCTATTGCTTCATCGTGTATGGTATAGTCAAATGGTAAAGCCGAGGTCGTCCCAAGAGCTAAGGTGCGGAAATTATCTAAGTCGTGTCACGTTTAAAAGGGGGTTTTGAGTTAAAAGATTAATTAAACTAATTAAAAGTAATAACAAGACAATAAAGTAAATAGAAGGAAATCAGTAAAGAGAAGTAGTGTTAACCTAATTACTACTCTTGTTATAATCATGACTAGTTTTCCTATAGGTGCATCCTATCATATCGTTTGGGGATACGATATTCATTTCGGGTCAGATGGTCAAATTTGCCTAGATCTATCTTATACCTTGTCCTATCCAAAGCTATTGTAAATCCTTGGGTTCATCGGTACGACGACATAAGAGTCATTAAGTGCCTCTACTAACATGGACAAGGCTAACGAATGCGGCATGGTCAGATCTTACACCCCTTTAACTCCGTTAAGTGTCTAGCATTGGTAGGTGGTCCTAGGGTTAATTCGCACATGTATGGTGATATTGCTATCACCAAGTCACATCCCTATCGACTTGCTTCCTAGGGTTAATTCCACAAGTATCTAGAGAACAACCAACGCTAATCACTACGGGAACTAGAGTGTCCCAAGCCTCGCCATGAAAGTAAACAAACAATAGACAATAGATGCGTGAAAAACTAAATCATTAACATAACAATTTCATAACTAGGCTAACACCAAGAGGTGTTTAGCCAAACATATAGTAAATCATACCAACAATAATGAATAAAACATAAATTGAATTGAACAATATGTTTGATACAAATTACTTGATGTAAGGTTAATGATGATGATGATTGCAAGTGAATTCTCCATTGGGAAGTGGTTGGTTGCTGCTGAAAGATGCCCAGAGATGGTGCCTTAGTCGCTCCTTTGAAAGGGGGGGGGGGGGGGGGAAGAAGGATGATAAATAATGTAGAATTCGGCCTCTATTTATAGATTTCGGACCTGTTACGGCGTAGTTAATGTCCAATTATGGCGTAGCACCATCATAGTTACGGTGTAACACGTTCTGGGCTCAATCTGGCAATTTTTCATTGCTACCCGCGTAGCTGTTTTGTGAGCTACGCCGTAGCTACTTCAGTCCGTGTTTTGGTCATCTTCGAAAAATCATATCTTTTGAACCGTAAGTCATCACGGGACGCGCCACCTGGAGTTTCGAAGGTAATTGAGTCTAGTTTCATATAAAAATAGTCTCATGGCCTCAATCTCACTTTATTTTCAGTACATGAAGTAAACATTACTTGTTGTTCAATAGTTTGCGCCTAAGTTAATAACTACGACGTAACTAAATGGAAAGTTACGCCGTAACCTTCATACAAAACTCCTACGGTGTAGCCTCAAGAGTGGCTACGCACGTAGAACTCTCGTTAACATATCTACGTTGTAGGTAGAGAGTTGCTACTCCGTAGTGCCCTTTAGTAGATCTCTACGCCGTAGTCATGAAGTGAGCTACGCCATAGTCTTCATAAATCCTTGCTACGGCGTAGGTGGATGAACCTCTACGCCGTATTAAGTGTAGAATCCATATTTTCCATGTATTTGCTCTTAAGTCCTTCCATTTCCACGTTTGTTCGTTCTTTTACTCATCTTTACCCTGAAACCAAAATATGAACAAATAAGAGTATAAATCCTTCATATGAATGGAAAATATGAGCAATTTAAGGGGGAAATTAACACTTAAATTGGGGGTAAATTTGATATTATCAAATATCCCCCCACTTGAACTCTACTTGTCCTCAAGTAGACTTTTTAAATTATTTCTAAAAAGATATCTCCCAAGTTATCTTGGAAGATATGAGTTTAAAAATTACCTAAGCTAGAAATTTCCAAACCGAGCACCTCACGAAAAAGGAATTGAAATCACACTCTCTCTCACTAGTCTAAGTGTAATTATTTGGGGTGATCACTCAACTGCTCAGTCATGGCGAGTATTCTATTATAGGCTTGGCAAAGATACTAATCTCCACCACTAGAGTCTATAGATGCAGCTATTCTAAAAAGGCAAAATGGTTGACGCAACATAAAGGCTTATGGGGCTAATCAATCTCTACCAATACCATTATTCCAGAAAAGGCGACAAAGCCACAAATGCTTGCTCAAATCCATGAACAAGACACTTGTGACTGCTCAGTTCCTTAACTCGAATAAGCTAAAGGTAAGGAATGACAAGGGTAGGATAAAGACATGTGAGAACATTTAATAGGTGTAAACAACAAGACACGAAACAAATAGTTTTCTAAAGTCCACAATCGCCCCGTCACTAGTCGCATTCAATCCCATAGCCAAACTCGAGGGTCAAGAGTCAAGGGGTCTTCAATAACTTCAATACACGAGTTAATGCATATAAAATGTAATGTAGTGCCTCATAATCTCCATAAACTAGGCAAACAAGATGCATTAACTCGACCTTCATCATCAATGGAAAAAAAAATTATGTGCTCTAAAATTTTTAAAATTTGGGTAAATTTTGCACATATTTTGACCAAAAACCATATAATCAACCATTTCTATCTCCCATCCCCCCACTTGAGATGTACAATGCCCTCATTGTACAAATACTGACTAAAATTTGAAAGGAGAGATAGAAATGATATGGGTCCAAATAAGCTTCGCAAGGTGGAAATACTTACCACAATACGACACAGAAGCTGATTTATATTACCATCAGTTAAAAACAAACTAATAAACAAACTCTTGCTTGCATTCTTTTTATTCTATTTTTTTTTATGCAAGACAAGGTATACAAGAATGGAAAAGAAACAATACGAATAAACAAAGCACCCCCCCCCCCCCCCCCCACTTGAGATCAACTATAATCTAAACCCGATCTTCTTCCAAAACCCTTTATTCAAAACCCGCGACTTTCACTGGCGAAACCAAAATTAACCAACAACGCCCGGACCGTGGACTATAAGAAACTACAGGGTAGGCTAGGCGATAGGTGTAACGAAACATATATTGGGTGAACAAAATGAAAAGAAAAGCTCTGAAGGGTGTATCTAGGGGTATCTTGCACTAAAAGTGAGTGCAACTAAAAGGGTTTAACAGGGGGATTGACTAATCAATGTGAGAAGTCAATATACACAATACATAAATTATGGGCTATTTGGGTTTTTCCTAAAATTTGCCTTAATTCCTAGCTGCACCGATTACACCAAGTTACCTCGGAGTAATGCTCATTATAATGGTCTCAAAAAGATATACATGGCCAAGTTCTAAAGTCTACTACAGCCACCGGCACACTCATTTTAATGGAATTTTGTATAAGGGGAAAACGGAAAGGCTTATCCTCACACAATGGAAATATAGGGTAGGTGTGCTCAGTATAGATTAATCTAGTTAAGTAATGAAAAACATGTCAAAATTTTATAAATGAAATATTTTTCACTAAAAACTAGAAAAATAAGGCAAGTAAAATCAAATGGGTGTTTATTTATAATCCCTTCCCCCCACTTGGGTCATACTAGGCATATAAATGAAAGATAGAAAGGGTTAGAAAAGGAACAGAAAAACTCCCCTGGATCTGCTCGGTATGATCAATAGATGTCACTTCACGTAACATGCATCAAATGTTCCTCCTTGAGCAACATCCATCTCCAACTTCAATTCTTTATTACCACCATTGCGGTACTCAAATAGGTCGGATATAAAGTTTTTCTTGTACCCATGAACACTACTTCCATCATCATAGAACCTAATCAACAAAAATAATACCAAAAAGTATAATACGAAATGTAAAATAAAAATAAAATAAAACCTAACTCACTTTCGTAGGAATCACGATTGCATTTAGCGTATGCAACAAGCCTTTTAAACCACTTGGTGTCCCAAGTGGACGAGTGAAGTCTCGTGAGGGTTTACAGGGAACACACCCACAAAGTTCATTTAAAAACTAATACAAGTTCAAGTATGTTTGTTATAAAAAATTTAAAATTTATTTGGTACATGAGAAAGCAACGGCGTAGTCATAATGCTGGACTATGCCGTAGGTGGTAAAATCAAACAGTCTATCACCTGGATGATGCTACGGCGTAGTCAGGAAATGAGCTACGTCGTAGTTGTGTCCTGAGGAAAATATTTGGAGTGGAGACTCCAATTGTAGCTCCCCCATCGTCTACCTTTTTCTATTACTTGCACAATGATTACAACAAAACATACCAAACCAACTATACTAATAAAATCAAAAGCAAAAAAAAAAAAAGAAAAAAAAGAAGATAGGCATGGGGTGCCTCCCATGAAGCGCTTGTTTTTGTTCGAGTCACGAGCTTGACTCCACCCTTATTTACCGAGTAAAAGGGTGTTCATCCCTTCACTTGAAATCAAGTGTGGGTGAAAATAGCAATAAACACCGTAAGGGTGTGAATTTGCTATAGTGTAGGGAAATGACGAAGTAAAATTATACCTTAAGGGATATTTCATTTCCCTCCTTACCATACCCATATTCGTGGATTGTTTTGATGATTGGCTCATTCCGTGTTGCTGTTGACTAACTGGGTTCAATGCCAAATTTGTTTCAACAATAACCATGTGTACCTGTACCTCCATAGAGAACGATAAAGGATCTTTGGAAAGCAATTGCTCTAGCTCCTTCACATCCTTTGCAGGGTCACATTTGGATCCTTCATTGATCACGGAAGTATTCAAGAGCTCATCTCCGAATTCTTTTACAAGCTCATCCACAACTGGGTTGGTAGCATGTGCATCTTGATGGACATTTAATAAAAAGCGTTGACATGTCAGCATCAATTCATTAATCCATTCATCATCTTCCTCTTGGGCTTCCTCTTCCTCAATTGTAGTGTTGATATCGGAATTATCAATATCCTGTTCACAAACACTAGAAAAAATATTAGCAATAGTGGAAACAACATAGTCAAGAGGGTCCTTACAGTCTTGGTTCACATCTTCAAATTCTTCATTATTACACCCATTATAAATCTTCTCTTGTTCCATTCTTTGAAGATTTTCAGCTCCAACCCTGAACAATTCATCTACCCCTCTTGCTATCATCAAATCTCTATCTTCAGGATGGGATCGGGTGTGTCTTGTGAATAATTGCTAAAGCTGGACGTGAAACCATGAGTGTAATTATTCTTCTCGCGACATTGATTGGCCATGTACCGTTCATATTCATGAATGGTCATGTTATCAATGTCCACTTCGTTCCTCTTACTGAGAAATGTGGAACCGTTATTGGTGAATGATCTTTGAGTTTGAAAGGAAGTTTCAAAAGAAGAGAATCTTGTAGGAGCTCTCCTAGATCAGATGTTTCTCCTTCGTTCATACTCCTTCTCTTCCACATACTCCAAGTATTCATTCATAGTCATATTATCAATATCCGGCTCCATTTCCATGATTACCTGAAACAAACTAACAAACCACGAAAAACAGAAGAAAAACAAAAATAAAAAGAACTAAAAACAAAAAAGACTCAAATTAAAATACTAATAGCTCCCCGGCAACGGAACCAAAAACTTGATGCAGGTTTTACTGACCATGTTTTAATATTTATAAAGTCTCATTTACCTAAGGTCTACCTTTTACGCACTAACGGACAGTGTATCCGATCGTGTGTGGTATAGTCAAATGGTAAAACCGAGGTCGTCCCAAGAGCTAAGGTGCGGAAATTATCTAAGTCGTGTCACGTTTAAAAGGGGGTTTTGAGTTGAAAGATTAATTAAACTAATTAAAAGTAATAACAAGACAATAAAGTAAATAGAAGGAAATCAGTAAAGAGAAGTAGTGTTAACCTAATTACTACTCTTGTTATGATCATGACTAGTTTTCCTATAGGTGTATCCTATCATATCGTTCGGGGATACAATATTCATTTCGGGTCAGATGGTCAAATTTGCCTAGATCTATCTTATACCTTGTCCTATCCAAAGCTATTGTAAAGCCTTGGGTTCATCGGTACGAAGACATAAGAGTCATTAAGTGCCTCTACTAACATGGACAAGGCTAACGAATGCGGCATGGTTAGATCTTACACCCCTATAACTCCGTTAAGTGTCTTGCATTGGTAGGTGGTCCTAGGGTTAATTCGCACATGTATGGTGATATTGCTATCACCAAGTCACATCCCTAGCGACTTGCTTCCTAGGGTTAATTCCACAAGTATCTAGAGAACAACCAACGCTAATCACTACGGGAACTAGAGTGTCCCAAGCCTCGCCATAAAAGTAAACAAACAATAGACAATAGATGCGTGAAAAACTAAATCATTAACATAACAATTTCATAACTAGGCTAACACCAAGAGGTGTTTAGCCAAACATATAGTAAATCATACAAACAATAATGAATAAAACATAAATTGAATTGAACAATATGTTTGATACAAATTACTTGATGTAAGGTTAATGATGATGATGATTGCAAGTGAATTCTACCTTGGGAAGTGGTTGGTTGCTGCTGGAAGATGCCCAGAGATGGTGCCCTAGTCGCCCCTTTAAAAGGGGGGAAGAAGGATGATAAATAATGCAGAATTCAGCCTCTATTTATAGATTTTGGACCTGTTATGGCGTAGTTAATGTCCAATTACGGTGTAGCACCATCATAGTTACGGCGTAACACGTTCTGGGCTCAATCTGGCAATTTTTCATTGCTACGGCGTAGCTGTTTTGTGAGCTACGTCGTAGCTACTTTAGTCCGTGTTTTGGTCATCTTCGAAAAATCATATCTTTTGAACCGTAAGTCGTCACGGGATGCGCCACCCGGCGTTTCGAAGGTAATTGAATCTAGTTTCATATAAAAATAGTCTCATGGCCTCAATCTCACTTTATTTTCAGTCCATGAAGTAAACATTACATGTTGTTCAATACTTTGCGCCCAAGTTAATAACTACAGCGTAACTAAATGGAAAGTTACGCCGTAACCTTCATACAAAACTCCTACGGTGTAGCCTCAAGAGTGGCTACGCACGTAGAACTCTCGTTAACATATCTACGTCGTAAGTGGAGAGTTGCTACTCCATAGTGCCCTTTAGTAGATCTCTACGCTGTAGCCATGAAGTGAGCTACGCCGTAGTCTTCATAAATCCTTGCTACGGCGTAGGTGAGTGAACCTCTACGCCGTATTAAGTGGAGAATCCATATTTTCCATGTATTTGCTCTTAAGTCCTTCCATTTCCACGTTTGTTCGTTCTTTTACTCATCTTTACCCTGAAACCAAAATATGAACAAATAAGAGTATAAATCCTTCATATGAATGGAAAATATGAGCAATTTAAGGGGGAAATTAACACTTAAATTGGGGGTAAATTTGATGTTATCAGCCTTCAGCTACTATTTGTCCCAAACACCCCTATTCATTCTAGATTTTAGGATAGTTAAAGTAGGAATTAGACTGTAATTCCTGTTTTACAAGTAGCTTATATGTCAATCTCATCACCTTTGTGCTTATTTCAGTAGCTTGAGCTTAACTAGTGAGCTTATTTTAGCGTGCATATACTCCCACCCTTCTAGGCCTGCACTTTCATGGCCTCAACAACCCCTCAATGATGGATTTTTATTTTGTTCATTCCTTGTCCATATGACCCAAAATTTGGTTTGTGACATCTTTGCTAGCTTGTGTTCATGCCTATATTTTTATTTAATTTTTAGGAATTTTTCTTTCATGCTTTTAGGGTAGCCTAAGTAGCCCCATTTCACTGTTTGCCTGTCCCATAGCAGCCCCTAGTATGCATTTCTAGGATTAGTGCTTTGAGATTAGCAACTGCTTAATGTCTGATCCCTCAGCTCATTTAGGTTTGATTTAATATCCCTGTAGTGTTTCAGCTTATTGCTAGCTTATTAAGGGTTTGTGGTTCCAAAGCAGTTAGGTTTCCTCTTTGATTTAAGCCATTAGAGCCTTATTAGATTTTTTTAAGAATTTGATTCAAGCTTTTGCAAGCTCAAATTCCTTATTAGCTTTTATGTTCATTTTTCAAGTATCCTTAGCTTTACTGATTGCTACAGCTGCTTATTTCATTTTCTGATCTTATTAGCTTGCTTAATCTCTGTCTGCAACTAGGCCTTGGGACTGTTTGATTTAGGCTTATTCTAGTTTTGCTTATTGTGGGAATCAACTTCTCAGCTTATGTTAATTTGTTTTGTAGTCCTAGCTTTTGGACTCTGAGCCCAGTTTTCATCTTATTTGTTGAGCTTATTAGTCCCCGGCACCAGTATAATGAACTTGTGTCACAAGCTCAGTGTTAAGCTCATAAAAGCTCATCAGGGGATGAAACTTGGTATTCTTACTCTTTGCCAGCTTGGTTGAGTCTTTTGTCAAAATCAGACCCTAGCTTTTACGATTGAGCACTGTGCAATAAGCTTATTTAGACCATTGTGGACTGCTTTTCCCCTGTACCTGTCCTAAGGAGCTTGTTTCACAAACTCACTTTTAAGCCCATTCAAGCTCCTTTTGGTCTGGAGTTGGCTTATATGTTGTTTGCTATCCCAATTTTATGGTATCATGAATTTTAGAACTTAGCTTTTAGTAGATCAGCTTGTGCACCAGCTTGTAGTGAGCAAGTTTAACTATTTGGTTTTCATTTATCTCATTGTTGCTTATCCGCTCTTTTTAGCTTTTTAGCTTATTTAGTTCTTTTCATTTAGCTCATTTTAGATTATTTAGGTTGCCTTAAGTTAGTGGTAGCTTATTCAATCATTAGTTTCAGCTTGTAGCTTTCAAAATGAGCTTTTGAGTTTCTTAGAATCCTTTAAGTGTTTTTCTTTATATATATATATATATATATATATATATATATATATATATATATATATATATATATATATATATATATATATATATATATATATATATATATATATATATATATATATATATATAGGGAAGGGATCCGGTGCGGATTGAGTTTTAAGTAGGGATGGTGCGGATAATATCACAGTAGTTTTTTTTGAAAAATTCAAAAAAATCTGAAAAAATAAAAAAAATAGAAAGGACAAAAAATTATTAGGAATCGCTAAACAAATATTCAAAAAAGAATCGTTTTTATGGTTAAAAAGTATTATGATATTATGGTTTTTTTTAATATCACTCTAATACTCATACATTCTTTTTCAGTTTTTTTAATATCACCGTAAGTTTTTTTTAATATCGTAATAAAAAAAAACAATGATATTAAGCTTTTCACTAATATCACGGTTCATTTTTACATGTAAAAAAGTTTAATATCACGTTGGTTTTACAATATCACCGTAGCTATCATGGGTTTTTAATATCACGGCTCATAATATTGTTAATATCACGGTAGAACTCATAATATGGTTAATATCACGGTAGCACTCATAATCAAAAAAACAAAAAGTTCTCAGAAAAATCTGAAAAAATAAAAAAATGAAAGAAGATAACAATATTAAGGATCGCTCAAAAGGAAAAAAATTAAAAAAAAAATCATTTTCATGGTTAATTGGTACCGTGATGATAGCGTTAGATCTGGATTGGACGGACCAGATCAATTCGCACGTCCGCACTTAAAAATTTTATCCGCACGTGATTCTCACTCTATATATATATATATATATATATATATATATATATATATATATATATATATATATATATATATATATATATATATATATATATCTCAACTGTTTTCATAAGTTACTTATTTCTCAACTTAATCTTAGTTTTCCAAAAAGTTGTTTTTGTAAAAAGTTTACGTTTTCAGTTAGTCTTTAAGTTTTTGAAAAAAAAATCCAAAAAAATAATAGTTTGTGCAAAAAGGTGGTTAAGGGATTCGAACTCAGGACCTTTTGCTCCCCCAGACCACCAAACTGGGCACAAGCACCATCTGCCCTAAGTGAATCTTAGTGTTTAATATTTCCTCTCTTTTATTTATGGTATACTTTTTTTCTTTTAGCTTATTTTCTACTTAGCTTATTTTTAGTGCCTATTAATAAGCATTTTGCACTTTTTATATTTTTCCTAGCTCACTGTTGTTATAAAGTATTTTTATAAAAAGTTTGGTAATTTTTACTTTTCATTTAGTATTTTTAATAATTTAAATTAGTATAATTAGTTTATAAATAGTTATTAATTAATAATAATTAAATAAAAACTCAAAAAAATAATTTTCTTTTTTCTAAAATCTTCTTTTATCATTAGGATCTTAGAAAAGTTATTTTCATATCAGTAGGGTTAATTTTGCTCTAGTTTCATTTTTTATTTTGCGCGTTTACGTTAATTTTAATATAAACGCGCATTTTTAAATTTAAATACGTTTTAGGATAATTTGGTCTTACGTAATTGTTAATATTGCTTATTTTAGTTTTTTTTAACTTATATTCGCTTAGTGTAATCATCCAATCCACTATCTCTTTCTCATTCAAAATCACCCGATCACAAGTTAGTTTTTATACAATTGCACGCCTCGTCGGGACATAACGACCTGGGGAAACACTGTACTCCTTGGAGATTTGGCCCGAGCTGTTTGACCATATTAACCACATCCGTGGTTGACTTTGGTTGACCGTTTTGAGCCAATCAATGGATATAGAACACACAAACCCTAAACACTTGAATATGATTTGGTTTTTGATTTGTGCCTAAAACAAGAACATCACTTGGTCTTATCCCATAAAGATATTCGTGTAACCTCGGCATAGGGTCGAATAGTTTCTATTGGAAAGTAATAACCCGATTTCAAATGAATATCCGGTACTGATTGATTATCTACACCCTGATCTGGGAAACCCTAATATAACCAACAATGAATCCTAATTTGAGTCTTGTTTATATTATATTATATTATATTCTTATCTAAGAGTTATTTTCTCAACTTATAAATTTCAATATATAGTTTAGGTGATCCACTTTTGTGTGTAACTAAAGTTGTATTTTAAAAACAGTTTGAGCTCTCGTTTGAGGTTTTGTTTTGAGTTTCACCTCTAAGCCACTACAAAAATTGGTAAGATTGATAATATATTCCTATGACCTTCGAATACCAATTATGAATGTTTAAAAAGAAGTGAAATATTTACATTAACTAAAATTAAGAAAAAGATGAAAGGAGTAAAAAATCTTGCTAAAACATCTTCTAAACTTAAATTAAACAATACAAATAATACATGATGGTGTACAAATTATTCAAACACAAAAATAACAATTAAAAAATACAAATAATAAAGCCAAAAATACTTCCTTCAAAGCCAAATGTACAAACTTATTTAACACAAAATATGCACTACTACAAATCTGGGAATAGAGCCCCCTTCATAGAGCCCCTTTAATACAAAAAACGGGTTCTATAAGGGATTCCTTAAAAAACAAAGGCATAAAGTCCGGTTATGAATTGGAAAAACCGGGCTCTAATTGAGCCACAAAATAGAGCCCTGTTTTATACATGAAACCCGGCTTTATTTGTTTCATTTTTTTTTTCCTTTTGAGCGGGATTTCTCCCCCTTCTTTTTTATTTTCACTTTGATTTCTTCTTTCAATTTTTCCATTTCAAGCGGGATTTCTCCCCCCATTTTTTGTTTCATTTTGCTTTCTTCTTTATTTCCACCTAGACCACATAAACATTAACCCTTAAATCACTTTTTACATGTTTCCAGCTGGATGGCTTGAGTTTGAAAATCTTTAACAACCAAGTATGCAATCTTTCTCTAACATTCAATTTATTCATTATGTTCCAAGTGTTAGTGGTTGTTGGTCCATTTTTTAACAAGTCCAGTTCCACTGTTGATGATGGTTTAAAGATCGATTGCATATTTGCATCCATGATGGCCTTGTTCATATGATCTCATACTAGGTTTGCATTTCATTTTCAGATTAGGATTATTAGCTGTATGTAATAAAGGTTTATTTTCAAATTTATGTGATTAAGTTTGTATGTATGTTAGGGATCTAATTGAAAGTTATTTTTTAATTTTTAATTTTATACTTTTATTTACAAGTTTGGGTTTATGTGTATGTGTACCTATTCTTTCAGGTTTAGATATGCTAGTTGTTGTGTGATTTGTGAGGTTAAAGGTGCGGCTGTACATGGTGGGCTTGGACCGTTTAGATCTGCACTCTCTTGTACCACTGCTCCTCCCTTATCACCACTACTACCGATCTCCTTCTATAGGCTTTTACACATGGTGAGTCTTCTCCCTCTCCTATTTTTGCATGTGTGTATGTAGATCTGTGGTTTTTGATGCGTATCTATGTGTTTGTTATGCATTCATTGTGTTATTTTGAAAGTTAATAGGATTCAATTGTTAAGAAGTTATGTGAACCGCTAAATTGTTTTGAAGGATGCTGTAATTCTTAGTAGTTTTAATTATCATGTGTTCTCTATAGTTTGATCTATAGTATATAAGTAGTGGTGACTGGTGAGGATCTATTTGCTAAAATGTTTTCAAGGATATTGATAGAATATTTTATTTTATTGTCATGTTGAAGACTTGAAGGTTTACGTCTATGGGTTATAATTGTATTGATATGTATTCTGTGAAGGTTGTGTTATTGTGAAAGTTACGTATCGTCTTTTGGGCATTACGAATTGATAATGTGTAATGAAGATGTTGGCATACAATTTATATGGGATGCAATTCATCATATGTGAGCATACAACAGTTTGCTTTCCACCCACTCTTTAGTGGAGCACGATAGAAGCAAAGTAAGTAACAAAATTTCCTTGTAGAAGTTCTTTCACCTTGTACCATCATTTGATGGAACATTGCTTAATATGGTATATTATTATTTTTTACAGTAGAATTGACGACTATAAAGACACAAATATTCCTGCTAGGACAACTTATGAGGTATTTATCTAGCCAATATGAATTATCTTTAGTTGATGCAATGGGGCATATGGATATTTCCTACTTTCATAGTTAATATTCACGATGAGAAATAACAATGATTAATTACCAATACACAAGTTGGAATATGACTATTATCTTTGTTAGACTACACATACCAACATTTTTCTTATCACACTAGGTAAAACTGTGAATTATGTGTTTTAGTGAAATCTATCGAATTGTGGAAACATTGTGGCACTTCAGGCTTTTGAATATTGTTTATGTGCAATTCTAATAGCAACCATACTGTTTATAATACTACATAACTTTCTGTATGTGCTTTCCGAATAGGTTTTATTGGAGGTCGAGTTGATGAATTCATACATTGCTTGGGATTTCTCTTTAGCACAAGGAAGAATTAGCATGGTACATGTCTACTATATTTTTAAGACGTTTTAGCTGAAAGTACTATATGGCCCTTGTTCATTGAGAGCCATGAAATTATTCAGATCTTATGTAAAATGGTATTATTCATTCTGAAGGGGGTCGAGACTAAATAGTCTCACAATTTTGGAAAGATGGGTGCTTTTTTACACTTCAAATTGCTAGTTAATATCTACCAAAACACAACAATCTGCCTCTAAATTGCATACTTATAGATCTTAGAATTTGCAAATATTGTATCTTGATTGCACAGGACATTGGATTCAGCATAGAGTATACAGATTCGTTGGGACAAAAAACAGTAAGTCCAGTTTTGGAAGTATTAACCTTATTTGAAATTCATCAACCTTCAGTTTCCATGCCATTATAGTGGTTAATGCTATGGAAGTGTTAACCGTATTTGAGATTCACTGCTATTTGTATTTCACTGGCTCACTGAGTGTGCGGTTATCTTATTAAGTTTTTGGAGGTGTTGCTTATTTGGTTTCTAATATGGTTTTTTTTACATGCATCATGTTACATAGCTGATCTTGCCTTGCCGGCGTTATGATTCTGACCAAGTAAGTGATATCATTGTTGCAGGTTTAATTTATTTTTTTAGTTCATTTTAAAGCATTTGAAGGATTTTATAGACTCACGGCTTTAATTACTATGCAGGGCAACTTCTGCACAATAATGGCTGGCAACTACAAACTTATTTCGGATAATTCACATACAACTTGTCTCTGCTTGATGAACAGATTCAAATATTGCTTATTCAGATTGAGGTAGTACTTGACAAGTTTGCGTATTTGGATGATTAAAATGAAAACTACACCAAAAGAGCATGAACTGGTTTTGCAGAGTAGCTCATGAGTTGTTGAGATTGGAAACGGAAGTTGAAGATTGCAGTTGTGAAGTGAAGGTTGAAGATGCGCTGAGAGCCATTTTCGACATTGCTAAAGTGCAGGTAGTTATACTACTGTTGCAATGCTAAGTTTGCTCCAAAGTTAAACTTAAGTTTTCAATTAAAGGCAGCTTGTAACTTTTTGAAATGTGTTTTTTGCAAGAGTAATCTCAATGTATCGATAGAAAGTAAGTTGTATATCAGTGAATGTTTTCTTACATGAATCAGTAAAGTGTTCATTTGGCTATAAGAATTAGATTTCAAGGATATGTATTTTTTTTAATTTTTTTTTTCACATAGAGCCATGTTTTTTTGATAGAAAACAGGGTTCTATAACATATAATAGAGCCCGTTTTCTAAACCGGACTCTATTTGCTTTTCGCCTAGAGTCCCTCTCCTTTGTGCCCTCATGCAAAACTGGACTCTTTGCACCTTTTTAACCGTGCTCTATGCCCTTTTTTTTGTAGTATTGATGTATACTCCGTAAAATGGTCAAAACACATTACATAATTGTCAAACACCTTAATGGTCGGTCATTTAAAGAAATTTTAATACAAAGAGCATGTAATTAATAGTGTATTCTGGTTTTTTCGGTTTTGGTTTCTTGGTTATTGTCCTTTGCGGTTTCGAATTAAGCGGGTCGGATCGGTTTGTCGATTTCACATATTTTTTGAACACCCCTATCCATAAAGCTTACTAGAATATATATTATCACAATTGTATAATTAAAAACATTGTTATTGGTTAAAAATTTGAAAGATGCGACATGAAAATTTTGAAATCCGTAAATTTATTATCACAAAAAAGGTAAAAAATTTAAAAACATGATTCATCAAAATATTCCAAGATACATGTCTTCACAACTCACGAATACACCGCTAGTTAAATTTAAAGAGAATAATATACAAAGTTTTTTTTTTTTTTTTTTTTTTAAACTAATTACAAAGGTATTTGAAAATTGATGTTTTTAAATACTCCGTAAAACCTTACCAATAACCACCGCTTAAAAAAGAAAGGAAAAAAACACCTTACCACTACTAATCAACGTAATTAAAATTACTTTAAGTTTTTAATTGATATAAAGGGGAATTATTTCCATTACATAATGAAGCATTTAAATACTTCAACATTTTTTTCAAACGACAAGATTTATAATTTTTTTAAGCCAAAAGTTCTTTATAGATCCAATTTTTACCATAGAACCCATCAAACAACATTAGCCACTCATTTTTTTTTTATCAAAATAAAAAATAAACTTTCAATTTTTTTTTAAAACTTAAATATTTCGCAAACCGTAAATCGTTAAGCTACAAAAAAATACCATCGCGACGAGAATTAAATTATCTTTCTATAGACATGCATTGTTATATACTTTCGACGAACTTTTTTTCGATGAACTTATTTTTTTTTGCCCAGAAAAATCATATATGATTCGATTTTAACAAATCATATATGATTCGTAAGAATCGAATCATATATGATTTTTTACGAATCATATATGATTTTGACGAATCATATATGATTCTTTCTGGGCTGAAATTAAAAAAAAAAAGTTCGTCGAAAGTATATAACAATGCATATCTATAGAAAGATCATTTAATTCTCGTCGCGATGACATTTTTTTGTAGCTTGATGATTTACCGTTTGCAAGATACGTTGTTTTGAAAAAAAAGGTGAAAAATATAAATGAGTGACTATGATTGGTTGATAGGTTCTATAGCATGTATGTGTTCTTCATGGATCTCAACTCATTTTTTTAATTGAGATGTAACACGTTACCAATAACCAACGTAAAAAAGAAAGGAAAAAATCACCTTACCACTACTAATCAACGTAATTAACATTACTTTAAGTAGATTGTTAATTGATATAAAGAGGAATTAATGAAGCATTTAAATACTTCAACATTTTTTTCAAACGGCAAGACTTATAATTTTTTAGTTAACACCTTACCAATAAACCACCGTTTAAAAAAGAAAGGAAAAAAAGCACCTTACCACTACTAATCAACGTAATTAACTTAAGTAGTAGGTTGTTAATTGATATAAAGGGAAATTATTTCCATCACATAATGAAGCATTTAAATACTTCAACATTTTTTTCAAACGACAAGACTTATAATTTTTTAGTTGAGAGACTTCTCACACAACAAAATATATCATTAGAAGACAAGTGTTTTTCTAAATATTCTACGAGTAACATTTAGTAATGTATAACAAGCACAATTAACTTTACTACTTATAATGCATGCATATAAATTTCTTAAACTTAAAAGGTATAAAATTTGAGTAATGTTTGTGAACTATTATACCCTTAATTAAAAATGATAACATCATCTACAACTAAATTAATATTTTAAATATCGTTTAATTCTTAAACTTATATCTATTTTGTTCTAACTCATAAACTTTTTTCGCAATTGCTACAAATTGAACTTGTAAGTTTTGCTTCAAGGGTTAAACCAGAATTACGATTTCGCAAGTATATAATTATTTGCCGCTATAAACCGTCACTTTGCACGAGTATTCGTCTAGTATACTAAAACACACACATAAAAATGTAATTCGGATTATGTTTCTTCAAGCAAATTTCAAATATTGTGATAATATATATGAAATATTGTGATAACGTATATAGCATTAACTTGTATAACCTTGTATATAAGAGTTATAACTTGCTATAGAACAAACTCTATGTTAATATAGACAAGATAATAATGAAAACTAGAAATTATTGTCCAGAATGATAATAAGTACAAATATTTTATATAATAAAACAAAACCAAATTTTCTATTTCAAAAAAATCAATTTATACCTTATTTTTATATTTATCAATAACACAAGTAGAAGATAAATACAAAAAATATAGATAAGATACAATTAATAATAGGATTAAAATTTTTAAATAATTATCTTTAATAATAAAAAACCATAATTAAACATCATAAATCGAACAAAACAAAGATTAAATTATTTGTTTTTTAATAAATAAAAATATATGATTAAAATTTTTTTTAAAAACTCGCACATTCGCGGGGATTATAACTAGTATAGACAAATAAGATACTTGCCAAGAGATTTCCAAAGGCAAATATAACTTGAAAGAAGGGGTACGATTTGATAACGATATATAGACAATAAAAAACTACACGATCAATGGTTTTCCAGTTCATCTTTACATAAATTTGCTCTTTTTTACCATTAGCATTTCTTTATTCTTAATATTCATCTTTCTTTTGTATGGTGGTTGTTATTCTGACGGCTTTAAAATAGTGCATTGGTTAGTAGAAATATTTTACAAGGAATGAAATACCACATGTGGATTTAAAATGTAAGACATTATCGTAAAAATTTCCAAAATCACTTAAGAAGACTATATATAAAGTATATAAACTACCGCAATGTGGCAAGTGGTAGACACTTTTTTGGATGTATTTAGATTTAAAACTCAATAAAAAAATAAAACTTTGAAAGTAAAAAATAAAATAAAAATACGTGCATTAAAAAGATAAGTCAAGTAACCATTGAAAAACAATATTAGTGCATATATTATCCTATATTATGAAGTGCCAAACTGCCAATTGCCAAACACCATGGTGCATTGGTGTTTACTAAGCTTGGGCCCATTGTATTTGGATTCTAATGCAACAACATTTTACGAATAATTTTAAGCATAAGAATCTAATACTCCTATAAACCACTGAATTAGGATCTAAACATATTTCTGTGTGGCAGATTTAATTAGAATGACATTATATTTGTGAATGAGATGCATCAATCATTAGAAAAGTTAATAGTACATATCTTCTTGTATAAACTTGGTATGTTGTAGGGGATAACAGTAACGAACACAATCGGATATGTTTGAGTCTCTGAAAGGCGTGTGAACACTTTCAGATCCAAAATTCGGTGGTTCTCCCGAATTATTCAATCGGATACAATTCAGAGATTGAGAACGTTTTGTATGGTTTTTGTTTGAAATTTTATGAACCAGAGAAAACTGAATGGAAAAAAAAAAAAAAAAAAAAAAAAAAAAAAAAAAACGTATATCTATCAACAACAGGATTAGGGCTATAATAACCGCCTTTTGGGTACTTTTCCAAGTTGTCAAATTTAGTCCCTCAATTGCCGCTCCTGGAATCCCGCTCCCAGGGGCGCTGCCCCCGGACCCCGTCCCTTAGGGGCTTCACTCCTAAGATCATAATAAATTCAAATAGGTGTGCACTCCGCACGTCCAAGCCTAAATGATGTCTTATTATGACGAAATTGGTCAAACAAGTTAATCCAATTACACTAAAATATCCAACATATGTCTCCCGTGAATTTAAGAGATCGAAATGTGATACTTGGCCGGTAGCAATCAAATCACGAATAAAGTAAATGCCAATCTCAATATGCTTTAATTCGTACGTTGACGCTGGATAGAGGTTGCATGACATGACTAACATTGTCACATTAGACTAATGTAGCTGAGAATAAATGTGTATGAAGCTCCCGTAACATAATTTGTAACCAACAAGTCTCAACAACAACATTAGCAACACTCATATACCCAGCCTCGACACAAGATCAAGAGAGAGTAGCCTGCCGCTTGGAAGACCATGAAAGTAAATTGTTGCCAAGAAACACACAATATCCCAAAGTCAAACGACGAGTTGTAGAGCAACCCGTCTAGTCCGCATCCGAATAAGCAACCAAAGAGGTAGTAGATGAAGAATATAACTGCAACCCATAGTCTAACGTACCACGAACGTACCACAAAATTCGCTTAAGAGCCGAAAAATAAGGCTTCTGTAGATCATGTATATATATAAACAGACCTGCTGAACAACATAAGAAATATATGGATGTGTAAAAGTAAGATATTGGAGAGCACCTGCAAAACTACGATATAATGTCGGATCAAACACAGGATCACCATCAGCCCCTAACTGAACAACATAATAAATATATGTTGAACAACAGGTGTCCGACATGGATTGCAATTAACAATATATATGAGCCCTCTCAAGAATCTCAGCGGCATACTTACGCCGAGACAAAAATATCCCTAACAAATCACGCATAACTGAAATACCTAGAAAATAATTAAACGATCCAAGATCAGTCATAGAGAACTCCTGATGCAATGAAGCATCAATCAGTTGTAATAAAACTACAGAGGAAGCATATCATCAACATATAATAGCAAATAAGCGGTGTTAGTCTCATGTCGGTATATAAATGAACACGAGTCACAACGGCTATGAGAAAAACCAACACGAGTAACATATGAAGCAAATAGCTGAAACCAAGCCCGAAGAGCTTGCTTAAGACCGTAAAAAGATCGACGCAATAAAAAAACATAATCAGGATGCTGTGAATCCCGAAAACCTGGAGGCTGATGCATATATAACGTCTCAGATAAATCCGCGTGTACAAATGCATTCTTGACATTAAGCTGATGAACAGGTCAATCTCGAGAAATTGCAAGACTAAGAACAGTCTGAATAGTAGCCAGTTTAACAACGAACCGAAAGTCTCATCAACATCAATACCAGAAAGTTGTGTGCTACCATTCGCCATAAGACAAGCCTTGTAGTGACTAAGAAGTACCATATGATAAATGCTTATACTGAAACAGCCACACAGAACTCCCATTTTTTGAGTCTTTAGTCACCGAGAAAACTACTTCTATAGCTTAAAAACCTAACAATGTTCGCATCATTGGGTCGTAGTACAAGTGTTCAAGTATTATTTTTAATAAGTGCATTATATTCATCACACATAACATTATGCCAATTAGAATAATTAAAGGCTTCACTATATGATTTAGGTAAAGGAGAAATGGTGGATACATATAAATTGAGATGCTTTGATTCCAAGTTGGAGTGAATAATTGGCTTTAATTCAATAACCATAATTACAATATATAACCCTTTTAGTATTAGTCTTTGTATTTTTTATTTAATTATTTGTAATCTCAGTTATTTAGTGAATCTTATTCAGTGAATCTGATAATACAGTTTTCACTTTTCTTTGATTTCTACAGAACCCATTAACTATGTACAAGACCCATAAGCTACAAATATACGTCTAGCACAAACTTTATTAATATCTTTATTCTAGGATAAATGCAACACATAGTCTCACCAGTCTCAAAATATAAGTACAATTATGGTTTTAATATAAAACAAATTAGTAATTAAAAGAGTAGTCTAACAAGTTTATATGTTAGTTTTGAGATTTTTCAGTAATTGAAGGAGTAGTGTAACAAGTTTATATGTTAGTTTTGAGATTTTTCTTTTTATTACCATGCCATGTGAAACTGGGTTTGAACACCCAACATTTATGTATGATGTAAAAAATAGATCGAGGGTGATGAGTTTTGCACTTTTGCTCGTAGTTCGGTTTTCCATCGTGTAAATATAAAAATATAAAAAGAACTTGCCAAATGAAGAAACGTAGCTCATTTGGTAAGCTTAATACAGTAATAAAAGCTTTATTAAAGAAGCAATATTTATTGCATTTAATTGATTGGAGACAATATTTACTTTAATCCGGAGAATATTTAACAAAAACCGGAAGCAATTGGGTCCGCGAGTTGCTGAGTGGGATTTAATTCTCAGCTGTATACCTAACAACTCCCACTTGATGTTTAATTACAATTCTACCCCGTGGTTTGGCACCTAACAAGCTAAAATTAAAAGCAAAAATGTGACGAGAGAGTAATGAATAATAGTCGTTTTTTTAGACTTTTTGATGTTTAGTCTTGATGCACTTTATCAAGTAGAACTTTAGTGATGTTATTTGTATTCCACAGAGTTGAATATGATAAAGTCTGAGTACACATCTCGGACTAGTCGAGCTTGTAGGAACATGAATGTATCAAGAATCTCTTCGAGTGTTTCAAACTTTTTGAACATGCTATTATGGTTCATACTTTTTGATATAGTTTTGTTAGCATGTATGATTGGGCTAGTTGAACTTTAAGATTTACGCAGGGTATGTACAACCTTAATGGTTGTTTTTGAGCTTGATATTGTTGTCGGGCTTCTTTGATGATTGTTTTCGACCTTGATTTGTTATCAACTTGACTTAAAGATAAGATCAAGAAGCTACACACATCAACGTATTAAATGGGATATCCCAGTGGAGCTTGATCTCAACTTGTATAAAGTGATCATAGGTAGAAGTAAATTGAAGTTCAACCAGGGGTTCGTTATAAAAAAGGAGTCAGGCTAGCTATTTTACTACTTTGATAGTTTAACCCCCTAATTAATTTGTTTCTTTTTAATTTGTCGTGTAGCGACTTTTGGCAACTCGCCAAAAATTGGTCGCCCGTCCTCCTTTTGTTGTAGTGCGCGTCACTACTAAAAAACACGGCTTCATCAACGGAATCACAGACTGAAAACTTATCTTGGTAATTAGTGACCAAGTTACCAACGTGGATCTTGAGTGTGTTAGTCGTATCTTTTGGATATGTGTGTACATGTGTGGATAAGTAGAAATCATTAGTTGTATCCTAAAAATAATTAGTTGTCTCATTATTGTAATTAGGGGTAATTATTATTTACCCAAAATATCTCTAGACTTATCCCTATATGTATCGCATATTCATGTAACTAGCTTATAGACCCGTTGACACCAGATTATTGTAATATAGTAGATGAGATGATAAGAAAAGTAATAACGTAAACATGTTCCATTATGAAAGAAAGAATGAGACAATGCGTCAATTATCCAATAAGCAATTTAGTTTGTTATAATTATACTAACAAATGTCCAAGCGTTGGCGATTGTAAAATTGATTGTCTCGAACATAAAATGATTTGTGTGAGCACCTATCGATTCAAAACCCAATCCATGCCGTGATGATAGGCCTTCAAGTACTTGTCTATACGTCATAAAAAGCTAATAATGAAACTTTGGAGATTTCTTCGGGTCAAATGCTAAATATGCATTTTCATAGTCAAGGGCATCAAAACTCTCATCGTCACTCTAAAAGGCCACATCAGTCGAATCCTCTTCAACTAAAAAACGCGCGCCTTGGACGGAGCATATTCCTTATCATGTTTAGCAATTTGAAGCAAACTTTGTTTGTTTGCTACTTTCTTTTTTTCAGACATCCACCACTCGTACCACTCATTAACATCCCATTTTCCTTGTTTTTAAAATTTTAAAACCATATCTTGTTCGTTACATGTACATAATAGACGATCATCCATGCATAAAACTGAAAATATGTATATCAGATTAATCCTTGAATGCTGAAATTAGTTGCAACTGTTGTTCAAACGAATGTATAAGTGTTATACATACCTTTACCTGATTCTTTTATGCATCCTTTATTGTTCAAGCTGAAAGGAAGTTGTTAATAAGAGTATATATGTAAAGTTAAAAAATGGTATAAAACATGTCATATATATAGTACATATATGTTAAACATTGATCATAGACCTTGAAGTACTTATTTGTAGACAATGTGTGTAGTACTTTTCAAGATATTACAGTTAGAGGATGAGTGTTGTGTTCGTTGTTTCGGTTGAGTCATAGGGTCGGCATCCGTTGATATACTTTTACTGAGTGATTGACCTTATGTGGGTATACGTTTGTTAGATTCGGATGACGGATTTTCTTAGATTGAATGTTGGTCATCACGTTTGTATTTCTTAGATTTTTGCAGGGTTGTAAAGTTTGAATAATATTTGTGAAAGGGATGCTATATCTTAGACTTGTGAACGCTTAGAAATGATTCATGCCAATAGTTTTTACATGAGTGGCCTCTTCCGAAATAGACAACCCACGCAAGCGAATTTTCAAGTTTTGTAAATAAGCAATGTTTAAGATTCTACTAAGCGTAATGATTATTTATTGATGAGAGTGATCTAAAATAATTTGAGTGGTCTATTATTTTAGCTAAAACAATGATTGATTTAAACTATTTTACTTAATGTTACACTCGTACCTAATAAAAAGTCAAAGCATAATTCAAAAGTTTCACTCGTTTTTTCATTTTCAGCTAAACAAAGAAATGTACTTGTACTACAAATAGCCATACATGGTACGCATAAAGGCGTCCTTTAAACATCAAAATACTTCAAACATACCCGAAAGAGCATTTGTTGAAACATGAAGTCTAATTTACAAATTGATAGGTTCTTATAACTTTCTGTTGGTGCACCCATGTACCAACATATAAAGGTCTTTGGGACCTTTGTATGTGCCTATTAGCTATCGTGGTTCTAGTCACGTAGTGTGAGTCATCATGTACCAAGTAGATGACGGCTGAAGCCATGTCAGTCTCGGGGTCTAACCATCTGTTTAGTGGGGCTGCATCCTTGAGCAACTTTTATGCCATGTCCTTCCCCATTTATACCCGAAATATGCAGTCCACGGGCAATCGTGTTACCCCTGATTTGGTGCTCACCTATATCCGTAAATGACGTATGATCACAAAAGACATATGTGATATTAGGAAATAACAAAGGGGAGTAGTCAATCATAAGAACAATCACGATCAGGAAATAACCATATATGGTCATAATGACGTGATTATAGAGCTGCCTATAAATGATCATAACAATCAGGAATCAAGTCTCAACTGATTGGTCTATTCGTGAAAGTAAAAAGGGCCAGAAAATGAGATATAAAATGGTCGTCCTCTATAATACGGTCGAAGTTTTGCAAATTGATTAAATGGAAACGAAAATCCATGTTACTTACCCAAAGTTGCACCATAAGCAGTTGCACCTGGATATGTCCCTCTATCGGCACCAACTATGGAGGTCATAAACACGATAGATCCTCCTGTTTTGTTATCCATCATTCTCTCTGAAACAGGTTTCAGCAAATATCAGGGAGCCATAAAGTGTACTCTAACTGTCTTTTTGAACTCAACTTCAGAAATTATGTGTATCTTGATTCTTTCTTGTTGTATGTAAACAAATGAATTAACTCTGCTCGTAGCTATCCGTAGAGTAAATGAATATCAAAAAATTCTTAAAAGTAGCACTTTATCATATGGCTCGCCAATTGCATATATAAATGGGTAAACCGAGAAGGTGTCCCCAAAGTCTCGGTGAGACCATGTAATACTGAAAACACAAACAATAATCAAATATCTTATTAGACAAAAACCTGCTGGTTTTTGGATTGTTGCGTTGGTTGTTTACATTGAACCAAAAGCATGTTATATAACTTTGATGTCGTAAAAGGGCGGTGTTTGGACATGCTGTCATAAAATGGTGCTTGGACATGTTCTTTAATATCATAGAAGGGTGTTTGGACATGTTGTTTGGTGTCATAAAATGGGTCTTGCAAAATGTGCCTAATAACACACATGATGTCTGAACCCGTTAAAAAAAGCTTTTCAAGTTCAGACATGTTTCACAAATGTGTTTAGATCCGTTACTTAGTATGACCCGTGTACCCCTGTTTTGACTAATGTACCATTAACTTCTATGTAACTCTAAACCTTAACGTATTCAATAAGAGAATGTGGACTTAGGTCATTCCTTTACTGTACCAAACAAATTGAAACCATGTATAATCATGTGTTCTTTATTTTCCATGCTTGTTTTTCTGTCTGATCCCTTGTATTTCCTCACAAATCGAAATTCCTATTATTAGTGCACATGATGTAATTAACAGAAAAAAATTGTTTCCATAAAAAATACACATAATTAAGAAAAAATTTTCTAATCATAAGACAATAAATTCAGCCGCTTTTAGTATCAATAACCTCAATAATCAAGTATAGTGAACTTCTCGAACTATGCTACTGATATAAATAAATAAATAAAATTCAATATCATTCTAAAAGCAAAGCCTAAAAGAAGAAGAAAAAGATTAAAACAAACCTTATGAGTGATGAGTAATATTAGAGCAAAATCAGTGATCTACCATATCTTAAAATCTGCATAAATCATTTATAGAAACTTAAATAAAAACACTACTTCATAAATCGCAAGCTAACAATGTTCAAATACCTGATCGCAATCACTTGGGTCAAAATAAGATGACGATACACCTGCATACATTACAATATCGTGCCAAATTCTAAATCATTTGCAACCACAAAATGAAGTAAGACATTACCAATAGATATGTTGTGAATGAATTTTCGTTCATCTGTACATCATCAAAAATGATATGAAAATCCATTAGCTAATATGTTCTAAAACTTTGTAATTTCATAAAAACAAAGCATTAATAGAGTGTAAGTGTCTAACACAATGATTAAGAAATCTAACTTACATCTTTGCTCAACCATTTTGTTACAGGGCATGTATGGCGATTTAGTGACCCGAAAACACAATAATCAAATAATCATTCTCAAATCCACCACGTAACGTTATACAATAATTTTAGTGTACCCATCTCAAATACTGCAAACCTATAATCAAACTACAAACCAAAATAAAATTTCACAAACTTAACTATATATGTATAATAACTATTTAAAGTCCAAATACAATAGCGTTACCTGTCATCTCTAGAAACATATCCAAACTTCCAATTTCATCTCGAAGCTATCTCGTCTGAATCAAACCTAAAAAACACACAATTTAACATTTACTGAAATAAAGATATTGAACTTATTAGTATGATATTGTGAAAAGAATACTACCTCCATGGGACACTAGTCATCTAAATAGGGAGACCTTCAGGGCTTATAAACTCCAATTTTGCACAATCAAGAATAAAGCTCTCTATGTTTTCCAAGAATGACAACATTCTGAAAGACATTATGAAATTAGAGGTAATTCCATTTAAGGGATACAAGTGAGTTAATGGTGACTAAATCACTACTGGGAATTTCTGTTCTAATATTTTTCATGGTATATGTGACAATTAAAGTATCTAAATTTTGAATCATTTAGGCATGTACCGGGCAAAACCTAATTAAGAAGACTACAACAATATTTCTTAGTACGTTGTTGGACTTGGACTTGGCTAGTCAAGTATAAGCACACATTCTTACTCTTATTTTACCGGGTTAAAAGCCTTTACCTAAAAAAAGCCACATTCTTACTCTTAGAGGCAATAACAAATGAAATTTCAATTTTCACTTCCATTATCTAGTTTGTAAAAGTAAAACACAACCGCCTAACTCAATTAGTCCGCGTATTAAAATGAGTGTTACGGTTTTCAAAGGATGGCCAGCAAAAAACCGTAACACTAAAAAAAACGCGCTTGTAAGTCCGCGGAATTAACAAAGAATGACTATAATATCTTAATTGTATTGCCTCATGAGTTAATCATTTACTTATTTCTCACACAAGAAATCAATAAAAGGTTTCATATAAACCTACTTATCATGTAGCTTTAAGATATTGTAGTTATTATCATGTAATAACTTATAAATCTTGTAGTTACATGTACAACTATAGTGAACTTGTCGAACTATGAGACTGATTAAAAAAAAATCAATATCATTCTAAAAGCAATGCCTAAAAGAAGAAGAAAAAGATTAAAACAAACCTTATGAGTGATGAGTAATATTAGAGCAAAATCAGTGATTTACCATACCTTAAAATCTGCATAAATCATTAATAGAAACTTAATAAAAACATTACTTCATAAATCACAAGCTGACAATGTTCACATACCTGATCGCAATCACTCGGGTCAAAATAAGATGACGATACACCTGCATACATTACAATATCGTGTCAAATTCTAAATCATTTGCAATCACAAAATGAAGTAAGACATTACCAATATATATGTTGTGAATGAATTTTTGTTCATCTGTATATCATCAAAAATTATATGAAAATCCATTAGCTAACATGTTCTAAAACTTTGTAATTTCACAAAACGAAGCATTAATAAAGTGTAAGTGTGTAACAGAATGATGATATAATTTGGACGAACCAAAAATTAAAAACCACTGAAACCCATAATCAGATCTAAAATTAAAACATTTTATCCGAAAAGTAGATTTAGGTAGAATCACTTACACAGGTAGTTGAAGATTTGCCTATTTTTATTGTTCTTGTCCATCTTAGAATTGAATAATGGCATCTGCAACTTTTGTTTTTAGTACACTACACTTTATATCTTTAAATCACACATGACCACCAACATCACAATAACTTCAAAAGATCTTAACCAACTCCATATATAATCTGATACGAACATGCCAAGCAATTAATTAATAATATTTATTAGAAAAGGCCACCCGAAAATAGGTATTTTTCTTGTGTGGTTATACATAATACGTATTAGACATGCCTGCTGTATTTGGGTGTTCTCTAATAAATCTAACTTATATCTTTGCTCAACCATTTTGTTACAGGGCATGTGTGGCGATTTAGTGACCTGAAAACACAATAATCAAATAATCATTGTCAAATCCACCACGTAACTTTATACAACCAAAAAAATCTGAGCCGAAAGAAATTATTATTATTATTATTATTTTTAGCATATGAAATGATCACTAAAGTATTATATTTTTTCTTTGACTTTTAATGGGGTTAGAGGAGGGGGAGGACACCGTACCGGAATAAGCTCAATTCTTAAACCTTATTAGATTATCGACTTTTTCAATATCAAATAAGCTCATAAGCTATATCATTTTCAATGATTGTATTCATACAAAATCATAACAACAATGAAGCCATAACATAAAACTAAAATTCAGAACAACAATTAGAGAGATGAGGGACTTACCATTGAAAATGAAACTACACTTTGTGATGGACCTCCAAACTCAATCCACTATAAAGATTAATAAAAGGATTTCAATTCTAACCGGCCAGAAATTATGAAAATTAAACACAATTAAATCGAACATAATCAGTTCAACCTATATCCAAATCACAAAAACATGTAAAAGAGATAATAAAGAATTGCAAAAGGAGGGGATGAAGAGATGGTATAATACACGTACTGATTATAAGGTTTGTAAATCGAAAAACCCATTGGCATAGATAAACTTCTTATGGATGTTCCGCGTGTCTTTTTGAATCAAATTAAAATCGAAAACGTTTTGTGTTTTTGTTTCAATCGGTGACATTAAATTTTAATTTGAAACTGTTGATTAATGAAGTGTGTAGAGGAAGAAAACGTAGGGAGGAATAATCGGGTAAAATGAAACGCAAAATTGTTTTGATTTATGGAAGGTGTTATTAATATAATTTCTTAGAATAACAAAAATAGGATTGAAGAGGAAGATTGATTGAGGATGTTATAGAAAACGAATGCAGAGGAAGGGTTGTACTATGAACTCTAAATATGGAAGTACACGTATGAACATTAAACGGATTTTTAAGGCTTTGCGTTTAGGGGGACTTGTACAAAACTATCATTTATTAGATAGTATAGATGAATGATCAGACAATCATCATCAATTCACTGTTTTGTATATCTCAATATCATACTCTGAGATGGTATCAGACCATTAAGATCTACAAAACCTAAACTCTTCCGCTGCCGCCTCCAGCCGCCGAATACACGTCGGAGGTTCGGAGGGTTCCCTTTAATCTTTAACCAAAATAAACCGCAACTTCTTCTAAATATGTGATCTTTATGTTTTTCTAGGAAAAAACACGCCCTGTTTGTTTGGAAGGTTCTTTGGGGATTGAAGTTTTAGAACCAACTTTCGTTTTATCATCTTTACTTTTGATGTTAATGCATGAGTTTATTGTTTGTCAATTAGTTGATTGTTCGTACGGCTTTGTTACCAGTCGACTAAAGTTGACCGTTGTTACCGGTCCCTAAAGTTGACCATTGGTACGGTTGTGTTATCAGTCGACTTAGCCGACCGTTGGTATCAGTCGACTAAAGTCGACCGTTGATACGGTTTTGTTAAGAGTCGACTATTTTTTTTTTAGTTTACTCTTTAGTCCGAGCTTTTGCAATTTAGCCGCTCGGACAACGGGTTCGGACTGCGGGGGAGTGTTAGTCGTATCTTTTGGATATGTGTGTACATGTGTGGATAAGTAGAAATCATTAGTTGTATCCTAGAAATAATTAGTTGTCTCATTTTTGTAATTAGGGGGTAATTATTATTTACCCAAAATATCTCTAGACTTATCCCTATATGTATCGCATATTCATGTAATGAATGATCAAACAATCATTATCAATTCACTATTTTGTATATCTCAATATCATACTCTGACAGAGTGACACACGAATTTTTGCTGTAAGCTTTTGAGATTATGACAATAATCCGTCAAAATATTAGCTTAATGTTTTACTCCTATTGCCTATTAACATTTTGTTTGTGTGTAATACTAAAATTTATTAAAGTTTTTGATAGGTGAGCACTTAGCACGCTACAATGAGGGTATACAAGAATAGCTAGATTCTTGGCCACTATATGTTTCTTATACAAGAGACCAAGCATGCTCAATGTGTCACTGGCAGTAAACTCATGACATTGGTGCTAACAAGAAATCTCACTTGTCAAAAACCAATAGATTTATCTTCTGTCTTATTTCAAAGTGTTAATCTAACCTGACATGTGTTAAGTATTTTTCCGTGTGTTCAAGGTTGGTGGCTAGCTTGAATAATAAGAAGGAAGAACTTTCATGACAGTGCAATGCCTATTTTCAACAAACTTTTGCCCTTATCAATCACTTCTATTGTGGTCCAGGAGTGAAAATTTAATGAATTGGCATGCAACATGCCCCATAAGCCTTAATCGCTCCTTTTCAGGAGATAATACAACGACTGCCTTAAATATCTGAATGAACATACGTACTCATTTTTATTTTGATGCATGGTACGATATTGTCATTGCATTTGATGTGGTAGAAATTAATGATTGAATGTATATAAGATCAATGTTATGTACAAAGCTTGATGTTGAACTTCAAAGCTCAACCTACTTACTAATTTAGTGCTTTTAGTTATATACAAGACAGCACATGTAAAATATACGAGTGATGATCCCAAAGACATCTATAGCTTAAATGTATGTCTTTTACTAAAGTATGTCAATGGACAAGTACATATATGTAATAGAATTATATCAATTATAAAATCGAAACGTGATATGTACAATCTCTATGATAATTAGAAAAGAAGAATATAATGTCACATTCTGATAAGATTATAATTTGATCGTAGGGCCAATGTTATTATCATATCTTGCCAGACTATATATATCCCCTGAAATGATAAGAAAAAACAAAAGGATCATTAAATACTTGAAAGTTTAACCATATATGAAAATTGCAATAATTTGAAAGTTGATTTACCCCTAAGACAGAAGCGCAATATGGTATATAATCAAGGAGGGAGGTCGAGTATGTCCCTTCTGGGACATCAAATAGATTAAGCAACTCGATATCCCACACTGCAGCTCTTGCTCCCTAAAAATAAAATAAAAACCCAGAGATTCAAATTCGTGTACATGAACAAGATTTGGAGAGATGTTGGATTCATAAAGTACCAGTGATCGATATTCTGAATGGCCGCATTTGCATCTATCTATCCTGTAATTATCAAAAAATAATAAAATGCATTAAAACACTGTACCATTGATGTAGAATACTAAAACAATGGTTATGAAAAATACCCATAAATTATAAAATAATGTGCTTGAAATGGACATTCTTTGAATGGGCTTATGTTGTTTAAAGCTATACTTACATATTATGTAGTTGCGACTTGAGAGTAAATTGTAATGTTTTTAAGTAAAAAAAAATGAACATAAACAAATGGTATTGAAGAAACCAAACTATCAACTTTTTAATTAAATTTATGATACCTCTTTATTAAAACTAAGTTACATGCCAACATTAACGTAGTTCATTTTGTTTTAAACCTAATGCGGAAAAAATAGGGATGAGGGATTGAAAATAATCCAACTTCAGAAGTCATCAAGTTCCAATCCATTAACAAGGAACCAAATGAATTAATCCTATGAAAATGAAGATGTTTTTTGCTATTAAGGGATCAACGTACTGCATGGAGCCGCTAATAAATTAATTCTTAAAACCGTTAGGATCGACGTTTAATTTATACCTTCAAAGAAGCAGTGTCCAACATGTACTATACAAGGCTGAACCAACAATAGCCCCAGCCAAATACAACTTCAGTAGAAAATCTGGGCCAAATCTAAGAGGGAGAGGTGTGGTGAAGAACCAAAATTACTCATTTGGGGCCCATGAGTGCCACATCACCTTACATCCTCTTCACAACTAACCCCTCACTTATAACTAACCTCAAGTTACTCATTTGGGGCTACTACTGACAAATATACAAAAGAAATACAAGAATTACAAAAAAAGGACGAATGTCAGTGTTCCAAAGCTCGTCGTGCAGACGAGCATCACCCTACTGGCGAAGCACAGCGAGGGGGGGGGGGGGGTGTGGCAACGAGCAGTGGCAAAGGTCTTGGGTCATCCAAGTAGGAGTGGCGAATGGTTGTGGCCAGAGGCGGAGCCAAGAGGGTGGCAGAGGGGTGCTGGGCCTCCCCCAACCGTTTTGTCTTCTTTCAGCAAATGGCCATATTTAGTTCGTGGTTTAAGGTAAAACCGATGAAAATGTACTCTAAACCTTAAGATTTTGATGTTATAAGTGAAACATACGTTGGTTTTTGGTGATTGAAACAAAACACAAAAGATGGTGTGCGACTAACATTTTGAGGAAGATGATAACTAGGGTAGTATTAACACTTTGCACCTTAATTTTTATGAACTTTTTACCTTTTGTCCTAGTCTTTTTGGTTTTCCTAGCTATGTTCAAAAAGGTTCACAAAAGTTATGCTTTTGAGCCCAAGTTTAGGGAAGTTATTAAAAGGAGTCCCGTCTGTTTTTATAAGTTAGTTTTCTTATAAATTTGTCTATAAGGAAATCTGTAATGAATATAGACATGTTATAAAAAGTGTTTTTATGTTTTTAAATGTTTTCTTTATCTATAGTTATTTTTACACACATTTAAATATTTAATTTTTTTTAAAAGGCTTATATTTACAAACTGGCACAGGGCTCTCGAAATTCACGAGACGGCCGTATCTGACATGACTTATTTCTATATGGTAGGAGATGAAAGAAAATGACATGACAACTTGGACTTTTTAGCGTTGTATTATATTGTGAGACACAAGATTTGCGATTCAGGAAAATGAAAATAATAAAAAAAAAAAAAAATCCGGCCACCTTTAACTTGAATTCCTTGCTCCGCCCTTGGTTGTGGTGAGCCACACCCTTCCCTCTAAGAGCACCTCTGGTACCATCTTCATTATAGGGCTATCGCGCATCACTTTAACGTTGATTTTTTGAATGTTTTAACCTTTTCTTTTCCTAAAATTCCATATGTTATAACGGTATAATAAAAAGCCACTTTTCTCTTTGGGAAAAAGTTTATCCATTTCATCTAAAACCTATAAATACAACTCATCACCACTATTTTACATCTAATTTCACTCCAATGCAACAAAAATATCTTTCTGGTTTCTCAGGCAATAGCATGAAAGGAATGATTCAAGAGTATGCCCGCTTGATTCTGTTCTAAGTCGACTAGGTTTTAAGTATTTTCGGTTTGAAACAGAATTGTGAACGCCCCTTGTAATTTGACATTATTTTTTTATACGTGTGTCAATCAATTTATTAATCAGCCCCCATTTATAAAACATGTTGTCTTTGTTGAATGAGAGTTAATGATATCGGCTTTCAAGCATCTATGGAAAACGACAACGAAAGGTTGACCATTTGTTCTTACCAGCAAAAAAACTCATTGTCAGCTACGTACCCAACTTTTGTGCCAACACCAACACCACAAACGATCTCACTAGTGCATGTGTAAAACGGGTGTGGAAACAAAGGGAATAAAACAAACATGAATCTCGTAACATATTATATCGATACTATTACGCTAATTAAACAAAAGATAGTCTAACTATTAATTCATAGATGCTTCTTCATCATCAGTCTTGCGCAAACAATGGCAGCAACCGCAGCACCACCTAAATGAGCAGACCCCGCAATTTCTTCATCCTTCTGAAATAGTGAACAATAATAGTTGCAATTAAATATTTCAAATGAAATTTAAATATCTCAAATCACGGTGATACAGTCCCTCAATTTATCTTTTTCAACGTTACCCAATCCCGTCTTCCACGAGGTATGAAGGAGATGAGATGTAGATAGCCTTACCCCTACCCGAAGGTAGAGAGGCTGCTTCTAGAGACATCCGACCAAATGAGAGGGGTTTTTTTCCAATTAAAATTACAAATTGCCCCATGAATTTTGAGGTCAAGGATCAACAATATAAATTCAGTATAAACAATAAAGTTTTCAAAATACAACATTCGAGCATATGGTAATTAAAAACTTTTACCGTAAGTTATTTTTTGACTATATATCAGCTGAATAACCATATAGTATAATGACAAAGATTACTAATGATAGGCAAAGTGGTAAGTATACCCTAATGTTTTCCATATAATTATCAGTTATAAACTAGAAATGTAATATGTTTTAATCTCTATGTTAAAAAAGAAAAATGGTACTGATAAAACTAAAATTCATACCGCTAATGTTAGTAACACATCATCCCAGACTATTAATATCCCCTGAAATGATAGAATGAAACAAAAGAGTCATAAGATACTCATAAGCTAACCATATATGATCATTGCAATAGTGTCAAAGTTAATTTACCAGCAAGATGGAAGCGCCATATGTTATAAAGTTAAGGAGAGTGTATCTCTTCTGTTTTGGGATATAAAATAAATCGAGCAACATGATAGCGGTCACTGCAGCGCTTGCTCCCTAAAAAACAAATTATGCTATTCAAATTGTTATGCATAAACAAGATTTGGAGAGATGTTGGATTGCTAAAGTACCAGCATTGGTATTTCTGAATAGCCGGATCCATCCTGTAGTAAGCGGAAAAATAATAAAGTGCCTTAAAACAATATACCGGTGATATGAAATATGAAAACAATACTCATAATATAATGTGCTTAAAATTGATGTGGTCATGTTGTTTGAAGTTGTATAATGTAGATGGGACTTCCGGGTGGTATTTCAAATTGTATTAATCCCTCGTCCTATACTAAAATATTTTTATTTTTGTTATCTAATAATTATATCAGTGCAAATACATTTAAAACCAAAAAATTCATAGATTTTTTATCAAGTATTATATAACACAAATAATATAATTTAAAGTCAAAGTTGAACACGAAAGACACAAAAAAGTTAAAATGGACACTTCATATATATGGGATGTAGGTAGCATTTGAGTACAAAAAGTGACCAAGCTCTCAACTGTTTTTATATAATGTTACATTATTATTTTTATTTGTTAAATGACATTTATCAAAATGGTATTTACTATTGATGAACATACCTACATTCTGTTTACAATAGATACTTTTACGTAGTATAGAACAAGTAACAAAATTGTGTTGTAGTTTAGTGGTATCACACTATCACTCTTTTGGTAAAGTGGGTCTGAATCTCTCCTACCATGTTTTTCTCTTTTTTATGTTTTTTTTTTATCAGGTTTTAACATAGCTACATGAATAAATATTTTAGTTTGAAAATAATACAAAATCATGTTCCAGCTTACTGGTACAATGTAGAACTCCATCCATTTAATTGGAGGACATGAGTTCAAGTATCCCTTGCAAAAATTATCACTTGTTAGTTCTTTTCGTTAATATATTTTTGTTACTAAGCTAGGTTAATATAATTTTTTCCTACACACCTATGTATCAGTACACACTAATTACCGATGCCTATGCTACATGGGTGACATTGATTAGTTATCATGTAAAGACACTTTAATCACCGGTTGCATAGCACGTATATATGCATTGTCCATATGGACACTAATTAAATATGCAACTTTGGATGAAATATATGCGAATATAGTGGCTTAGAACTTTCATCCTCGCATTATCGATTTAGTCATCTAAAATTATGTGTTTTAACACCCGCCGTAATGCGCGAGGCTCCAAAAATCTCTTTTGAACTAATTTACATGCCACCATTCATGTTATCGGCTTCTTACACCTAATCCAGAAAAATAAATAGTATACGTGATGGATGAGAGAAATACTACAACAATAATAGAAAAAAGAAATTAACGATCCATTGGATCATTTATTAGATTAACTGATAAAGGAATCGTTATTTTGACCCTTTTGAGATACGAGCACATCATCAAGATCCAATCCGATCCATTGACATTTAAGACATGGAACAAGCTAGCGAATCGATCATGGGAATAAAGAAGCTTGGTGTTTTATGGTATCAGGGATCAACATGAGCCACTATTAGATTAATTTTAAAAATCTTAAGATCGATCTTTGTACCTTTATAGAAGCATGTTCTAACAAGTAGAAGGCTGAACCAGCAATAACCCCAGCCAGGTACAACTTCAGTAGAAATTTTGGGCCAAACTTATGTACAATCTGTGGAATGAATCATCAATAAGCAAAGTAAACTCAATTATAGTTGATGTCACCAAAAATAATTATTTTGACTTTAATGACTCCAGCTTTCAACATATTGAATGGTAAATCCATTTTTGTTTTCATAAACTTTGATAATTATTTCTGAAATGGATACAGACTATACGAAACGGAGTTTGGTTCTTTTACCCGAAGAAAATACGTATCTCTTTATACTAAAAGTGTAAATGAACAACATATGTCACTAAACAAATTAAATTAGAAGAAATCCTTCTTAGATACATTGACCTTTATAAAGTTTAAATAAGTTGTCTAAATTTAGAAGAGCCCTAAAATTATGTCAACTTAAATAGGTGCATGGAAGTTATAAGGCATGTGAGCGTACCTTCTTCCCGTGGAAGTAAAAATAAGTCATGTTACCAACCATATGGTCAACTTCAAAATGACTAAAACCACTTGTTAACATAGTATGGAGGCGTCCACTTCTAAAGCTGCCCAAACTTACCTGTGTGGAGATCAAACAATTAGGAAAATAGTTACAAATTTTTTTGGAAAGACAGAAAATAGTTACATGATTAGGCAATTATAACAACCATCTTTAATATGTAATCCAATATAATAGTTTATCATTACCATTAGTTAGTTTGAACGGTTTTTATCATAAAAAAGTTTCACCATCACGCGTACTAACAATTTCTCTATGTGCTATGATGTTCAAATTCTTATATGTTGTGTTGATGTTGTACTGTGATTTACCGAGCAATTTTTGTTGTGCGTGTATATATATTGCAAGTTTTTCATTTGACCTATCCAAGATAAACATACTACCAATTCTGATATAACAACCTTCGCAACACTTAAGAAGAGGAGACCATATATATATATATATATATATATATATATATATATATATATATATATATATATATATATATATATATATATATAGGGGCTTTATTTTCAGAACCCTGTTAAGTGCGGGAACTGCGAGAACTCCAATTTTGCATTAGAAAACATGCATGTTCATATAAAACATGTATGTTTTCTTACATACACCTTAATACACATGCCTGCGTATTAAGGTGTATGTAAGAAAACATACATGTTTTATATGAACATGCATGTTTTCTAATGCATAATTGGAGTCTTGCAGTTCCCGCATTTAACAGGGTTCTAAAAATAAAACCATTTTGCAGTGATCTATTGCACTTATCAGGTTTTTATATAAACATGTATTATGTGTATTAAGGTGTATGTAAGAAAACATACATGTTTTATATGAACATGCATGTTTTATACAATATATATATATATATATATATATATATATATATATATATATATATATATATATATATATATATATATAGGCCCAAAACCATGAAGACTCACCGTGAAATTCGGAATCATGAACTCAGGGTCAGCCGCTTCCCAAATCAGAAACACAACCACATTTAGTATAATCAAGTTTTCTACCACAGCATGAGTTCCGAAAGTTGTTTTAAACGGTGACAACCTATAAACAAGTATATTAAGCAAGACTTTGTCAGCTTATAAACTAATAAATTCAAATTAAATTTCGATAACATTGCTTAAAACAATAACAAAATTCAATCAGATTTTTTAATTGCTTAAAGTTTTTTTAACAATTACAGTAAAACAGAAAATAAACCAAATCGAATATATACCATGGCTCTGGATCACTATTATCCACAACCCACTTTCGTAAAGCTTTAACTTTTTTTATGAAAGCTTTCCACATTAAACGAAACGGATTTTTGTCAAATAGTCCATAACCCACAACCAACTTTCTTGAAGCTTTTACTTGTTTCAGAAAAGCTTTCCAAGTTAAACGAAGCCTGTTTTTCATGCAGTTTACAGATTCTTTGACATATAACATCGTGGAAGAAAACATGGTGGAAGAAAAGTCTTTGATCGCCAAACTAACTTTCAAGGTGTTTATGGAGATTGGAGTATAGGTTTTGCATATGGCATGCCATCTCCCAAACGAACCCTATGAATATATATATATGAATGTTAGCAAAAGATAATTGTTTTACTTATAATACGCTGTGATTTTTTAGGGCAAGTTGGTGTAGCTTCCAATTATATGAATGTTAGCAAAAGATCAATATAGATCTCATATCCAAAGAACCATATCATTTACTAAAATATGTCAATGGACAAGTACATAAACTAGTACCATATAATAAGTGAAACTATTTCTTGTTATCTACAGGACCAATAATTTAACAAAGAAAACAAATATAACCCAAATAATAGGTCTGCTAAGTACACGCACGTCCTAATTCTAATGGCTTTTATGTAACTAAAACTTGATAACTATCAAATTTACGGGTTCTCTCTGAAATAAATATCAAGGTCTTCTTTATACAATAAGTCCTCTCAAATGCTGTCGAATTTCAAACCACGTGCCAAGAAAGTAAGCAAAGCTGAAACCGATTGGTGGTTGACCATTTGATCTTACCAGCCAAGAGACTCGCCAGATGAAATCTATTACCTTTTCATTAAAAAAAATAAAAAAATAAAGAAAAGAAAAAGAACACAGTAACATACTTTAAAGGCCAATTCCAAAATTCTGAAAGTCTATACAATTAGACCTGCTTACACCATAGAATTTCTCAATAGCGCATATCTTGAATCGACCAAAATGTGCGTGGAAGTTAAAAATAAACAAACACGTATAGAACGTATATTCTTAAGTCAGATTCTAGTCTAATTGAGTGAATTCAGCGATGCTTCATCATTAGTCGTGCCCAAGCTATGGCAGCAACGGCAGCACCACCTAAATGAGTAGACCCCCGCAACTTTTCCAACTCTCTGAAACAGAAAACAATTATAGTTGCAGTTAAGTATTTCAAATGAAATATGATTTCCCACATTACTGTTATATAGTACCTCTATAAATACAATTTATCAGTGGACTTTTGAGGCCAAGAATCAACAATTCAAATCCAACTCATATGGTATAATGGTATAGATTACTACTAATGGGTTTAAAGTGCAATTGTAGATTTTTTATTTGGGATAATCCCAAAAATGCCCAAGTTGCCCAATTGATTTGCTTTTTTGCCCTTCGCTCAAAAAGTTCCGAAACTACCCATTGGGGCATTGGGCAACCGGACAAATTTTTTTAACCAACGAGAGGACGCCAAGTTTCCAAAATTTTGGGCAACGCCTCCATTTTTTGGGCAACTTGGGACACTTGGCGTCCTATGGTATGAAATACAAGAGTTGCTCGATTGACAAGTGGGTAGTTTCGGAACTTTCTGAGCGAAGGGCAAGCAACTTGGGCATTTTTGGCATTATCCCTTTTTATTTTTTGAGCAAGTGTACATTAGTTTTCCAAATAATGAAAAACTTGAATTATCAAGGGTGCTTGTATGTAACTGAATTATATCAGTTATAAAATCGAAACGTGATATGTACAATCTCTATGATAATTAAAAAAGAAGAATGTTACTGATAAGATTATAATTCGATCATACCGCCAAGGTTATTATCATATCTTGCCAGACTATATATATTCCCTGAAATGATGAGAAGAAACAAAAGGATCATAAAATACTTGAAAGTTTAACCATATATGAAAATTGCAATAATTTGAAAGTTAATTTACCCCTAAGACAAAACCGCAATATGGTATATAATCAAGGAGGGAGGTCGAGGATGTCCCTTCTGGGACATCAAATAGATTAAGCAGCTCGATATCCCGCATTGCAGCGCTTGCTCCCTAAAAATAAAATAACAATCTAGAGATTCAAATTCATTTACGTGAACAAGATTTGGAGAGAAGTTGGGTTGCTAAAGTACCAGTGATCAATATTCTGAATGGCCGCATTTGCATCTGTCCTGTAGTTATGGAAAAATAATAAAATGCATTAAAACACTGTACCATTGATGTAGAATACTAAAACAATGGTTATGAAAAATACCCATAAAATAATGTGCTTGAAATGGACATTCTATGAGTGGGCTTATGTTGTTTAAAGCTATACTTACATAGTATGTAGTTGCGACTTGAGAGAAAATTTTAATGTTTTTAAGTAAAAAAACAAATGAACATAAACAAATGGATTATATTGAAGAAACCAAACTATCAAAAAAAAGAGGGATGAGGGATGAAAATAATCCAACGTCAGAAGTCATCAAGATCTAATCCATTAACAAGGAATCAAAAGAATTAATCGTATGAAAATGAAGATGTTTTATGCTATTAAGGGATCAACGTACTGCATGGAGCCGCCAATAAATTAATTCTTAAAACCGTTAGGATCGACGTTTAATTTATACCTTCAGAGAAGCAGTGTCCAACATGTACTATAGGCTGAACCAACAATAGCCCCAGCCAAATACAACTCTTCAGTAGAAAATCTGGGCCAAATTTATGTACAACATGTTGGATGAAGCAATAATAAGCAAAGTAAACAGGTGTTTAGTTGAACCCTTAGTGTAACAATTAATCAGCCCTTACAAAAAATAATTTGAATGGGTAATTAAATGTAATAGCACAATATATGATGTTTTATACATACCAATAAAAAAAGACCAGCTCTCTCTCCTGTAACCGTTTCTTCTATTTCCTTTTCAATAAAATCACAGTTGTCACCCAATTTCTTTCTCAAATTGCATCCAATTTCTAATCTGTAACCACCAATCGAATCGTCTCATCTTTGCGCATACAACAGTGTGATTTTATTGGAATTTCATAAGGTCTTAGAAAACCCTCAAATTTGAGTATTTTGGAGAAAAAAGTAAAAAACACAATTTATTGATTTCATTGCAATATACGGATTGATTGATTGTATTCATAATAAAATCATGTCTCATAAAAAGCTAAAAAGACGAATCAAGTTACTATCGAAGCTTAATGATCATGTTGTTGGAAATTTAAGCCAAAAAAGAAATGAAGTTGACTGTGTGAACGTTTTAGTGAATGATAGTGAGGAAATGAATGGTGAAATAGGGATGAATGTGAAGTGAGCAGTGAAGGTGTTTATGATGACAACAAAACTGATGGAACTATTGATGTGATTGAACAGAGTGTTAGTAATACGGATGGTGGTGATAAGATTGACAATGTAATTCAAGGCAGTGGTAAGGGTATGGTTGGGAATGGAACAGTGGAAGGTGGAATGGATGAGATGTGGAGTGCTAGTACTGTAAAGGAGAAGAGTCATGTAAGTGAACAACAACTGGAGTGCAATGTAAGTAAACCAGAAACTCCTATAAATAGTAAGGATGCATGCAATACTGATAATATGACAACTATGAACAAAACTAGTTATGCTAATGTGACTAAGAGTAACTTGAGTTATCTGAATAACAAACTGTGCCACATTCCTACTAGTATTAGTGAAAATGGAATTGAAATAGTCATTTTTGATGAGGAAATAGTCATGGAGGGTAGCAAAAAATGGGAACATACTCCATGTGGGTACTTTGTAGGCTATAAAATGTATGCTCAAGAGATTAATTACCATTTGTTTAGGATGTGGGGTAAGTATGGGTTGAAAAGCATTCAAAACATTGGTAATGGTACTTTTGTGTTTAAATTCAAAGATGAACAAGGTTTGTAGGATGTGGTGGAAAATGGTGTTTGGATTGTTAATAGTAAACCAATGGTGGTGCAAAAATGGGATATAAGTGTTGATGGAAACAAGGTAGAACCTAGTGTACTGCCAGTTTGGATTAAGATGATTAATAAACCATTGGAAGCATGGAATACAAAAGGATTGAGTGCTTTGGCTAACAATTTAGGCAAACCTGTAATAATGGATGCAATGACTACCAAGATGTGCACACAAGGAGTTGGAAGGTTAGGATATGCAAGGGTATTGTTTGAGGTGGATGCTAAGAAAGGATTAAAGGATACTATTGATGTACAGTATTGTGACAAGAGTAACAAGACTATTGCTACAAAAACTATCAAAGTAGAGTATGACTAGAAACCTCCAGTGTGCTCTAAGTGTCAAGTATTTGGTCATAGTAATGGTAAGTGTGGGCAGAACAATGAAAAGGAAGGTGATAATGTGGAAGCCAGTAAGAAAGTTGAAAATGGAGCAAAACAACAGGAGCAAAATGAGAAAGAGCAACAAGTGAAAAGGAAATTTGACGGGGGAAGGAAATATGTGGCACCAAACTATGCATTTGTTCCAAAACCAAAGCCTGATGACCAACCCAAATCAAATGAAGCAAATGAAAGGAATGTATCAGGAGAACACCCAAATGTGGAAAATACCCTGTGAGGTCAGCGAAGAAAACATGGAATGTTCAGGAAAATATTTTGACAGCAATTAAGACAACTGCAAATAAGTATGCTCCTTTGCAAGTTGAAGAAGTGAATGAAGTAACACATGAGATTAGTGCTGAAAAGAGAATGATAGTGGAAAAGTTTAGAATGGAAAATCAAGATCCACCTCTGAGTGAACAGTCAAAGGACAAAGGAAATGGATAGGTACTACAAAGAGAAAAGGAATGTTGTTTCTAAGAATAATGGTAAAGATACAGACAATATTGAAGAGATTGAACTAGACGAGAATGATGTATTCATGGACAAGTCAGCAACTGCAAAGTTCATGACAGCCAATGAGGTTGGGGGTAGCAGGACAATTTTCAATAAATAATCATGGATTTTAAAGTTGTTAGCTGTAATTTTAGAGGGGTTGGGAAGCTGACTAAACAGAATGAAATCAAGAAGTTAATCAGGAGTGAAAACTTAAGTGTACGTGCAATACTTGAAACACACATGAAAAAGGACAGAATTGGCATAATTTGTGATAGAATGTTTGGGAATTGGGAATGGCAACATAATCTGAATGTGAGCATCAAAGGGTGTAGAATTATTGCGGGATGGAACAATAATGTGACCAGATGTTCTCTTATTCACATCACAAGACAAGCTATGCTATACTTGATTGAAGTACTTAACTCCAATACTAAATTTTTCTGCACTTTCATCTATGCTGCAAACAATGGTAGAGATAGAAGAGAATTATGGAAAGATCTTAGTCTATTCATGAGTATAATCAATGATGAGGAATTGGTTTTAATGGGTGATGTGAATGTTGTTGTAATAATGGATAAATATTAATATGTAAATGTCTAGTATCGAACCCGAGACCTCAGGATTGCACACTTTACAAACGAGAGTCAAAGATTAATAAATATTAATTGTTAGATATATTTATTAATAACACAAGTTTAAGGACTAATGGTCGTTAGTTATTAAATGTACGGACTAACTATCGTTAAAAGGAAACGAAAAGGACTAGATTGAAACTTGGTAACAAGAAGGATCCGAAACACCTTTATTTTGGTGTGTGGCCAGTCGATCAAGGCCCAAGGGGGAAACCCATTGCCTTTGCTTGTTCACCAAGTATACTCTAGTATATATACAAACTCAAGGGTCATTGTTTTCTAATCTTTTGTGCACACACAATACCCTAAGTTTGGTTTTCTTCCTTTGTTTTATCCTTGGCTGATCGAAACCCCTAAACCTTTAGGGTTTCGATTTTTGGTTCTTCCAAAAACAATACTTGTGTTTAATCTTGCAATTAATTTGATTCGATATTAGTTTGTGTGTACAAGAACGAGGTAACAACATACTTTTGTTGTTATCAAGGGATCGATTAACAAATCGGTAAGGGGTTAATCATTGATCCATATAAACCCTAATTAGGGTTCATCATATTGTTCAAGATTAATTATTGATTCTTGTTTTGCTAGAATCACCAAAGGTACGTTCCTATTTAATTTATGTTAATCTTTTATATGTTATAGATGTTCCTACGCTTCCGCATATGTGTTTACCTGTTTATATGATTGTCATAGTTATTTAATTCTAACAGTGGTATCAGAGCTTGCTATAACATGTAATTGATTACATAAAACACATAAAAAACGGATTTTGATTGTTTTAGATACATGTTTTGGATCTAGGGTTTTGTTTTTTTTAATTTTTTTCGAAACCCTAACCCTAATTTGGGGGGGGGGTCGATTTATTCCATGAACCCTAATTAGGGTTTGTGGTTTTATTAATTAATTGGATTAGAAACCCTAGGTTGCCTACATGTTTATGTGTAATTTGAGCGTATCCTTGACCTAATTGGTAATTGTTATGCTTTAATCCGTGATGAAACATGCATGTTAGTCATGGGTTATTAATTGTTTATTAATTGTTAAGCTTTTTCACATGTTTAGATAGATCTTATATTGGGGAAGACCCCATAATTATTAAAATCAAATTATGTGCTATGTGGTATGTGATTAGCTTTGGCCTACGCAATTGACTTGTCAATGTATGTGACTCTCTTCCATCATGAGGAGAAGGCCTTAGTTGATTACATGCATTATTATACCTAGACTTGATTTTATTAGGATCTTTTCTAATAAGGATTGCATGTGGCTAATTGTTTCACTTTATTATTATTAGTTGTTTGTTTTTCTTTGATTACTTGTTTTATTGTTATTGTTTGACACGTTTGTAAGCAATAAAAGGGTAATTTTTCATAAAGGAAATAATACGGACTAATAACGGTGAAACAAAAGTGATAAAGTAAGAATCTTGCAAGGTCTTATGTGCCGCTAGTGGTCCGATTCGCACGGTAATCAGCTCCCAGGTGAGACTAGCAAGATTCATACTTTGTTACATGTTTTGAGATTGAATCCATAAACTTTTACTTGATTGATGTTTTGTACAACATGCTTTTAAAAGTAACTCTTTTAAGACAAATTCATAATCGTGATATGAAGGCTTAGAAAAGAGCCTTAGAGTCTGCCTTGGTTAACACACTCTTGAATACATCTTAAACGAATTTCTTTTTAAAATCATTCTTGTAGAAAGTCATCTTAAGGTATTTTACCTCAAGTAAAACTTTTTGTATTAATCTTATTAATTGGTTATAAAAAGGTTTTGAAAACCTATGCTATAAGGATGTGTGCATGCATCTTTATACATATTTTGATAGTCACATCAAAATTGAATACTTTTAAAATTTAAGTTACATGCCATCTAACTATAAGAAACACTTGAAGTTATTATTTAGTAAACGTGAGACGCAGGCTAAATTTTAATGACAAGGTAAATTTCCGAGTGTGCGTGAGACCACACATGGAGAATTTGCAGTTTCTAAGTTAGAAGACTTAATTAAGTTGATGCGTGAGACCTAGAGCTTAAGGCATGAGATGGGATGAAACATGCTTACATGACAAATTGATGAATCAATTTGATGTAAATCCCATAATGATCTAGGAATTGGAAAATTGTTTGCCAATTATTGTTCGACAGATTACCATCTTTTATACTTTCACCACTAGCAGATCAACTGATGTGGTGGAATCTATGTAAAGTTGGATCCTAGATTTTCAAGAAAATTAGATGGTTATATGAATATATCCTTGGGTATTATATTTTCTTGGAAATATGAATTATCGAAAATACTAAAAATTGAATTTTGTAAATTCTTTTAAATGTTTTAATGCAACATTAAACCGTAAACGTAAGTTATTCTTTTATCATATAAATTGATCTACACCCATATGGGTTTTTGGTTAGAGTCAATTTTACTAAAAGAATAAACCTAGTCTTCTTTCCATTAGGAGAAATGTGAGACTTAATCATATTCCTTTTCATGAATGAGAAAGGTATAAAAGGAAAGTTAGAATAGTCTATGTTCTAATACATAACTCGAAGCAAATGTTAATAGTTATGATAATTTGCACTTTATGAGTTATTTAATAAGAAGCTAGACATGTTACTGCAAAATGGTAAAAGACAAATTAGATTATTTTATCTAGTTGTTTTGCTTTGACCATTTAAAGGTACTACATTCAATTGTTGGAATGGTAGACCTAATTAAGGAAGAAATTGTATGCTCAATTTTTCAAGTTAATAGTTTGGAATGTGATGAATCACATTTATGTAGAAGAATATATTCTTTTAGTACCTAATTAATTGTTACGAATGGGTTTTCTAAAAGATGTAGGAAAGTGAATAGCACACTTTTTCTTTTCACTGGATTAATAAACATTTACAATGTTGTCGAATTCAGTGGGAGTATTATGTGTGTATTACTGAATAAGGAATCATAGTAATGATCTCTAATTCAGTAGGAGTCACAATGATTGTTATCTTGGTAAGACTCTACTTTATCTTTGAACATCTCAAGATAAATACTTTCCAAATATAGACACTAATATTTTCAAGGATAGTCATGTGCGTTTCCTTGATTGATTGAGTAAACTCTATATCTACTAGTTATACTAATGACACAAATCATATTGTTCACATTAACAAACGCGTGCGTGTTGTTCATATGGTACATGATGTTGTTCCATGCACAAGTGGGAGAAATCTACATTGTGTGCAAGGTACAACACATAAGAATATGATTTAACGGATTCTCTTAACTGCAAAGTAAGAGACTATAGTTCTAATATGATTTATATAAATCTAATCTAAGAAACACTTGGTGTTGAAATTTAGTAAACGTGAGACGCAGGCTAAATATTAACAACAAGGTGAATTTTCATGTATGCGTGAGACCAACATGGATAATTTACAGTTTCTAAATTAGACATCTATTAGAACATGTGTCAATAACAATACTACTTCAACTTTAATATTTATGTATTATTTGAATGACATAAATACTTGAAGCAATATAATACTACTTCAATAATTATGTATTATAAGAATGACATAAATAAAAATGAAGTAGTGTGTTAACTTGAAAATATTAATGAAACCAAATGATGGTGTTCATGATTACTTTAATTATACATGTTTATACATTATTGTATATTTATAAACATGAAGTCTTCTAAGTATTACAAGACTTATAATAAAGTAAGACGTTAGCTTGTTATGGTCTTTTAATTAAGACATATACAAGAAGTCATTGAGATGATCAATGATTAATAACGGAAAGTGGGAATATAACACGTTCATGTTTTGAAGAGACATGAACATGAAGTGACTTGGTCAAAAGTACTTGTGTTATATAAAAAGCATGCAATTGGTTTGGAAATACTATTATATCATTAAGTTGACTTAGTTGGTAAATAGGTATGCCAAAAGGAATATAGTTATCTTATATATATTGTTAGATCTTCTTACAATATTTATTATAATTTAAATACCAAAATATAATGGTATGTTAAGTTAGGGAAATCAAACTCTTGTTAGAAGTTTGATTAAAGATAACTATGATTTCTTTTCTTCCGAAAGTTATCAAGGTTAGAAAATTGAGTATGGAATGAATATACTCAATTAGACTCCTAGAAGATTAATAAGACATTATGAAATGTGATGAATCACATTAAGTCTTAAATTGGAGTTCTGAATTTGTTAAGCTACTTATTGGTAGGTTGTTAACAAAAGAATGTCAGGAACTGTCAATGTGTATTTGTAATATCCTAAAAGAGAACGTCGGATTGTTGCTCTAATTGCTAACTAGTTTATTCTATATAATACTAAAGGCAAGTGGGAGTATTTTATCTTGATAAGATAGATTTACAAGATACATAATCTTCTAAAACACACTAGTAAAAATCATGATGAGGCAAAACATGTAAATGATAAACCTCAAGATGATGGAATTATCATTCATAGATCCACTTGGATATCTCAGGTATTTAATTAATATGCTGACGATTATATGATGTAGTATTACCAAAATAATGAATTGGGTAAATTATTCATATTATGAATGTTGGAGATGTTGTTCATAAAGATATTCAAATTTTAAATTTGATTTATCTTAATTCTTAATGGTTAGAGAATGAAGATGAGTTTATTCAAAGATAAGTAACCCTAGAGGTTTAAATCTTTGTGTAGAAATCATATGGACAAAAATTGTACACATATCTTAATGCAAGTCTTATGACAAGATTATTAATCATACTTAAGCAATTAACTATGATTGAATACTCTTTCCTAAAACACATTAAAGATACAAAGATGGTAATTGTCATACTTAAATTTCATGAATATGAAATTTGACAATGAAATATCAAAACTCTTTCTTGAATGATTACTTAAGCGAGGACGATAAGTAATCAAAGGAGTTTATGAATTCAAGTAAATCTTTGGTAGTGTACAAAGTTCAATAATCCATGAATGGATAAATGCATGCATCTAGGAAATTGTTCTTATTTTTAATTATTATATCCATGAATTGGTTTATAATTGAAATAAGATAATTTCTAAGTATTCCTGAAAGCTAGTGGGAGTATTATGTTTGATTTACTAAATCATATATATTGTAGAGTAACATTCCATATAAGTAAAAGGTTAGACTTAATTTGGAATGAAACTTTACTTGAAAGATTTAGGAAATAAAACATACAACCTTTGTAACACCCCCAAAATACCGCAGTGGAAGACTATGTCATAGGGGTGCTACTTCATAATACAAAGTACAAGTTATAGAAAACGAACTCTAAATGAGACGTTTTGAAAAGTTACCATTCGATTAATGAATTCAAAGTTACAAACATGAGATTCCAAAGTATGATACATAAATGTATACAAATGTTTTGAATGGTAAATGATAAAAGCGTAGGTCTTCAGAATATGCAGCTTGACTCTAAGTTCCACGCACTAGCTATCGCCTTACTAACCTGAGATAAACATGCTAAAGTGTCAACACAATGGTTGGTGAGTTCATAGAGTTTGTCTTAAAACAGTTGAAAAGCCTTAAAAGAATGTTCACACAACAAAGGCATCGTGAATCCACTCAGTTACAAGTCCCACCATAAGAGACTTGTAACCTGTGTGTTCACAACCCACTGCTACAATATAATATGATTAAGACATGTATAAGTTCATCAAAACAATTAAGCAATTAGTCGTGAGTCTACTCTTCATCTCCGAAGACCTCACGTTTATGATGTATCCAACATTCGCAAATGTTAGGATGTATCAATAGCCTCAATGGTCATCCAACAACTTAATTTGGAGCCACCGGAAGTCTCAATGGTCATCCAGCAACTTAATCTGGAGCCACTGGCAGTCTCAATGGTCATCCAACAACTTAATCTGGAGCCACTGGAAGTCTCACAATCAAGTATAACGCAGTTAAGTATAACACAATCATGTATGTATGAAATCAAGTATAATGCAATCAAGTATAAGACAATCAAGTATAAAACAATCAAGTATAAATGTTTTGAGTATTTGTACAAGTAAGCAAGTAGTTGTGCATGTATCCCCCCCCAAAGAGTTAAAACAAGTATGAAAAAGTAGGGGCTATGACTCACCTTAAGCTTAAGTGATGAGAAATGATAGTGGTAGTCGAATCACGAATGTCTCTAAGAGCAGCCTATAATAGAATGTTGCGACTTAGGTTTGCAGTAACGTCTAAGAATACGAAGAATTGCCTATATATGTCTTGCATAATGTTCATGATGTAGTACTTAGTATATAGTGTAAGTCTTTGAATATAAGTGGTCTATGAAACATGTATAGTTTGTATATCTCTTACTACCGTTCGGGCCGACATAATTCAGAAGTCATGGAGTAAACGTTCAAGGAGCCAGGACACTTTAATTCGTAAATCCACAACTCATCTCGACGGCTTACTTAATGAACTCCTCACATGAGGCTCCCTACTATTGTAGTATTTGATAACATATATATATATATATATATATATATATATATATATATATATATATATATATATATATATATATATATATATATATATATATATATATATATATATATAAGTTTTGATCTTTAAAAGTTATATGGTCTTTAGCCGTGGCTTTGCCGTGACCTTGGTCATTGTTACCATGATCTTGAGACTCAACCTTGGCTTTAGCCATGGTTGTAGTCTTGGCTTTAGGTCATTAGACCTCTTGGTCTTAGTAAAACATAACTATTATATAGTGACTTTGGTCTAAAAATGGGCTGTTAAGAATTTGAAGAAATTATCACTCGGAAAGCGTTTTCAGGGCTCGAGCTTCTTTGTCCTAAACGAAAACGGCGTTCCGAACAACTTTCGTGTTTTAACTTTTTGATGAATCGGACCAGAAGGGTGACTTTCAAATTGGCAGAATGCAAAACAGTAGGTTATAGGCAGTTTCGGCGTTTTGGTGTCGCTAACTTCTTATGGCCATAACTTTTGACTCGTGTACTCGTTTTAGGTGATTCAAATTGCTATGTTTTCCTTGTTAAGTCCTCTTTAACATTAAGTAAGTGTAAAATATGATAGTTGTACTATTTTGGTCGTGGTTCTCCATAAAAACCACTAGTTTGCTTGTTTACTTGTCATAAGTTAACATATATATACATAACTTGTTTTACTAGTTTTTATATATCATGAACATAATACAAAGACCATATATAGCATGAAAGAAACATAATAAGCATGAAAATGATATTGAGCAAGAAAGTGTAATAGGGTTTGCTTACAACTTTTGGCTTTCTAAAGAAAGGAAGTCAAGTATGGAACTAGGACACTAAACCTAAGCTTGTAAACCCTTCACCATAACTCTTGTAACCCTTGCTAGCCTTGATCTAACCCTTGTGAAAACCCATTAACTTCAGCCCTAGTAACCTTGTGTAGCTCCTAATTCAACCATGGAATCACCAAACAAACTTAAGAACTAGGTAGAGAATACTAAGACCTTGAACTTTGTAGTGTAACTTGTATATTGAAGATCAAAGGATCATGGTGCTAGGATTAAAGGGTGTGGAGTTTTTATTGATGAAGAAAGGAAGAAGAATGAGTTTTCTAAGTCATGAATGAGTTATTTATATAGGCTAGGATGAGGAGGTTAGGAAAGTGTTAGGAAAGTGCCTAAACTTGGTGACAAAGTTATAAATAAGTATGATCTAATGGCTAAAGTCATGAGATGATGCCACAAGTGTGAATCCCCCCCCCCCTAAATGGCGGTTTACATAGGATAAGGGTGACTAGATGAGTAGTCATGGTCTTTGGATGATAATATCCTAAGTATGTAGCTAGTTTTGACTCCGTAAATTGCTAACCGTAAGTTTTTAGGCCACGAAACGTAAAACCGGGTATTCTAAAAATATGAAACTTATAAATATGCTAGAACTTATCAATATACTCCATAATAAAATATAAAATGAGTGGTAGGTTCTATTGGGTGCTAAAACCCTGCTAAAAACTGGAAACACGGGTCTAAAACGCGTAATTCGCGTAAAACGCTGAACTGAAAAACGTAAAATTCCAAAACTTTTGGAATTGTCCTAAAATGAGAGAAAATCATATTTCTATTGTTTATAGTGTTTTATGGACATATCGGGATGCTAGAATGACGTTTAAACCTAAAAGTAAATCTCGGACACGGCTTTGTGATTTTTGCAGAAATGATCCGACGAGCGTGAAATTCTCGGATTATCGTTAAAATAGTTTAACTTACGAGAATATGAAATAAAAATTTCTGAGATGAATAGTGAAAGTGAATAGTAAAAAGTGAATAGTGAAATTTTCGGGAATAAAAGTTAACCTGAAATGCGAATTGTTACAACCTTGAAACTAAAGTTTATTATTAAACGAACAAGTGCGGTAAATAAAATTCTAAATAGAATATGATATATCATTTTGGAAGACTAAATGGATACATATTTGTAAAGATCAAACATGAATAAAATCTGAGTTTGACTGAAGGATTTTCATGTGCATTATATTATTGTTGTATCATGCTTAAGTGCTTAATGATTTGACAATATTTGATATCCAATTAAAAGTTATTATATAACTTGTGTAATAGATATTCTAATGGAAAATGTTTGAAATTAGAATAATGATCCTCAACCTGGAATAGCTCCTAAACATTACACTATGGATATTAAGTTTACGAAAATTTTAAAGAGCATATTGTGTTTAATATACAATGATGCTGGTTTAATTGAGATGACACTCAATAACTAGTCATGAAGGATTTCATGAGAACTAGTTGTGCTCAACTACGAGCATAGTTGCATTAAACATTAAAAGAATTAGAATACTTTAAACTTTAAAAGGTTTGAAAGTTTGATTGTCATAAGTTGGTGTTTGAGGATATCACACCATTTATAAAAAAATTATGTGGCTATATCAAGATAGTTGGATTTACACATACAAGAATTTTAACTATTGAATTCTTGAAAGAAGTATTCTCAAAATTCGGATAGATCATAGTTAGATGAAATAATGCCTTGTCAACAAGTATGATTGTCATTACTTGAGGCATAATTGTCTTCAAGTTATTACTTGAGGAAAATTCATTAACTAGTATAATCATGCATTGATCTATTTTGGTATTTGGATAAAGGACATTAAGCAATTATTATTTATAATGAATTAAAGTACTTAGTATGTTTGTTTTCATTAATAATATATTGTGTCATATATTTGCATGTTTAAAATCCGTGAATAACTAATATTATTCTAAATTGTCCATTGTCGATTAATGATATGGGAATATCATTAAACTAAGACAAATCTGAGCATTGGTTAAGAATATACTTGAAAGTATATTGATGCGTTGACATACCAATTTCACATGATATTCGATGAATTGAATATAGGACTTATCCCAACTACATGATTTTACTTTATGGATCTTGTCAGTAAGTAAATCACGAATTTATTATCCTCAGACTTGAGATACCAGATAAGAGTCATGGATGTAGTGCATTTTTGTGAAGCAATCTACCGCTTACCGTAACAGGGAGTTATAAGGGTTGTTTTCAGAAGTGTTGCAAAGTTCATGGGTTATTCTTGTAGTCAAGAAAGAATTTGTTCCTTCAAATTTGTTTTGAAGTTTAATACTGCTGGGCCCCTCGTATGGTTGACAAGATGTTTGCGTGCGCACACCCAAAGTCTATCTGGAATACGTTCAGATGTTTTGGTAATCTTGCTCAATTATAAACAACGAGAAATAGAATTGTTAATTAAAGAATGACTAAGATCCATATCTTTATTAACGTAGTATTAGAAACAAAAGGATGATAATAATAACGATGAATCGTTAAAGGTTTTTCAGGAAACCTAGCTCGAGTCGAACTAGGGGCATTGGAGTGTTGCAAGACGCCGACCAATGTCATTTTACTATTAATAGATATCCAAGTGGGAGCTGTTGTAATAATGGATAAATATTAATATGTAAATGTCTAGTATCGAACCCGAGACCTCGGGATTGCACACATTACAAACGAGAGTCAAAGATTAATAAATATTAATTGTTAGATATATTTATTAATAACACAAGTTTAAGGACTAATGGTCGTTAGTTATTAAATGTACGGACTAACTATCGTTAAAAGGAAACGAAAAAGGACTAGATTGAAACTTGGTAACAAGAAGGATCCGGAACACCCTTCTTTTGGTGTGTGGCCAGTCGATCAAGGCCCAAGGGGGAAACCCATTGCCTTTGCTTGTTCACCAAGTATACTCTAGTATATATACAAACTCAAGGGTCATTGTTTTCTAATCTTTTGTGCACACACAATACCCTAAGTTTGGTTTTCTTCCTTTGTTTTATCCTTGGCCGATCGAAACCCCTAAACCTTTAGGGTTTCGATTTTTGGTTCTTCCAAAAACAATACTTGTGTTTAATCTTGCAATTAATTTGATTCGGTAATAGTTTGTGTGTACAAGAACGAGGTAACAACATACTTTTGTTGTTATCAAGGGATCGATTAACAAAACGGTAAGGGGTTAATCATTGATCCATATAAACCCTAATTAGGGTACATCATATTGTTCAAGATTAATTATTGATTCTTGTTTTGCTAGAATCACCAAAGGTACGTTCCTATTTAATTTATGTTAATCTTTTATATGTTATAGATGTTCCTACGCTTCCGCATATGTGTTTACCTGTTTATATGATTGTCATGTTATTTAATTCTAACAAATGTTAGCCTCAATTTGGAAGACCATTCAGAAGGAACAACCTATATGTCACAAGATATGATTGAGTTTCAAGACTGTATTAATACAATTGAGGTGGAAGACCTGTGCAGCAGTGATTTCAATACACCTCGACAAAATGTTTACTTAATCCTAATGCCACAGTTTTGAAAAAGACGGAAAGAGTTATGATTAATGCTAAATTTTTGACTAACCATAATCATGCTAATGCCAGATTTTTACCTTATGGAATTTCTAACCATAGTCCAGCCATTTTGATTTGCCCTAAGATGGTGAAGAAGAAAAGAAGATCTTTCAGATTGGCTAACTATGTGACTGACAAGAAGGAGTTTTTGGAGATTGTCAAAGAATCATGGAACACTGAAATTCAAGGGCATACTATGTACCAGGTTGTGCAGAGATTGAAGACAATGAAAAAACATCTCAATACTCTCAACTGGAAGAGTGGAAACTTGTTTACTAAAGTAGAAGACCTGAGGAAAAAGCTGTATGAGATCCAAGATAAAATTGATAAAGCTCCCAAAAATATTAAATACATAGAGGAGGAAGTTTCAATGATGGGTGAATTTATTGATGCTTTAAAAAGATGAGGAGAGCTTGTTGTTTCAAAAAGCAAAAGTGGACTGGTTAAAGGAGGGTGACAGAAATTCAACTTATTTTCATGAAATTCTAAAAGGAAGACAAAAAAAAAAAAAAAAAAAAAAAAAAAAAAAAAAAAAAAAACAGAAGCAAAATATATATTGTCTGCAGTGAAGATGGAGCTGTTCATATAGAGAAGATCAAGTAGGGCCCCAATTTTTTCAGCCATTTTGAAAAGTTCTTAGGAGTTGAATCTAGTGCAGTGGGATTGAATGAGCATGATGGGAGGATTTTTACTAACTTAGTTAGTGCTGAAGAAGCTTCTTATATGATTAGAGAGGTGAGCAATGATGAGATCAAGGTTGCATTGTTTGATATTGATGATAATAAGGCACCTGGGCCAGATGGATATACCTCAAAGTTCTTTAAGAAAGCTTGGTGTGTAGTTAAAGAAGAGTTTTGTCAAGCTATTAAAGAATTTTTCAACACTGGAAAGTTAATTGGTGAAGTGAATGCTACCCTGATAACATTAGTTCCAAAGATCCCCACCCCCATGAAAGTATCTGATTTCAGGCCAATTGCATGTTGTAATTTGATTTACAAATGAATCAGTAAAATACTACAGTAACAAACAGAATAACAACAGTTCTCACCAAGATAGTGGATCAAAACCAAAGTGCTTTTATTCCTAGGAGGGCAATCACTGATAACATCTTATTAACCCAAGAACTTTTGAAGGGGTATAACTGTGTTCATGGCCCAAAAAGATGCTCTTTCAAAATTGGCATCCAGAAAGCTTATGACACAGTTAGTTGGAGATTTCTAGAGAGCATATTGGTCAAGTTTGGGTTTCATAATACAATGGTACAATGCATAATGGCCTGCATTTCAACCCCAAAAAAGTTAACTATATGTGTGAATGGAGAGAGGCATGGGTATTTCAAGGGAGGCAGAGGTCTAAGGCAAGGGGATCCTATATCCCCTTACATGTTCACATTGGTAATGGAAGTACTCAACTTATTAATCAAGGATGAAATCTCTAAAGAAAGGAACTTCAAGTATCACTTTGGATGTAAGAGTCTAAAAATCACTCACTTATGCTTTGCTGATGTTCTATTGGTGCTATGTCATGGAGATATTACTTCTGTCATTACTATTAGAAAAGCCATTGACAAATTCAGTAACGTTTCCGGCCTATATCTAAACATGGGAAAAAGCACTTTCTTCTGTGGAGGTCTAAATGAAGAAAAGAATAATGAAATACTTAACATTTTGCCTTTCAAAATTAGTAAACTACATGTTAGATATTTGGGAGTACCTTTGATGGATAAAAAGATAGGAGTCAAAGATTGCAAGTGCTTGGTGGACAAAGTTAAACAAAAACTTGGTGATTGGAAGAATAAGAGTCTTTCTTATGCAGGGAGAGCCTAACTTATAGCCTCTATTCTTTCATCAATGCAAGTTTACTAGGGATCAGTCTTTAAAATTCCTAAGAGTGTGATTGGTGAGATTGAATCTTTATTCAAAGGCTTCCTATGGAGTAACAGTGAAGTATGCAAAGGTAAAGTTAGAGTGGCATGGAAGGATGCGTGTAAACCAAAGGATAATGGTGGTCTTGGACTGAAATCACTAGAATTATGGAATAAAACATTGCTTATTAAACATCTCTGGAAAGTTGCTTCTAATAAAGTGTCTCTTTGGGTAAAATGGATAAACACAGTGAAGCTTAAAGGAAGGAGTGTTTGGGATATTGAAGAATCTATGAATGACAGCTGGTGTTGGAAGACAATATTGGAGCATAGACAATTTGTTGAGAATCACATAAGATTTAAGATTGGTAATGGCAAAGATATCTCTGTATAGCATGATAAGTGGAATGGTATTCAAGCAATTTCCAAGACAATTAGTAAAAGAGAGATTTTTGCTTCTGTAGTTAATGACAAGTGTAAACTTTGTGAGTCTATTGATGAAAATGGGTCGGAAATGGGATAAGGAGTGGGCAAATAGGTTTGATTGTGTAAAAAACCTCAATGTTCCAGTGTTGAATGAGCATCCAGATAAGACTATGTAGATCATCAATAATGGGAAGGAGGTCAAATATGCTACTCAACATGTATGGAAAGATTTCAGGGGTGAAGATGATGTTGTTCCTTGGGCAAATGTGGTATGGAAATCTAATTGCATCCCAAGACACGGATTCATTCTTTCGTTAGCTGTTAAAAAGATACTTGTAACTCAGGACAAATTGCTGAAATGGTACCCTCAAGGAGAATTCAAATGCCCTTTTTTTAATGATGTTCCTAATTCACATGATCATATCTTCTTCAAATTTGATTATGCAAAAGAAGTGTGGGAAAGTATTAAAGTAAAAGCCAAGATTACTGAGAATGCAAGTGACTGGGATGGGATAGTATGCAGTCTAGCTGGAAACAATAAACATAATCATATTTGGACAGTCATTATGAAACTATTTCTTGCAGCAACTGTTTACTTCTTGTGGCAAGAGAGAACTAGCAGGATCTTTAGAGGTGAAGAGAAAGATAAAAGAGTAGTTATCAAGATCATTTGTGATGAAGTGAGAGCAAAGCTAATGTCCTTAAAAACAAAGAATTCAAGTGCAGTAAAGGCAGTTGAGGTAGCTTGGGAAGTTTCTATGACACAACAAAGGCAATTAGCATAAAAAGGGGTGTTTGGAACAAGATTGTTTTGAGATTTTGTGTTGTATAATACTAACCAACACCAGCAACCTCTAACAGAGTACCAAAACACAATACCAAAACAGCCCAAAAATGACCCGTTTGTTAGCTTATAAGAACAGTAAATAAAACCCCAAAAAGGACAGCAAACAGAAACTGCACAAGAAGAATTTCTTTGTCCTTTTAAGGTTTCTACGGAGCCCGGTTGATCTCTTCGAGCCTACGTACCGTACACCCCAGGATTGATGCAGTCTCGTAACGGTTTATTGTAAGCGAAACAATATCCCGTAATGCACAATCGGTTTGTAGAGTAAGAAAATATTCAAGAGTATATGGAGTAACAAAGATTAAAGAGATAGTGATTTTTGATGTGTTTATAATAGAGTTTAGCATCCCTATTTATAGATAAAGAAAACCAGTTTGAACCCACAAATAATCAAACGGTTTTTCCCATCATATCACTTCCAAGAATCACTCTCATATCCCTTCTAACTCGTGGTATACACTGGACTAAGTAAACATGTAACATCCCACTACTTTGAATAAGTCAAGCCAAGAAAGAATAACTTGTACAAAGACGTTAAAGCATGCATGTTTACTTATATCACTAGCTTACCCCCACCATATCCTTATTCTCAGTTAATAAGTTTATCAACTTATAAATAAACCTATTTTCTTAAAATATTCAACCTAATGTATGAAATTAATATGATTATACATTAATTTCCAACAATCCCCCACCAGGTTGAACAATTACTCTACTCACTCGAACATGTTGTGCTACGAGGTGTCACGAAGATTAAACCTCGTTAGATATGCATACACAAAGTAAGATCGATTCAATGGTGTCCGAAGATTAAACCACAAACCTCAAGATAATGGTGTCCGAAGATTAAACCAAAACCTTTTGACCTTACCGGTGAATGCATACGCACTTCCATTGTTATATTGTGCATTCTCATATCACTACGCGCGATTATGGCCGTGCACTCAAATCCTTTTTATAACCCTCTAAGAGAGAAACCATAACTCTCTATTCGAGGCGGCACCACCTCTAGGTTATATAGGCTAACCTTCTCTATCGTCCTCGTTGCTAAGACGCCTATAAAGATTAGTTAAGAGGTTTTACCTCAACCTACACATCGTCAGCGACGTACTATCTTTACTACACATGGGCTAATCAGGTAGATATTACCTTCTATCGATTAACGACTTCGTTATTACCCATTAAACTCATAATGTAGGAGCTCTACAATCAAGTCGGGTTTCCATCACCAACCGATTCACATTTGGTTTCAAGCCCATGCCTCTAGTAATCCTTAATAAGTCTCTCGTCAGAAACTTATTAGGATATAACCGAGAAGTCACTTTACTCTTATCGGTCTCATCACAAATACTCACCAAATCTCTCGTCAGAGGTTTAGTAGTATCAAGTTCAAGTTTCTAGATCACTTGACAACTTTTCAATTATGGTACCATCTCAATATTCTCAAATATTCCAACACAATGGAACTTTATGGTGTTAGATCTCTAATCTAATTTACCTTTCATATTGTCACAACTTGACTATATACACAATTGCTTATTGCTCATCCAAAAACACAGGTGAGTACTTTATCCACCAGCTTGTGCATTTCAAACAGTTTTAGAGCATTACCTTTCGATCTCAATGAAATGCTTATGCACTTGAAACGATATGAAAATGATTTATTCCTTCACGAGCAAACCCATTAGCCTTTAGTTAGTGGTAACAAATCAGTAGATCTCTAAATATGTGTTTTGTATGTTATAATAGGATCTCATTTCCCTATTAAACTGCCATGAAATCTTAGACCAACGTCGTGAACAAGGTGATCAGCCATGATCACGTTTTAAGGCCCATAGTTCGGAATCATAGGTTAACGGTTTCAACCGAAGTTGCATACCAAGTCAGCCAATATGTCCGTTAATCGATTTCATAACAATACACATCTACTAATCTACTGTTCTTGCATAATAAACTAACCACTACTACCCTTAAACCAATGGACTGCATCAACAATTTGTGGTGCCTAGCTATCACATAATCATATCATATAATTCACATTTACAAGTGCCACCATTTAAGAACAATATATTATTTGCACAATAGCAATTGTTCTTTTATTTACGTGAATCAAGACTTCCACTTTTGATCACACCAATTAAAAGAATGCCTCATGTTATCATAATACATCACTCCAACGTGTAGTGATTAATACATGTACTTCGTCTATAATTTAGTGATACGTTTCTAGCAATTTGATTTATTTCTCAAGATTGGTTTTTTCTCGAAAACTAATTTCCAGCACTTGCTTTCTTCTTTCACAAAGTTTAGTAATGATGAGGCGAAAAATGATCCATTTTTAGGGGGTCATTTAAGCCCGAATCCGAACTTATTTGATCAAATATTGCCCTAAATCGTTCCTTTTGTGATTTTAGGTACTTGGAGAGTGAATTCTGGAAAAGAAGCCATTTCGGACGTTTTTGGAGCATAAAAGTGAAGAAAAC
>CM060697.1:111552646-111783305 GCA_030686995.1 Artemisia argyi | reverse complement strand
GGTTGTAAGCTTCTCGAGATCCCTCGAGAGGTAAAGCCTGTTGCGATTCCCACGCATCAAGTAATCACATTTATTTTCTCAATCCTAGTTATTTGTTGAATAACAACACTGTATAAACATCTATGTTTGAAAACTAAACAAATAGCTTTCATAAGCAAATACTGATATGATATTAAAACAAATGGATTTCACTAAAACAAAATGCGATTACACTATAATTCAAAACTGAAAAACCAAACAAACAAATTATTCAAAGGCGCTAGTCGCCATGCTAGACATAAACTAGCCAGAAACGAGTCACTATTAAAATTATCATGCCACGAAGTTATCTTCATCGAGATGAACATGTGCCATACGATCCGCAATTTCACCATCTACCACATTAACATCATCATTTTCGGACTTCCTCAACTTGCACTCATGTGCGTAATGACCAGTCTCTCCACAAACATGGCATTTTCCGGTTCTCTTTGACGATCCGGTCTTCTTGAATTTGTCATGCTTCACCCCCAAGTTGACTTTCGTTGGACCGTTTCGTGAAGCTCTCTTCGAAGAGTTTCCGACTTGCACATGATGAACAGTGGAACCATGATTCACTCGTTTATCTCTATTCCTAGCTTCTTCCTCAATGCGAAGATGCTTCAAGAGATCATCCAACGAGTAATCATCTTTCTTATTTATCAACTTCTTTGAAATGTCATTCCAAGAAGGTGGTAACTTTGAAACAATAGAACCAACTTGTAGCATTTCAGGAATCGGAATAGAAAGCTGTTGGACCTTAAAACTATCAACTTTATCACAAATATAACACGTAAATGAAGTAAAGATGGTGACCTGATTATATGTAAGTGTGGCGTTAACTTGTATAAAGAGAGAATAAGATGAAGAGAACTTTTATTAAAAACACACACAATACACACACAAACACACACCTTAAATGAGCCTTTGAGGTGTTTATATAGTACATGAGAGATAATGCCCTAAAGGCTTTCTATGGGCTTGGGCTTGGACTTGGTTACATGACTGATGCGTGGGAATTGCACCAGGCTTTACCTCTCGAGGGATCTCGAGAAGCTTACAACCCCCACCAGGCAGTGTACCTGATCGTTGTAGTATAGTATAATGACAAGTACCGGGGGATTGATCGTTCAGCTAGGAATAGTGTCGTTAGGATTGAAATTAATCTAACTAGGTCTAAAGGTGAATGATGATTCTTTTTATGGTTTTGTATTTTATGAAAAGCAAGTAAAAATCTCGGGTATTGGGAGAGTGGGCGGAATTAGTTGCTAATCAACTAACCCAAAAGCTACTAATTAATCTAATAAACAAGAAAATAAACTAAGGTTCTACAAGATAAGTGAAGCATGTCTACCCATGATATGTTACTCCTTGTTAGCTATCCAATTCTACCTATTGAATTATACACCTTGTTTTAATTGACGGGTTGTATTCCTTAATACCATTCATGGGGTGGTGTACTTAATTCCCCAATCCTATAAGCTCCTACTTTACTCCTATGTCGAGCCGGCTAAGAAGCTCCTAACATGGGATCACTAGAATTCGCTCATGCATTAAATACAACCATAAAAACCTAGTACACATCGGCTCATGTTTCTTAAGACGTTCAAGCATATTACCCTATGGAAGTCTTCCAGTTTTCTTAAGCCTAACATCGAATTCATTCAACCAAAACAAGAATCAATAGGAAACAAGAATTATAAACTAAACCAATTAGATCTATTGAAGTTGTCACGCCTTAATTGATGGAGATAGACACACACATCAACAAACCCTCATTGATGGAGATAGACACAACATCAACAAGAAATCGATGAGATCTAATCAATTATACACAAGTTTCACACAATCATAAGTAGACACAAGGTGAATTAGCAAAACATAATCAAAGAAGAACAATCAACAATAATAAGGGAAAACATAATTAAGATAGAATCAACAAACCAATACATGATGTTTATGGAGTGATTGAAACCCTCTAAGTTTCTGGAAAAACACCTACCTAAACCCAGGAATCGACCTTAGGGTTTAGGGCTTACAAAAAGTGAAGTTATGATGTTATATTTATAGGCATATTTTCTGTCGGAAAGGCTTGACGGCGTCAGCTCGTTCTCTTGACACCGTCACGACCATTTTTTCACCAAATTGTAGATCTCTTCGTCCTATTCGCGTGGGCTTTTGAATCACCAAAATCCGAGTTCGTATGCAAAAGTTATGACCAAAACAATATCAGCTACTCCGCGCGCAAGTTTTGACAAGTTAACACGTGACGGCCTTGGGTGACGCCTTCACGTTTCTTCTGGGCCGTCACCACTTTTACTCTTGACGCCGTCATGAAAAGCCTCTTGACGCCGTCAAGTACTGTTCCCAGCAAGGAAAATTAAGACTTTGCCGTTTTCTTCACTTTTATGCTCCAAAAACGTCCAAAATCCTTCCTTTTCCAGAATTCACTCCCAAAGTACCTAAAATCACAAAAGGAACGATTTAGGGCAGTATTTGATCAAATAAATTCAATTTCGGGCTTAAATGACCCCCTAAAAGTGGTTCATTTTTTTGCCTCATCATATACCCTTACACTTGAGATTTGCTTGTCCTCAAGCAAATGCGCTTTTATTCTACTCAAAATACAAGTTAGGGGTCATTTAACACTAATATAAAAGTAATTACAACAAATAATCGTTCCACTAAAGACCAAAGACAAGCACGGAGGTCATACATAAGCACCTCACAAATAGTGTTTAGATACTCACATCTCTCGGGTGTAATAAAGTATAAATTACGATATGGAAACGGAAGATATCTCTCACTACCTGTCATAGCAAAATAGATTACCATAGGCTTGGGAAAGGATCAAACCTCCACCACATGGCGTAAGCACCTAGGATAAACTATCAAAGAGGTCTTTTAAAGGGTTGTAACGTTAGGTGTAGGGATATGAAATACACGGTTTTGTTGGATAAAGGAAGTTTTTACTGGTGGCGAGTTAACAATCTTGGTCAATTACATGTACAATATGGCGTTGCTAAGCCAAAACTAGACTCGACTTAAGCTAATAAATGAAAAATAACAAAAACATAAAATAAACATAGAATGAAATGGGATGGTAGTCCGTTTTTTTTATTTTTTTATTTTTTATTTTTTATTTTTTTAATTTTTGCATGCACTCTTATCCTACCATCCAAAATAATACATCATAGGGGATGAACATTCCCCTTACACTTGAATTTTTACATACTTTACAATAAACTAATCTAATGACTCGAATTAAGATAATCAAAACACTTGGAGTACTTTTAAGATTAACGTACATACGGGGGTAATAAATGATGTTCTTCCCCATTACTCCATAAGATAAGTACTTACCCATGAGTCCCAATTGTCCCAAAACAATATGTACAAGGATATGACTCGACTTAGCAACCATGTAATCAATTAGATAGTTAACTTAGGGTTTAAAAAATAACAATAATGGATGAGCGCATACACGGAAGGCTAAGGCGATTTGGTTGTACATTTAAGTGGGGTGTAACAAATTCTTCCTTTAAGTAAGACGCTTAAAGTTAGAAACGAAAAGATAGGCTCGGAGGGGTGTACTAGGGGTTTCGTGTACTAAAAGTGGGTACAACGCTAAGGTGTGAGAAAAATTAGTTGACTTAACTAGCCAAGTAATATGACTTAAATGGTCAAGTAATTATAACACGGGTTTAACACAAGGGTGATCCTAATGCCTCTTATCATGTAGTAAATCCTACTACACGAATGTAGTCTCACTAGCGGTCTCGGGATGCATCACTAACGCAAGTTCTAGAATCTAAATGCTACCGGTACACTCATAAGCACTAATAGTAAATGCTTTTCCAATCAAATCTAAAGGCGAACCTCACATATTTTGGTGGAAAATTTTTCTGAATATACGGTTATGTGCTAGTCATACAATCTCCTATCCATGAGACGCTTGCTATGGCTAAAGTTTCACTCCTAAATGTTGTAAAAAAATTTAAATTTGGTGCTAAAATTGCACTAACAAGTATTTCTCATAGTTTTATTACACATCTACTATTAAACAAAACAAACTCAAGCGAAAGTGTATATGTAAGGTATCATCATTTTACCCTCCCCTTACACTTAGGATGAACATTGTCCCCAATGTTCAAGTAAAGAATGTAAAAGTGAAAAAGTAAAAAGAATGAAATCAAATACTCCCCTGATTCGCTCGGTATGGATAATAAGGTGGCCAGGTTAAATCTTCCTCCAAGAAAATGAACAATCAAAGCTTCCCTTCCAGAAAAATAAATCATCTTCTTGTCATACATAACCTGTAAATCCTGAGAAAACAAACACAAAAACCCAAAGCATCAATCCGAACAAAGAAAACTCGCAACTAGATATAATTCCAGACTTAGGAATAGAAACAAAACAATTAAAGATATAATGCTTGTGGAATGAATGTTTGCAGATTTTCTGGAGTTTATAAAACTAAAGAATTAACAAAAACTTTAAGACACCGGTATAAACAAAACTAGCAAAATTTCCAGAATTTTACACATGACGCCGTCAAGAGTAAACTCATGACGCCGTCAGAAGTGACCTGCAGAAATCTTTACGTTAAGTTTCTGGAAAATTTCTGAAAAAACTTATGTCCTACTTCCTGGAAAATCCTACAAAATATTATTATGACTCGATACAAGCATTTGACTCTAACAAGCACTAATACACATGTCCATTTATTATTGTTGTGGTTCATGCTCAATTTCGTTCTTATAAACAAATTTGGATCTCCCTTACACTTATCTTTTGCAAAATACCTTTATATGAAATTAAGACGAAGTTAAAAACAAAATAAAGCATTTTCACAATTTACTTTGAGACATGAGCCAAAAACAATAAAAATAAAACATGCATATGGAAACAAATAAAATCAAACAAACAAACAAACAAACAAATAAAAACACACAAAACATGGGTTGCATCCCAAGAAGCGCTTGTTTTTGTTCGAGTCACGAGCCTGACTCTACCCTTATTTAACGGAAATAGGAGAGGTTTTCCCTACACTTAGGATTAAGTGTGGGTGAAAGTAGCGATACACACCCTTAGGGTGTGAATATGCCACGTGAGGTGAAGGGGGTGAGTGAATGGCTTCCTTCATCCTAAAACTACCCGGATAATATTGGTTGATGGGTGGGTCGGTTCCTCTTTTGTCTCCTAGATGTATATCTAAGGATGGAAAGTTGTGTGAAGGTTGAGGTTCCGGTTCATCAACATTAGGAAATTTCCTAGAACTAGGATTAAGGTTATCACTACAAGTATTCAAACCTATATCCTCAAGTGGTGCCTGGTCCAAGGGTTCTACTTCTATTGGGGTTCCTATAGTCTCTTCTACTTCTTCCGGGTAAGTCACGGGCGGTGTGTATGCCTCAAATGATGGTAGGACTTGTGGGGTACTTAGTGGGCTTGGGTTTTCTACTATCTCTTCCATCACATCAATATCACCTATGTGTTCATCTTGTATTATGGTAGTGCCTAACCATGACATGCAACTTGGTGGCTCAACTCTAAACTCATGTGTGTCGTATGTTTTGGTGAAATCTATCCCACTCATGCAACTAGGTGGTTCATAACTAACCATCTCGTAATCCTGGTTTGATTCTAAGTTCATGTTCTTAGAAACTAGGTCATCTTGCTCATACGAATCCACCAATTCGTTGAACTTATGGGTTATGGTTAGGAAGCTTTTCTCAAAATTCATCCAAAGGGTCTCACTAAAAGGAATTGATCCTGATAATGATCGTCTAATAGAAAACACACATTTATAAAATTCATCAAACCCATCTAACTTTACACCCATCTCCTCTTGTATATATCTCAGATCACTTAAAAATTCATTGGAACAACAGGAGGCAAATCGATCCGAGTAAACTAATTGTTCCTCTATAGTTAATGATCTAAATGGAATTTCATCCGCCATGGAGACAAATGAAAATGGTTTTACAAACAAAGGGCACAAAGAAAAAGATAGACTACAAGAAAACTAATAAAAAGAAAATAAAAATCTCACTAAAAAGGAATCTAATGAGTAGACCTAATCAAAATAAATTCCAACCTAAACAATAACTATTCCCCGGGCTACGGCGCCAAAAACTTGATGCGTGGGAATTGCACCAGGCTTTACCTCTCGAGGGATCTCGAGAAGCTTACAACCCCCACCAGGCAGTGTACCTGATCGTTGAAGTATAGTATAGTGACAAGTACCGGGGGATTGATCGTTCAGCTAGGAATAGTGTCGTTAGGATTGAAATTAATCTAACTAGGTCTAAAGGTGAAGGATGATTCTTTTTATGGTTTTGTATTTTATGAAAAGCAAGTAAAAATCTCGGGTATTGGGAGAGTGGGCAGAATTAGTTGCTAATCAACTAACCCAAAAGCTACTAATTAATCTAATAAACAAGAAAATAAACTAAGGTTCTACAAGATAAGTGAAGCATGTCTACCCATGATATGTTACTCCTTGTTAGCTATCCAATTCTACCTATTGAATTATACACCTTGTTTTAATTGACGGGTTGTATTCCTTAATACCATTCATGGGGTGGCGTACTTACTTCCCCAATCCTATAAGCTCCTACTTCACTCCTATGTCGAGCCGGCTAAGAAGCTCCTAACATGGGATCACTAGAATTCGCTCATGCATTAAATACAACCATAAAAACCTAGTACACATCGGCTCATGTTTCTTAAGACGTTCAAGCATGTTACCCTATGGAAGTCTGCCAGTTTTCTTAAGCCTAACATCGAATTCATTCAACCAAAACAAGAATCAATAGGAAACAAGAATTATAAACTAAACCAACTAGATCTATTGAAGTTGTCACGCCTTAATTGATGGAGATAGACACACACATCAACAAGCCCTCATTGATGGAGATAGACACAACATCAACAAGAAATCAATGAGATCTAATCAATTATACACAAGTTTCACACAATCATAAGTAGACACAAGGTGAATTAGCAAAACATAATCAAAGAAGAACAATCAACAATAATAATGGAAAACATAATTAAGATAGAATCAACAAACTAATACATGATGTTTATGGAGTGATTGAAACCCTCTAAGTTGCTGGAAAAATACCTACCTAAACCCAGGAATCGATCTCAGGGTTTAGGGCTTACAAAAAGTGAAGTTATGATGTTATATTTATAGGCATATTTTCTGTCGGCAAGGCTTAACGGCGTTAGCTTGTTCTCTTGATGCCGTCATGACCATTTTTTCACCAAATTGTAGATCTCTTCTTCCTCTTCGCGTGGGCTTTTGAATTACCTAAATCCGAGTTCGTATGCAAAAGTTATGACCAAAACAATATCAGCTACTCCGCACGCAAGTTTTGACAAGTTAACACGTGACGGCCTTGGGTGACGCCTTCACGTTTCTTCTGGGCCGTCACCACTTTTACTCTTGATGCCATCATGAAAAGCCTCTTGACGCCGTCAGGTACTGTTCCCAGCAAGGAAAAATTAAGACTTTTCCGTTTTCTTCACTTTTATGCTCCAAAAACGTCCAAAATCCTTCCTTTTCCAGAATTCACTCCCAAAGTACCTAAAATCACAAAAGGAATGATTTATGGCAATATTTGATCAAATAAATTCAATTCCGAGCTTAAATGACCCCCTAAAAGTGGTTCATTTTTCGCCTCATCAATGACTAGGTAATAAGGCTTATATAACAATGCACATAACATATTAGCTTGCCAAGTCCAAAGCCCAACTGACTTAAACTATTACATACGACACAACATTCTAATAATGAGAATGACCATCACTTTCTAATATAATTTTTAATGCTAACAATCTCCCCCTAAGGGGTGGTCATTCGAATGATGCTCCACGTGATTAGGTCTTCTTTGTTCTTTGTTGCTGACCATTGTGTGTCGTAGTAGAATAGTCATTAGTCTTTGTTCCTTCATGCTTTGTGATCTTTGATAACTGACTTTTCATCGTTCTTTGTTCTTTTATGATGTGGAGCAATCTGCCTTTCGTCACTTCTGCGTCTGTGGTGGTTGTTCGCCATTCCAACATGCTCATACATCTTTGGACTTTGATATTCATAATTTCATATGCACGTAGTTCCCTTTCTTTCACTTTGATCTTTAGTCTTTATACTTTGTAGATTCTTCTATTTGGCGTAGAATCTTTGTTTGAACTTTGTGTTGTATAGATCTTTGAGGGAGCTTTCTTTAACTTCTAGATGTATGTATGAGCATGCGGAATCTGTCGCCTTGGAGGTGATATATACCTGCAGATAAACAGTTAGCAATAATCAACCGGTACTTACATACAAGGAATTAGAGATTGTCAACAGCATAGTGTGAAGACTCCTTCTAATCGTTACCAAGGCCGTTCCCATGTCAGATACTCCCGAGGGAGCATACAAGACCTACTTAGTAGCTCAATGACTGGGTGAGTCGCTGGGGATCACTCCACGACTGTAGACCATTTGAAACCACCGCGAACACTAAGCGTAACCCATAAGAAATTACCGAAGTGACCTGCTGTCAGGGCTGTTTGATGTTGACCCTGGCAGGAGTTTCCATTCAATCATTGAGAAACACTTGTGTGAATTCTCTCATAAATGTTCTGGCAGATTGCTAAGATCTGCATAGGACTCTTAAGTTTACATCTGGCGTCCTTAATGATGAACAACCAGTGTAGGAATATTATGTATTCCTATAAGATCTTTTGATGAATCTCGGGGCTCTAGACTCGATAAGTGCACATTTGGTTTCCTATGCAGAGATTAGGGAGAGGTCTCCTGTTTCAATACCAACCATCTCTAAGAGACAGGTCGATAGATTACACCGGTTCCCCGTGAGAATGAAACAAGCTCTTTTAAGAGAACTTGAGTGGTTAAGAAGGTTTAGTGCATTGCGTCACTGGGTCCATGACAACTTTATCTTCAATACCGGTGTCACCTTAGTAACGACCAGTAGCATACGAATTGAACCCAGTGTCTGCCCTAAGGTTGAACATTTGGAGGGCTATTTCTTTTCACCCTTTTTCATAACTTTTCTTTTTAATTCTTCAACCCCTTCTTTCTCCTTTCTCATTTTCTCCTTTTTTCAATCATACCTAAGGACTTCTAATTCTAATCTATTGGATTTGTCCTTGGGTAGATCCCTCCGGTTCTGGCGGATCATAGAACGGTTTTTCCTAACCTTAGTCACCTTATAACTCCATGACTATCCTATAATTGCCATGAAACCATTTATGAAAAATCTCTCAAAGTGTTTATGATAATAAAACACATTATTGACACTTCGAGAGTTTTGCATTTCTTTTGAAGGACTCCCCCTTCACATGTGCTCATGAATTTTTAAGAAATTTGCATATGCGTGAGGAGTTTGCACTTTTTGAATTGATCCACTTTCAGTGAACATGACCGATTCGAGACACGCTTACATCACTAGTTAGACTAGCTTGAAATTATTACCCATCCTGGTCAAGTCCAAAGAAAGTCTCTAGATATGGTACATTCTACTCAGACAAGTCCTATTCGAGACACGCTTACATCACTAGTTAGACTAGCTTGAAATTATTACCCGTCCAGGACAAGTCTTTTCGATTACTGACATTTTTTGCTTCATCAATTCATTGTTACTATCTGAGTCGAGCTCTTCTGAGATTCAGTCACAAAGTTTAAACATCTTTGATCACATTTTAATCATGTCTTCTCCCCCTCAAAAATAACATATTGTGATATTTTTTATATCAACTGAGTAAAAAAGCTTTTTGGAGAGAAAGATAGATTTTATTTTGCATGAATACGGAACATTTTTGTTTTTGTACTCCCACTTAATGATAGCACATTTTAAAATCAATTAAGGGTTTTGAGGGAGTTATCTTGAGCACTCATTTGAAAGATTTTGAGAAATCTTTTGAACAATCTTGAAAAAGTGATCAAGAATTGTATTTTGAAAAACGAGTTTATCTTTGAAATCCTTTTCGTTTGTTTATACTCGAACTTTTTGAAAATGATTTCTTCTTTGAACGTACGAGTCATTGACTTGAAAATAATCAAAAGTCATCATTTTAGTCCGGGTTTCATACTGAGGTGTACGAAAGCCATTGTGAAGAAACTTTTAAGAAACGACATGTTTTAGAAAAACATTAAAAAGAACTCCCGTTCAAGCATCTGTACATGTCCGTATCATTGTTGAATGACATTTCTAGAAACGTACAGAATATTGATTTATATGAGAGACATGTCGTGAGAAGAATATTTTTGGATTTTTTGATTTTATATTGTTTTTGTATTTTTTTTTGAAATTTTATATTTTTGTATTTTGTTTTTGTTGGTTTTTCAAATTTTGTATTTTGTTTTTTTTTGTTTTTTTTTCAAAAACATTTACAGCGAAGCAATTTTTAAATCATTTTTCATGAAGATTCGAGAAGACGTTCTAGCTCCTCAGGAGTTAGGCTTCGCATGCCAATTCATCGAACTAAATAGTCAAACCGTTCTTTTGGAAGGGCTTTAGTAAATAGATCGGCGAGTTGGTAATCAGTCTTAACGAAAAATAATTCAACAGTACCCTCTTCTACGTGTTCTTTGATGAAATGGTAGCGGACTTTGATATGCTTCATCTTAGAGTGATGTACGGGATTGCACGAGATGGCTATGGCACTTTTTGAGTCACAATACATAGGTATTTTTTCAAAAGTAAAGCCATAAATCTGTGAGCTGTGTCCGCATCCAAAGAACTTGGGCACAACACGCAGATAGAGACACATACTCGGCTTCGACAGTTGATAGCGCAGTACAATCCTGTTTCTTTGACGACCAGCTTACTAGCTTTTCACCCAAAAATTGTGCTCCACCTGATGTACTCTTTGCTGTAATTTGATCACCGGCATGGTCTGCATCTGAAAATGCTGTTAGATTAAACCCCGAATCCTTCGGATACCAAAGTCCCATGTTAATGGTGCTTCGTAGGTACCGAAAGATCCGTTTAACCTCTTTGAGGTGAAGTTCGGTAGGCTTTGCCTGAAACCGTGCTAACAAACAAACAACAAATTGAATATCGGGTCGACTAGCAGTTAGATACATGAGAGAACCGATCATGCTCCAATATTTCTTCGGATCAATGGGTTTCCCAAACAAATCAGCACCTATTTTTGGTGAAGTGACCATTGGTGTACCAACAGAATCACAGTTTTCCATTCCATGTTTTTTCAAAATCTCTATTGTATATTTAGATTGATTGATAAAAATACCACGAGGGGATTGATGGATTTATAAACCAAGAAAGAATTTTAGTTCCCCCATCATGGACATTTCAAATTTACTTTTCATGAGATTTTCAAAATGTTTTGAATGGTTAGGATTGGTTGATCCAAAAATAATGTCGTCCACGTAAATTTGAACGATCAAAATGTCATTTTTGAATTTTTTGATAAACAAGGTGTCATCAACCGTTCCTTTTGTGAAATTGTTTTTAAGCAAGAAAGATGATAGTTCGTCATACCACGCTCTTGGAGCTTGTTTTAAACCATAAATTGCTTTCTCAAGCTTGTAGACGTAGTCTGGATGATCTTTGTCGATGAATCCCTCTGGCTGACTAACATACACTTCTTCTTTCAAAGTTCCATTCAAGAAAGCAGTCTTAATATCCATCTGATAGACTGTGATGTTTTTGTGAGCGGCATAGGCTAAGAAAATCCGGACTGCTTCAAGTCTAGCTACAGGCGCGAATGATTCCTCGAAATCTATCCCTTCTTCTTGTGGATAACCTTTAGCCACGAGACGAGCTTTGTTGCGAATAACAGTCATTTCCTCATCCAGTTTGTTCTTCCATAACCACTTGAGATCAAGAACACGTATATCAAGTGGTCGTTCAACAAGTTCCCAACTGTAATGTAAATCGTATTGAAGAATTTCATCTTGCATCGCTTCTATCCAAGGGTATTCTGCCATTGCTTCCCGAATGTTCTTTGGTTCTTTGAGGCTGATTGAGCAAATGTAAATGCACAATTCGAGATCAGTGGCAAGTTGTCTCCTTGTCTGAACTGGCTTTGAAGGTTCACCAATAACATGTTCTATTGGATGGTCTTTTGTCCATTGAAACGTAGAAGGGTACCTTAGGTTTAACGAATGTGTGTTTGATGGTTCTTGTAACCTTGAAGAAGATTCAGCAGAGTCTGTTGCAAACGGGTTTTCAAATACTTCTTCTTCTTCTTCTTCTAACGCAACATCGTTTGAATTATTTATAGGTTCTTCTTGAAAATTAGTGTTTTGATTTTGCGCAACAACTCTTGGTAGTTCAGTTTCAATTACTGGAGTTGCTTGAGTAGATGTAGATGATGTTGAGGTAGTTGGTGCTTCAGCTTCGATTGTTGTAGATGCATCCTGTGGTGGTGGTGGTGGTGGTTGATGGTTGTGAGCGGGTGTAGCGGAATGTTGTTGAGATGCATTTGTCAAAGTTGCACCATAGTATTCATCAAACATTAACTCAAAGAAATTTTCCAGTTCTTGTTCTGAAGGTTTATCCTTGTTTGTTGACTGAGCTCCTTGAGGTACGAGTCCTGAACTGATGTGTCCAGAAGTTTGCTGGTTTGGTTCGGGTCCTAATCCGTTTTGATTAGAAGCCATCGGATTAAGCGCGGGTTCTAGAGCGAGTCTCTCAGAAGCCATTTGTGAAATCTCGTCAAACTTCACATTCATCGTCTCCATTTTCTTTTTCATTCTTCTATTATACACCCTGAATGCCCTCGAGTTTTCTGAATATCCAATGAAGATTCCAATATCACCCTTAGCTTTTAACTTTCCTAGATCTTCTCTATCATTCGTCGGATAGCACAAAGCGCCAAATACGTGAAGGTAAGAGATGTCAGGTTTACGGTTATTAACTAGCTCATATGAGGTTTTATTGAATCTCGGATGGACTAGGGATCGGTTTTGAGTAAAACAAGCAGTGGCTACGGCATCAGCCCATAAGAATAGTGGTGCACTAGAAAAAATCAGCATTGTGCGAGCAGCTTCCACAAGAGTTCTATTTCTTCTTTCAACTACCCCATTCTGCTGTGGAGTTCTAACAACTGATGTTTGGTGTGTGATTCCAACATCTTCAAGGTAAGTTTTTAACTCCTGGTTTGTAAATTCTGTGCCATTGTCTGTTCTTATAATCCTTACTGGAGCTTGAAGTAGAACTTGAATATGCTTCAGAAAGGTGATGATGATGCCTGGTGCTTCGTCTTTTGATCTCAAAAACTTTACCCAAGTGTATCTTGAATAATCATCAACAATAACAAGAATATACTTCTTCCCATTAATGCTTTCAACTCTCATTCGGCCACATAAGTCCATGTGCAACATATGTAACCTTGCTTCCGAACTAGGTACGGTTTTGGGTTTATATGATGCTCTTTTGCTTTTTCCTTGTTCGCATGATGGACAAAGGTGTTCCTTGGTGTATTTGAACTTAGGAAGTCTGGTGACGATGTTGTCTTTAGATAACTTGTTGATGGTGTCAAAATTTAGATGGGATAAACATCTATGCCACAGCCAGGACTTAGTTTCGGTTTCCCTTGTCATAAGACAAATTGGTGATGTAGAAGCCATTTGGTTGATGTCGATAGCATACAAGTTTGTACCACGATTACCAGTTAAGAGATCATCACCAACCAAATTTCTAATAAAAACTGTGTTTCTCCTGAATGCAACTTCTAAATCTGCATCACAAAACTGCCCGACTGAAAACAAATTGTGTCCCAACCCTTCGACGTAGTAAACTCGAGTGATTAAAAAATTCCCAAATTGAAGATCTCCATAACCCTGAATAGCTGCTACATGATCATTTCAAAAGCGTACAGTTCCCATGAATTTCCAGACGAAATTGATCAGCAGCTTTAAATTCCCGGTCATGTGCTTGGAGCAACCCGAGTCGACGATCCAAAGACATATTTCGATAACCTGCCAAGAACAGAAGAGTTTGTATTTGGAAACCGTTTTGAATTTGGTTCCATGAGGTTAGGAGTAAAATCTAAATCACACTCATAGACAGTTGCTACTTGTTTAGCTTGAGCTATTTCTAATTTGCCGTTCTGAAGAGTGAACTCTCTACCCGTTGGAATCCACATACAAAACTTAAGGTAGTTCCTAGGCATTCGACTAATAGTGGTAGACCTAAAGCGTGCAACTAATCTTTCTATAGATCTAGATCTAGCACTAGGTCTTTTTGGAACATACTTCTGTTCAGGCGTAGCATTCACATTCATCATGAACATCATTAATTAAACATTTCTTGCATATTAAACAAACATAGTCATTACATGCATTAGAACCAGTACTTTCGACATTACATTCAGATGAATCATGTTTCTTATTACAAAGCGATAAATTCCTAGGGTGTTCTTCTACTTCTTGAACTTTATTCTTGCTACTACTCGTAGAGACAGACGAGACTCTATTGTTCCTTGTATTGTTCCTAGGCTTTAGTCTGTTGCTCCTAGAGGTGCTTTCTAATCCTGTAGAAGGTAAGGCACACGCGTTAGGATTTATATTGTTGTCCTTTTTAGCATCACTAGATTCTTTAGAATTAGCCTTTATGCACTTGTCATTTGTCTTAGAAGTGGAGGCAGACACACTAGTGGGACTAATCCTAAAAAGGCCAGGTGCTAACACTTTAGGAGTTTCGACAACCGCTTTTCCTTTATCTACAATCTTATCATTTTCACTTTTCTTGGGCAAGGGTGTTGGAGTGACTGGTTTTGTCAAATCCTTTTTGTCATTGACTTTTGGAGCAAACCTTGAAATTGACATTTTTGGTTTTTGAACCGTGTTTGAAACATTTGGTTTCTCCGAAGTCAATGGTTTTGCAAACTTGGTTTCCTCACCCTTTCCTTTTTGACTTTCAAGCTGAGCCCTCAAAAGATCATTTTGCTCTTTCATGTTCTTTAAGGCACGCTCATACGACAATTTGTCATACTTGCATTCTTCCTTTTTTCGATCAATTTGTTTAAAATATGACACATTTTCTTTTTCAAGCTTTATAAGAGCATTTTCATATTTTGAAACAATTGCGGAGGTCTCAGCTCTTAGTCTTTCATCGTCTTGAACAGAATATGTTTGTAAAATGATGGACATAATATCAGTGGTCATAACAGCTTCGAAGAGAGAATCATTTAGGTTTTCCAAAACATTCATGTTTTCACGAGCATCATTAGCTTCGTTTACCAGGGATTTGTGGTCCTTGACAAAGTCGGCCATTTCTTTTAAGAAAGCTTGTTCAAAATGGATTACCCTCGCACTGATGTTATTCAGTGGGATAGTAATTTCGTTTTCAAAAACTTTTTTCTGCTCAATATGAAAACTGGAATGCCAGTTGTTAATATTGATTGTAGTTTTAGAAGCAACAATATTTTGAAGTTCTTGAATTCTCTTTTTAACGTCATCTAGAATGTCTCTAGCCTCACTTGTATTAAAAGTGTTGTTAGAAGATATTTGTTCTATTTTTGAAAGAGATTTGGAAGCAATTACTTTCTTAGAAAACATTTTTGAAAATGGTCGTTTTATGGAAAACACAGATGGTTCTTTTTGTGGAACAAAAGTAATTCCCGAAAGTTTGTTCAATTTGTTGTAATCAATGGGTTTCAAATCCTTTTGTTTCATTTTATTTATGCTCTCTTCGACATGTTCTATCGTTAGCACAGAATCCCGAATGACGGGAGGATCATGTTTGGTGTAAATCACATTACCATTGTACAAAACATTCTGTTCTTGCTGAGCTTTCTTGAGATTACAAGGGGTGTTGTTACCAAGAGCCATTTTATGTTTCGTATGGTAAATCGGATTAGTTTGATTTGAAAGCATTTTCATTGTTTGACTTGACTGTCCCGACTTAACCACTAATTCTTCTAAATGAGCAATCATGTGTTCTGACTCTACGATTTCTTCCAAAAGTTTGTCTTCTTTCTTTGTAAAGTCCTTTTTCAACTCATCCCTTTCTTTTTCAAGATTGGTATAAGCTGTTTTTTGTTTAGAAAGTTGGTTTTGTAAATCAGAAATTTCCGCGTTTAAAGATTGTATCTTTTTGAAAGAATTAACATCAAGTGTATCAAACTTGAGTTGCAATTGTTGTTCCCTTGAAACGGAATTTTGATAACTAGTTTCTAATTCAAACAATCTTTTGTTATGAAATTCAAAAGCTTTAACGTTTTCTTTGTAACTCTCAAGCTCATCGGTCAATTTAACATTCGCGGCCTTAACATCGCGATTGACCTTTTTCACATTCTCAATTTCAATACGACAATTATTCAATAATGATTCAAACAAAGCACGTGTTTCCTCATCATTCTCAGCATGCTGTGAAACGAAGCCTCCATTATGATTCACATCTGGAGTTGCTGAAGGAGTATTGCTACTACTTGGCGTGTCTAGATATGTATCAAAATTGTATGCTTGCTTCTCAGAATTCTGTTCCTCATGAGGAGACATATCAAATATATCATTATTGTGATATGTGTTGAAATTTGGTACCTCAGATGGTGCATTGGTGTCATAAACAAGAAGTGTGTAAGAATCTGTGTCATACTTAGCTTCCTGAAGATTCGCCATGAATATGCAGTTCGCATCGATATCCTCTCTGTCTTCCATGTCATTCATAAGAGCCATAAAGTCATTCTCCTCTGCGTTCAACTGAAATCATGCCTCATTCTTTTGTGCCAACAACACTGCTTTCTGCAAGTATGCTAGATCTTTCTTGTTTGGCTTAGTAGGACAGTTCCTTGCATATGACCTACACCCTGACATTTGAAACACTTTACCGGATTACCCTGATTCACATTTCCCAAATTCCCAACTACTGGAGCTGCAACATTTCTATTCTGATTACCCATTGCTTGATTACCAACATTCTGACCCCTCTGATTTCCAACAAACTGACCCAACTAATTCCCTGCATTCTGACCATACTGATTGCCTGCATACTGACCTGCATTCTGCATATTCTGATTGCCCATATTAAATCCAGTAGCATATCCTTGCTGATTCCCATAAACTCCAACCATTTGGCCTCCGTTGCCCATATTGAAACTCGGCTGAGTGATCTGCCTGTTGCGAGTATTCGATGAAATCCTTTGATTGTTGTTTGTTGGTGTAGAATAGCGTCCTTGGAATGCCTTTGACATAAAAGCAAACGCTTGTGTCAATGCTGCAGCAGCTTCATCATTATCAATGAATTCTGGTTCTTGGAAGTGTGGGTATTGCTGTTGTGGAATAACTTGTTGTTGTTGTGGGTAGAACTGTTGTTGGTAGACCGGTGTTGGTTGTTGAATGTAGTTGTGAATGGAAGATGATGATGGTTGTTGAGTGTTCACTGGTAATGGTGTTAGTGTATTATCAATTAATGCGAGAGGATCATGAATCTTTTCCAATCTTTCTTTCCTTACTTCATTAGCCTCAACTTGGTTTTGTTTCAGAAAATCATAGAGTTGATCATAATTCACATTATGTAAATCCTTTGTTTGATTGACAATTGTAACATAACAACCCCATTCTTCTGGAAGGTTATTGAGAAATTTGATGTTTGTTGCAATTGTTCGTGGTGCCAACTTTTTTCTGATTAACTCATTCATCAAAGTACAAAACCTTGCGTAGTATGATTCAATCTGTTCACCTTTAGTGGATGTAAAGTTCTCCCATTCAGTAAGAAGTTTGTTCTCAACGTCTTGTTGTCCAATTTCTGTTCCATGACATATTCTTCTAACACGTTCCCACATAGCATAAGCAGTTTCACAGCTGTCGACCGCAGCAAAGATCTCCTGTGGTAATCCAAGTTGGATTAAATGCATTGCCATATCATCAACTTTGATCTACGTCTTGTCTTCATTAGTGTAATCTGCTTCTGTTTGTATACGCACGAATGGTTCAGTAGGAGGTGTTGTATTTGGATTACCTTGAATTTGAACTTGTCTTGGCTGAAATGGACCGTTTTCAATGGATTTGATCATAAGGTGACCGTTATCCTTTGTTTTGATGTAACGAAGCATGCGGCTTGTCCATGGGAGACATCCACCTTTTTCAAGCATAGGAGGTCGGTTTTCCGCACCGGCTGCATGAATGTCTTGCTGAGTTGCCATTGATGAAGTGTAGATGGATAAAGTTGATTCTTGGATCGTTCCAACGAAGTAGGAGTTGTGTTTAGTGTAAGTTGATGCAAGTTTCTATGATGAAAAATTTGATCTAAAACCTTAAAACCTCAATAACTTCATCTCGGAGCGTTTTTAAGCCTCGAAACTTGGGTTGAATGAATAAATTCATTCAACGTGTCTTTCTTCTCTGTTTCACGATCGTTTTGACAGCTGATTCGTCGAAAACGGAGTTACGGTTCAAAAGTTATGGCCTTTTGAAGTTTGGTTGTCAAAAGACAAAAACTTACGCGTAAACCTTTAATCTTATGCGTAAACAGTAATCTTAAGCGTAAAGGGTAAACTTAGGCGTAAACAGAATCTTATGCGTAAAGTAAATGTTATGCGTAAACAAAAGTTATGCGTAAACAGTAATCTTATGCGTAAGAAAATTCTTAAGCGTAGAATTAGTAGTTTATGCGTAAGCTATTTGTTTATGCGTAAGATTTATGTTACGCGTAAGGTTTAGCTTATGCGTAAGATTTTTACGCGTAAGGTTTACAAACCAAACTGATCTCTCAAACTTATCCAAGCTTGAAAGATATCCCGTGTCGAAGTATTCCACAAACTTATCCAAGTCAGGGAAGTACTGAGTAAGCTCTGATCGTTGAAGAAAACTTATGCGTAGGATCTTTTGCGTAGAAAACTTATGCGTAGGATCTTATGCGTAGGATTTCACCTTTTGCATAGGAATCCAACTTGAGCGTAGAAAAAGGGTTTTAGGCTAAAACTTACGCGTAGGAAGTGGGTTTTAGGCTAAAACTTACGCGTAAACGTGCCAAACAGCTCAAAAATACGATTTTTTTCAACCAAAAACACCTTTTTCACTTGTTTCTTTTGATCAAATCTTTCCCAAAACACTAGTAATCACTAAAACTTCAATAAAAACAACAACTTTAACAATAAAACACGTAAAAATCAAAACTTTTTAATGAAAAGCACACGTTTTTAAATGAGAAACACAACTTTTATAGAGAAAGCTTGATGAAAACGATTTCCACACACTCCTAAATCATTGTTAGGCGATTGATACCACTTGTTGGACCTTAAAACTATCAACTTTATCACAAATATAGCATGTAAATGAAGTAAAGATGGTGACTTGATTATATGTAAGTGTGGCGTTAACTTATATAAAGAGAGAATAAGATGAAGAGAACTTTTATTAAAAACACACACAATACACACACAAGCACACACCTCAAATGAGCCTTTGAGGTGTTTATATAGTACATGAGAGATAATGCCCTAAAGGCTTTCTATGGGCTTGGGCTTGGACTTGGTTACATGACTAGGTAATAAGGCTTATAGAACATTGTACATAACATATTAGCTTGCCAAGTCCAAAGCCCAACTGACTTAAACTATTACATACGACACAACATTCTAATAATGAGAATGACCATCACTTTCTAATATAATTTTTAATGCTAACAAAAGTACATTCAATTTGTTAACGAGAATTTGGAGTTCATGCACTTGCTCCAATATAGGTTTCTCATCAACCATTTGAAAATTGAAGAACTTAGAAATAAGATATCTATTAGTACCTTCCTCCTGTTGTTTTTACTTAAACTCCAAGGCACTCCAGAACTTTCGCGGATCAGTGATTGGAGCATAGACATCATATAGCCTGTTCGAAAGAGAATTCTTGATGTGACCACATCATAAGGTCTCATCTTCCTTATGAATCATCCTTAGCTTCTCGAGCTCGTGAATTCGGTTCTTGTCCTCCTCTTGTCCTTCAACAGGAACAGGATCAGCAGGAATCGGAGCCAAGAATGGATCAAGAACCTAGAAGATCTTGAGAACGATCAACAAGAATTTCATCTTGTCAGCCCATCGGGTGTAGTTACACCCGTCAAATTTGTCCAGCTTGACAAACTCCTGGTTCATGATGCGAAGATTCGATGATGAAGCTCCACCATCCATTTCAAACCTAGAAACCTTAAAAGATTGTTGTATAATACTAACCAACACCAGCAACCTCTAACAGAGTACCAAAACACAATACCAAAACAGCCCAAAAATGACCTGTTTGTTAGCTTATAAGAACTATAAATAAAACCCCAAAAAGGATAGCAAACAGAAACTGCACAAGAAGAATTTCTTTGTCCTTTTAAGGTTTCTACGGAGCCCGTTTGATTGCTTCGAGCCTACGTACCGTACACCCCAGGATTGATGCAGTCTTGTAACGGTTTATTGTAAGCGAAACAATATCCCGTAATGCACAATCGGTTTGTAGAGTAAGAAAATATTCAAAGTATATGGAGTAACAAAGATTAAAGAGATAGTGATTTTTGATGTGTTTATAATAGAGTTTAGCATCCCTATTTATAGATAAAGAAAACCAGTTTGAACCCACGAATTATCAAACGGTTTTTCCCATCATATCACTTCCAAGAATCACTCTCATATCCCTTCTAACTCGTGGCATACACTGGACTAAGTAAACATGTAACATCCCACTACTTTGAATAAGTCAAGCCAAGAAAGAATAACTTGTACAAAGACGTTAGAGCATGCATGTTTACTTATATCACTAGCTTACCCCCACCATATCCTTATTCTCGGTTAATAAGTTTATCAACTTATAAATAAACTTATTTTCTTAAAATATTCAACCTAATGTATGAAATTAATATGATTATACATTAATTTCCAACATATTGAGCTTCTATATGGAATTTATTACAGGAACTTGATCTTTGTCTTATCAAGATCAAAAGAATTTCAGGCCATAACAGTGAGTAAGTACCTTGTACCTTGGAGTCTATTTTGGTATGATTGTACCTTAATAACCCTTATAGCAGTATACTTGTTTGGCCTTGGGAGTAAATAAGTAGCTATTTGGGGTGAAAAGGAGGTCTAATCAGATAAGATGTACCATAAAGTAGGGCTTACACTGTGAAGGGTATATGGCTGGGGGACAATGTATAATGGGTGGAATAGAGAGTGTATGAAAGATGAACCTTCTTGGCCCACCCAATACATTGTCATAGGAGGTAATGGTTGGTCATCATGGAGGGTGAGTTTTTCCAAACAATTGAAGCCTTTCTAGATAAGGAAATGTAGGTTGTTTGGAAGAGCCCCCCCCCCCCCCCCACCCCAACCTGCGCGCGCGCGGATGGGTTATGGGTGCCCAATGAAGCCATACACCAGATCTATCTTGTCTGTTGTGGTGGCAGGTTGAATGGACTTGATGGATAGGTGATATGAAAATGTAGTTGGATGGTTAGGTGCATTTAAGGCGAATGTCAGCTTGAGGAGCTGAGTTATGCAGAGTGTATAGTGACTGTTTTGTTTTCTGTCTGAGGAATGTTATGTCTGATATCATTAGTAGATATTGGACAAGTAGAAGTTAGCTGTTGTATCTTGAATTGGGGTATGTCCAATTGAGCAAATGTTATTCTTATGATGTACATGTTTGGAATGATAAAATAATTCACTTTTTGCACAATAATAATAATAATAATAATAATAATAATAATAATAATAATAATAATAATAATAATAATAATAATAATAATAATAATAATAATAATAATAATAATAATAATAATAATAATAATAATAATAATAATAATAATAATAAGATGATGAATCATCGCCAATTTCGGTCTGTGTTATGCTACAGGCTCACGATTCCTATGTTCTCTGAAGGCAGCCTATGCCCGAGTTGCAATGTACACCGTTTGGACCAATGGGGGGGGGGGGGGGATCACGCGGTCCACTGTTCTAGCGAAGTGGGTGTTAAGTTCAGGCATAACCTAGTGCGTGATATCCTGGTTGACATATGTTCCAAGGCAGGGATCATGGTGCGTAAGGAGGCTCCAATGGGGTTTCTTTCGGAGGAAGGGAGAGAATTACGTCTTGCAGATGTGCTATTATTCAACTGGGTATGCATGCCTAGATGTGACTGGGGTATTGTTGGATCGTATGTTTATGTTGATTATGTGATTCGGGAGGTCGGGTTTGGTGGAAGAAGATGAAACCCATTGTTAGTGAGAGAAAGTAGAGAGAGAAGGAAAACTAGGTGTTTTATTGAATGAAAATGAAGAGTGAAAATACAGACTAAGTCTGACCCCTCCATGGAAGTATGGAGGGGGTATTAATAGGTCAACAAACACACAACTTTACAATAATGACGCTTCTAGTCCATGTGTTTGTGCCTTTCAAGATAGCTAATGTAATCCCGTAAATGTCGTTCCATTTACGTGGTAGGATTATAAACTTTGATCCTAACAATCTTCCCCCAATGGGGCGACATAAGGGATTACTTACAACATTTCCTACAAGTACAAATACAAATAAAGAAAGGTCTTTATCAGCTCTTCAAATGCTGAGGATGACTACAGTTGACGCTCTTTGTCTTCATCTTGTACCTCGGCTTGAAAAACTTTATCTTCACTTGTAGGCAAATGATGTAATATGCATGAAATGGATTAACTTCCCCCCAATTCATGCTGCATGTCTTTAGCAGCTTCTTCGTACACTTCTTTTTGGCGAAGTTTCTGAATCAGCTTCCCCCCAAACTGACAACCGTCTTCAGCAGATTCGAAACTTTGATGTAGTCAACATGTCTTCTAGCTTTTGAAGTTTTGAGTACGCAGCGGAATTTGTAGATGACATCATAAACCACACCAAGAAAATCTGACTAGTCACTTAATCACAGTTGTACTCAACGCGGAAGCTCCGTTCGGGGGTAACATGCAAGAAATCAGCAAGATCTTCTCACATATGCAGGCTACTTCACACTTCACACCCCGCGAGAGTTGAAACGATTACACCAAATCACAAAAACCGAACCACTGATCATCTCTGCGGACGTCTCTCCGGTAGTAATAAAATTGTAAGCTCGATCATGTGAGTCTATTATGCGTCCCTGATGTGTACATTTCTTCCCCCTAATTGCAGAACCTCGTGGAAAATGAGTGTTTTCGCAAAGAAGTCAAGAAATGACAAAGAAAGAAAATAACACCCACTCTCTCTTCCCCCACGATGTCTTCGCGGAATCGGAAGTATACACACTATGTTTACGATGGAAAACGGAGGCAGCGTAACCCCATATGTCTAACTAACCGATTATGTGTGAAGTATCATAAATAGCCTGTGAGAATCAACTGCTGATAAACATCTCTACTCTTTGATACTCCTCTCAACTAACTCTTTACCAACCCCATTATCATTCTGTCGGCTTTTTGTAGTGACTACTGATGGAGAAAACCCAATATGACGAATTTGAGACTGAAGTAAAATAACCCAAACTTGTGACTTAAACTTGCACTAATGTATGACAAAGAGCGGTGTAGAGAGTTCGCACCCCATCGAATCCCTAAGTACTCTATACTCATCAACCAACCAACCATCAAGTATAAGACGTACATCACCTCTTGACTATCCACAACTTCGTGTGACACTGAGCACTACAACGTAACTCCTTAAAGTGATAGTTATTTTGTGGTAATAGAAAGAAGGAATCACAAAAAATAACTAGATATCCAAGTCTTCGTCATTTTAAAGGTTAAAAGCTCGAACAAGGATCTCGAAGAATCATCATCCAACCAACCCCGATATCTTCAAGATACTAAGTACACGCACCCGTGAAATCCCACTTCAATCTCAAATAAATAATAATGAATAAACGCCGTAGTCACATCTTGCGGTTAAATGCCCAATTCTAGCCTTTTTTGACGGTTTAAATGAATCTTGATAATGGTTCCCGATCTTGTCAAAATTGTATTCCCGTGAAAATTTGTAATACCAAAAATACCACTCTTCATGCCAATAATTGTACCAAGAATTAACACTTTGTATTAGAATACATTTGAATAATTAAAGTTCAGCCCTTTGTGTTAATTATTTTGGATCATAATGCTTAGCCCAACAATTATAACGATTCAACTCATTAAGCTAAGAAACTGGATCCAGTCCACAATCGTGAGAAACATGCAGCCTAACACCAATTAGTAATTCAATTCGGGCCCAAAACCAAAAGTTAAACCTGATTCAAGCACAATCGGTATTAAAACATTCTAACCATAAATACTCACATTTGTGAACCCTAATTACACTTATCTCAAACAATCCGCCACCCATCACATACTTTTCACAAACCAAACAATCTCAATCTCATCTTTATCTCGATCTTGTTATAACTGAACACACCATCTCCTTCATTCTTCTTGAAACAACTACTAACCCATAACAAATAGCAACCGTACCCTCCCTTGTCTTAAATTCTTTTTGGTTCGAATCGTTGTACACAAGTTTTGCAGCTACAAGATATTAATACAAGATCTCAGGTAGGATTGCCTTTTGTTTGTGTTAATCGAACAAAAACATGAGGATAACAAATTTTTTATTCTTACAGTTTTAAAGTTTCGCATAAATGAAAAAGAAGGTTAGCTTCACAAGGGATCTGTGATGAGGTTTGAATTCGAGTGCTAAAGATCTAAAGGATCTTGTTATCTAATAAAAAATACCACTCAATAAACGACTGAGATCTTTTGTTGTTGTTTGGATCGATTCTTGATATTGTAAGATGAGGGTTGGCGTGAGAAGTGAGGAGCTTGGATAATTTTTTGTAGTATGCTGTTGTGTTCGATGGGATAGGATTTGATTTGTGTTGAAGGATGTTGTCGTTGTTGTTAATTGCTTCTTGTCTCCTTCCTTTTCTTTTTGTTTTACAATGGAGTAGTGGACTGTCAACGAGTCTTGGTATTTGGTATGTGGTCATGTGGTCTTCATCTTTATTTCTTCATTTTCGGAAAACTTTGACTTATCGAGAATGTAACTTTGTCGAGAACTTTTATTTATCGAGAACACTGAGTTATCGAGAACACTGAGTTATCGAGAATATGATTTCGATAATTTAGGTTATTGTGTTCTCGAAAACTACTCATGTTCTCGAAAACAAGTACATCGAGAATTTCTTATACAAGAAATTCTGACTTTTCCGACGATTTTCCGACTATATTCCGACCAGTTAAGCATGACCCAGAAATAAAACCCACAATTTGACCACAAATTTTTCACGGGTGTGGTACCAAAACAGTCTCGACATGATGAAAGCTACATAAGACTGAAATCTTGTTACTATAAAAGACACAAGAACCAGACATATGAAACTGGAAATAAAAGTTGATTACTTTTGAGACCATTTGATACAAAAAAGCTGTCTAACAACTATTAAGCCAAAAAAAAATGATAAAAAATGGTACGAACCCATGGTAAAACAGCTTAAAGATAACAACTTTGACAAGATTTAACCACAATAATCAACAAAGTAAAAACCTTGGCTCTGATGCCACTTGTTGGATCGTATATTTGTGTTGATTATGTGATTCGGGAGGTCGGGTTTGGTGGAAGAAGATGAAACCCATTGTTAGTGAGAGAAAGTAGAGAGAGAAGGAAAACTAGGTGTTTTATTGAATGAAAATGAAGAGTGAAAATACACACTAAGTCTCACCCCTCCATGAAAGTATGGAGGGGGTATTAATAGGTCAACAAACACACAACTTTACAATAATGACGCTTCTAGTCCATGTGTTTGTGCCTTTCAAGATAGCTAATGTAATCCCGTAAATGTCGTTTCATTTATGTGTTAGGATTATAAACTTTGATCCTAACAGGTATCTCCGTTTGCGAGGACTGGGGTGTCGTCATGGGCCCCTGGGGTAGCTTTGGGTAATGCTGTGGAAAAGAAAAGGAAGAAGTATGCGTCCAAGTGTGAAGACAATGGATACAAGTTTGTCCCTTTTGGTTTTTCTACGCTCGAGGAACTTGAGGTGGAAGCTCTGAATACACTTTCTCGTATCAAGTCTATTGTCACCAGCCACTCTAATAATATCAAGAGTATGCTTTTATTTTTCAAAAAGGAGTGGGAGCACAGATTGTGTCTAGACTCCCCTCTAATTTCATGTAATCAAAAAAATAAATAATAATAATAATAATAATAATAATAATAATAATAATAATAATAATAATAATAATAATAATAATAATAATAATAATAATAATAATAATAATAATAATAATAATAATAATAATAATAATAATAATAATAATAATAATAATAATAATTTGAGTGTTTCATCATATTGGGATATCGTATGTTCATTTGAAACCCGGTATTCTTGTGGTCATTTTCAAACTCTTCCCTGACCATTCCAAGATGTTCTCTGTGAGGCTTGAACCCATGTCTCTTCTAACACCTTCGGGACGCCTTACCACTAAGCCCTTTTATAGATGGTTCGGAACTTTAGCATATAGATCATGCTTTTTGTAATTTAGATGCTAAACGTGAACAAGAGAAACCGCACAACTATTCTTAATTACATGACTCACACATATTATCCGTGTCTGTGTAAGCTTATATGATGGGCTTAAAAGCCTATTAAATTTGAAATCTCAATAACCTCAATACTTATGGCTTATAAGCCTATGAATTTGAGTTTATGAACTTAACTAAACTGAAAACCCAAGTTCATAAGCTCTAAGAGCACCTCTGGTACGAATGTGTTACCATCTTATTATAGGGCTATCGTGTCGCATCACTTCAACGTTGATTTTTTGAATAATTTAACTTATTCTTTTCCTAAAATTCCATATGTTATAACGGTATAATAAAAGGCCACTTTTCTCTTTGGCAAAAAAATTATCCATTTCCTCTAAAACCTATAAATACAACTCATCACTACTAATTTACATCTAATTTCACTCCAATACAACCAAAAAATCTTTCTGGTTTCTCAGGCAATAGCATAAAAGGGATGACACAAGAGTTGCCCGCTTTGTTCCGTTCTAAGTCGACTAGGTTTTCAGTATTTTCGGTTTGAAACAGAATTGTGAACGCCCCTTGTAATTTGACATTATTTTTTTATATGTGTGTCAAATGATTTCTTAATCAGCCCCCATTTAATCATTTATAAAACATGTTGTCTTTGTAGAATGAGAGTTAATGATATCGACTTTCAAGCAACTATGGAAAACGACAACGAACGGTGTGACCATTTGTTCTTATCAGAAAAAAAAACTCATTGTCGGCTACATACCCAACTTTTGGGCCAACACCAACCCGACAAAAGATCTCACTAGCGCATGTGTAAAACGGGTGTGGAAACAAAGGGAAAAAAACAAACGTGAATCTCGTAACATATTATATCGATACTATTACGCTAATTAAACAAAAGATAGTCTAACTATTAATTCATAGATGTTAGTCGATATATTCATAATTAGAGTCCATGTAAAAGTTGTATGGGTCAAAGCCAGTGGTCTAGAATGTTCCTTGTAATGGTATTTATATACCGTATGATTCGCATTTATAGATATACGCTTTACCCTTTATTCTACATGGTATCACAGCCATCAATCCTTCTCTAAACCCTAAAAAAATTCTTTTATTTTCTGCTCAAGTATTAGTCGACTGTTGGCTTTGGTGTTTGATAGCCACTCAATAGTTTGTTACAAAATCGATTGTTGGTTTTGGTGTTTGATAACCAGTCGACAATTTGCTAGTCCCTTTGGTGGTTTTTGTTCTCCTGTTTTTTGTGTTATTCTTCGGTGTTTGCTACTAAGCCCTAACTCTATTTACTGCACCCTTCGTCTACTGTTACTATTCCCTTTATTTTTCCAAACAAAACCCTAGTTTGTGTTACTATTAAGGCTCGACTATGACAGGACAGACTCCCCCATCACCCGTTATTCTTTTGTCCGACAAACTAATGACTATCAATAACATTCCCACCCTTGTTCCGGTCAAGTTGGATGTTGAAGAGATGAATTACTCATCTTGGACTTATTTTCTCAAGCACATTTGCAAAGGCTACTCCATATTGGATCACTTACTAGGCAAGTCTTCTGATGATGCAACTTCAAGTGCTCCCAATGCCGAATGGTTAAAAATTGACACCATTGTACTTTCTTGTATTTTCATTACTTTGTCTCCAACGCTTCAACAACGCCTTATTAATGAGGATCCTCAAACGGCCAAGGACGCATGGGACATGCTAGCTTTCATCTTCAATGACAATAAGCGTTCTCGCTCTATTGCATTGAAGGCCGAACTACGTGCTAACAAACTTGGGGATTTGAGCATTGATGCTTACTTTAGGAAGATTGAAAACATGGCTCATATCTTATCGAGTTTGGGTTCTCCTATTAGCAATGATGACATAGTTACCTTTGCATTGGAGGGGTTGCCAGCCAAATATGATAGTGTATCTACTATCATTGCTCATCGTGAAGTGTTTCCCGATCTATAAACGGTCCATTCAATGCTTACCACCGAAGAGATGCATTTAAAGACTCGTACTCAAGATGCTTCTGTTGGCTCTACTTCCTCATCCCCAATGGTTTTATTGGCAAACTCGAATGCCAATATGCGGCGTACTACTAATCCTAATGAAAAGGTATACAAACCATGTTTTCTTTTTGCTCAAGGTTTTTGTCGATTTGGTGTCCATTGTAAGTTTCTACATGATGGTATTCACAACAATCCTTCTAAACGGCCTTCAACAGTGACTGCTCCTACAAATACTAATTTGTCATCTCATGACTTGGCAAATTTTGATTCTCTTTTGGCTAAGTTAGGAATTCAATGCAATATGAATGGGGGAGATACCAAAGTATCTAATGTCAACACACAAGTGCAAAGTTCCACTAGTCCTACTCAGCCCTTAGCATGTGTTATGGTTCCACCAGGTTTTGAAAAACAAGCCCAGCTAGCTTCACATATTAACACATACGCAGGGGGTCCAATTATGCAACAGGGGGTTCATCTTGACAAAGGTCAGATTCCAGTTGCTGATTTATCCCAACAGCAAGGGGGTTCGTTGACTGTGCAACAAGGGGGTTCGTTGACTGGGGGTTCATATCCCTCGGTTATACATGGTCAATGGTAGTTCGTACCAGTTGGGTCTCCACTGCAGCAGGGTAGTTCATTTAATGTGCGTAGGGGTTCTTCTTTGTCCGGTTCGCAATAGGTTTCTCATCATATGATTGGTTCACAACAAGGGTGCTCACTACAGGGTCAAGAAACGGTTTTACCTCATGCTTTTACTACTGACACACTTGAGGAACCTACTGTTGGTAACTGGAACATGGATACAGGTGCGTCCTCCCACATTAATGATAATGTCAATTGTCTTAGTGATGTTTTTAATTCGTGCATTTACCCGTTTATTGCGGTTGGTGACGGCCAGTCCATTCCTGTTATCAACTCTGGCCATAGCATTTTGCCTACTCCCACTCGCCCTCTTCATTTAAATAATGTCTTAATTACTCCTAATATTGTTAAGAATTTAATATTTGTTCGTCAATTTGTTCGTGATAATTATTGTACAGTCGAGTTGGACCCTTTTGGTTTTTCTGTTAAGGAGTTTCAAACGCGTCAGGTGCTGCTCCGCTGTGATAGCAATGGTGATCTTTACCCAGTCAATCAGCCTTCTACCATTCCGCATGCTTTTCTAGCGAGTCAGTATATGTGGCATCAGCGTCTTGGACATCCAAGAAGTGAAGTGCTACGTCGTGTCCTTTCAAGTAGTTCTATTTCTTGTAATAAAGAGAAGTCTCCCGTTCTTTGTCATGCTTGTCAGCTTGGCAAACATGTGAAACTTCCGTTTGTCAGCTCCAGCAGTTTTGTTAAGTCTTCTTTTGATATTGTACACTCGGACTTGTGGACTTCCCCAATTCCGAGTCTTTCTTGTTTCAAATATTATGTCTTGTTCTTGGATCATTATTCTCAGTTTGTGTGGGTTTATCCTTTAGTTAATAAATATGATGTTTTGTCTAAATTTACTTTGTTTCGTAGCTTTGTTCGTACTCAATTCAAGTGTGAAATTAAGTCTTTTCAGTGTGACCATGGTGGAGAATTTGATAACCAAGCTTTTCACAAAATATTTTCAGATAATGGGATTCAATTTAGATTTTCTTGTCCTCGTACCTCTCAACAAAATGGGAAATCCGAGAGGATGATTAGAACCATCAATAACCTTATTCGTACTTTGTTATTTCAAGCACATCTTCCTCCTAATTATTGGACAGAGGCTCTTAATATGGCTGTTTATCCTTTAAATATATTACCATCACGTGCCATTGACAATGAAGTCCCATTCACTCGCCTTTTTGGGATAAAACCTGACTATAGTCTTTTACGTACCTTTGGGTGTCTTTGTTATCCTCATATTGATACTAATGACAAACTTGGTGGTCGGGCCACACCTTCTCTTTTCTTAGGTCATGCCATGAATCATAGTGGTTATATTTGTTTAGATTTGAACAACAATAAAATTATTCTTTCCCGACATGTTACCTTTGATGAAACTGTTTTCCTGTTTGCCACAAAGACTTCCTTTGTCAGTTCTTCTTATGAATTTTTGGATGACTCATCTAATGTTATTTCTAATATTCTGATATTATCTCCCACAACTACAACCAATGTTCCTACACCTACTGCACCTGATGCGCCTCTTAGTCCTTCTCCTACCCCTACACCACTTCCTCAAACGCCACAAACACCACCAACAACTCAAACGCCAGAAACACCACCAACACCTGTTTTTTTCTCATGAATCACCACCTCCCCTAATTCTACAACCTACCGGTTCGATTCACCCTATGGTCACATGGGCTCGTGTCGGGATTACTCGTCCCAATCCTCGTTATGCTGGTCATGTGTCTACGATTTCTCCTTTACCTCAGTCTTCTAGTGATGCGTTTCGTGATCCCAATTGGTAAAATGCTATGTGTGTAGAGCATGATGCACTTATTAAAAACAAAACTTGGGCTCTTGTACCCAAACCCCCAGATGCAAATGTTATCCGTAGTATATGGCTGTTTCGTCACAAGTATTTAGCAGATGGCACCCTTAGTCGATACAAGGCTCGTCTTGTGGCCAATGGTAGTAATCAGATAGAGGGTGTGGATGTTGATGAGACTTTTAGCCCGGTTGTTAAACCCGGCACTATTCGGACAGTTCTTAGTTTAGCTATTTCTCGACATTGGCCGGTACATCAGCTGGATGTCAAGAATGCTTTTTTACATGGGGATTTGGCTTAAACGGTTTATATGTATCAGCCACCTGGGTTTCGTGATCCTGTTCATCCTGATTATGTATGTTTATTGTAGCGTTCGTTGTATGGTCTTAAACAGGCTCCTCGGGCATGGTTTCAGCGATTTGCTAATTACAACACTACTGTTGGATTTTCTTCTAGTCGTTGTAACTCCTCGTTATTTATTTATAAACAGGGTGATGATACTGCATTTTTGTTACTTTTTGTGGATGATATTGTACTCACTGCTTCGACTGATGGTTTATTGCATATCATTGATTCTTTACATAAGGAGTTTGCTATTACATATTTGGGTGCTCTTAATTATTTCTTGGGTGTTTCTGTTACGCGTGACTCATCAGGGATGTTTTTGTCACAGCGTCAGTATGCTATAGAGATATTGGAGTGTGCACATATGGTTGGTTGTAACCCTTCTCGGACTCCTGTTGACACAGAGTCTAAATTGGGTGATGATGGTGCTCCGGTTTCTGATCCTAAGTTATATAGGAGTCTTGCTGGTTCTCTACAGTATCTTACTTTTACTAGGCCTGATATTTCATATGTAGTACAGAAGATTTGTCTTTTCATGCATGATCCTCGGGAGCCTCGCTTCTCGGCTCTTAAGCGGATCTTGAGGTATGTTCGGGGTACATTAGACTACGGTTTGCAGTTGTTTTCTTCATCAACTTCTTCATTGGTTGCTTATTCTGATGCTGATTGGGCTGGATGCCCTACTACTCGGAGATCGACTTCTGGATATTGTGTTTTTTTTGGCAATAATTTTCTCTCCTGGTCCTCTAAGCGTCAACCGAAGCTTTCTCGTTCCAGTGCTGAGGCAGAGTATCGTGGGGTTGCCAATGTTGTTGCTGAGACTTGTTGGTTGCGAAATCTTTTACGTGAGTTACACACACCTTTGTCTTCTGCTACGCTGGTCTACTGTGATAATGTTAGTGCTGTTTAATTATCATCTAATCCGGTTCAGCATCAACGTACGAAGTATATAGAGATTGACATTCATTTTGTACGGGATTTGGTTGCTGCTGGTCAGGTTAGAGTGCTTCATGTGCCGTCGCGTTATCACTATGCAGATATTTTTACCAAAGGGTTACCTTATGTTTTGTTTCAAGAATTTAGGTCCAGTTTGAGTGTCCGGTGTCCTCCCGCTCTAACTGCGGGGGAGTGTTAGTCGATATATTTGTAATTATAGTCCATGTAACATTTGTATGGGCTAAAGCCCGTGGTCTAGAATGTTCCTTGTAATTGTATTTATATACCGTATGATTCACATTAATAGATATACGCTTTACCTATTATTCTACAATAGATGCTTCATCATCAGTCGTGCGCAAACTAAGGCAGCCACCGCAGTACCACCTAAGTGAGCAGACCCTCCATCTCCCCTCTGAAATAGTAAAGAATAAAAAATAGTTGCAATTAAAATTTTCAAAAAAAAAATGAATTTCTCAAATCACTGTAAAGAGTCCCTCTATCAAAAAAACAAGTTACCGTTTGAATTTTTAGATCAAGGATCAACAATTCAAATTCAGAATAAACAAAAAGGTTTTCAAAATATAACATTCGAGCATATGGTTATAAACATTTACCTTAAGTTAATTTGTGACTATATATCAGTTGAATAATCATATAGTATAATGACAAAGATTACTACTGACAGGCAAAGTGGTAAGTGTACCCTAATGTTTTCTATATAATTAATTATCAGTTATAAACTTGAAATGTAATATGTTTAATCTCTATGTTAAAAAGAAAAATGGTACTGATAAAACTAAAATTCCTACCGCTAATGTTAGTGACACATCATCCCAGACTATATATATTCCCTGAAAAGATAAAATGAAATAAGAGAGTCATAAGATACTCATAAGCTAACCATATATGATCATTGCGATAATGTCAAAGTTAATTTACCAGTAAGATGGAAGCGCTATACGTTATAAACTCAAGGATAGAGTATTTCTTCTTGGTTGGGATATAAAATAAATCAAGCACCATGATAGCGGTCACTGCGGCACTTGCTCCCTAAAAAACAAATTCATATATTCAAATTCTTATGCTTGAACAAGATATGGAGAGATGTTGGATTGCTAAAGTACCAGCATTGGTATTTCTGAATCGCCGGATCCATCCTGTAGTTAGGGGGAAAATAATGAAGTGAGTTAAAACACTATACCGTTGATGTGAAATATGAAAACAATACTCATAATATAATGTGCTTAATATTGATGTGATCATGCTGTTTGAAGTTGTATAATATATGATGTTGGGCAATGTTTTGAAACCCGGTTGAACCGTTTTTGGGAGAAAAAAGGACCATTTTGAATTGGCTGTTTTTTACTAAATGCAATGTGATTTTAGTTTAAAACTTTTCTTCTCGTTGAATTATATGTATTTTGTATTGTAATATATGTTTTATCAATTTTCATGTTTTATAAGTATTTAATTTTGTAAATCAAACTATTGTTTCAGCTTAACGGAAAATCGGGTTAACCTAGTTGGACCAGTGAACCAGATCAGGTTGATTAGTGACCCGGTTTTTAAAACATTGTAGTTGGGACTAGCGGGTGTTTTTCAAATTGTATTGTCTGAGTACAAAAAGTGATCAAGCTCTCAGCTATTTTTATATAAGGCTACCTAGTTATTTGTTAGGGAAAATGGTCTAAAAATACATTGAACTTGCCACTTTTTACTATTGTATACATCAAACTTTTTTTTTTCTATTGTATGCACAAATTTTCTTAATCATCCTATTGTAGCCATATACTTTCTTAGTCATCCTATTGTAGTCATAAATCTGACATGGCAAGAGTTAATTACATAAATTTACATAAATCGTCTTTGTGGCTTTAAACAATTGCACCATTCGTCCTTGAGTCAATTACATAAAAGGTCCCTGTGGCTCTAAAATTTTCACCTGTCGTGCTTTCAAGAGTTAATTACATAAATTGTCCTTGTGGCTCTAAAAAATTACACCATTCGTCCTTGATTTAATTACATAAGTAGTCCCTGTGGCTCTAAAAATTTACACATATCGTCTTTTCCAACATTTTATTATACCACATTTTTTTTATCAAATATTTTGCCACATTTTTTATCAAATATTTTGCCACTTTTTTATACAAACATTTTTTTTTATCAAGAGTTAAAATATTTACATCGTTAGTCCTCATTGAGTTAAAATATTTGCATCATTATACCTCATTGATTATAGAGCTAAAATATTTGCATCGTTCATCTTCATTGAGTTAATATATTTACATCGTTAGTCCTCATTGACTATTCTTACCTTTTTATCTTTTTTGTCCGTTTTTCTTACGTTTTCGTCCATTTTTCTCATGTTTTCATAGGTTTTTATCAGTTTTCGTCCATTTTTATACGCTTTCATCCATTTTTCTCATGTTTTTATCCGTTTCTTTCATTTTTCTCATATTTTCATACATTTTTATCCGTGTTCATATACTTTTAATCGTTTTCATCTATTATTCTATGTTTTTTTTTCCATTTTTCTTATGTTTTTTATCCGTTTTCATCCATTTTTATACATATATTATGTATGAAAACGGATAAAAATATATGAAAATAAATTAAAACGTATGAAAACTTGACATTTGATAAAAATATTTCTGTATCGATTTTAAATCATGATTTTGACCCCTTTTGGTCCGAATCATCGAAAGTGTAAAACACGAAAGTTGTCAGGAATAATGTTTTGCATCAAGACTCATGGGATTTTAAACTGAAATTGCAAAACAATGGTTGTTTACTACTAAAACTTAAGCGGTTTTTGATCAAATTTATAACTTATACACTTATAAACTCTTGTAAATTTTATAAGTTTGATGATTTGCACAACTTATAACTTATAAGATTTACAAGAGTTTATAAGTTTATAAGTTATTAATTTCGTTGAAAACCACTTAAGTTTTGGTAGTAAATTGTAATTGTTTTGCAATTTCAAGTTAAAATCACGCGAGTTTTAATGTAAAACATCATTCTGGACAACTTTCGTGTTTTACACTTTTTGATGATTCGGATCAGAAAGGGGTCAAAATCGTGATTTAAAATCAAATGTCAAGTTTTCATACGTTTTTATTCATTTTCATATATTATTATTATTATTATTATTATTATTATTATTTATTTTATTATTATTGTCGTTGTCGTCGTTGTTCCTATTATTACTATTATTATTATTATTGTTATTGTTATTATTATTATTGTTTATTTGTTTATTTTAATTTAAAGATTGTTTTTAACTTGATTAAATCCACAAGGACGACGGGTGAAAATTTTTGAACCACAGGGACCTTTTATGTAATTGACTCAAGGATGAATGGTGCAATTGTTTAGAGCCACAAGGACGATTTATGTAAATTTATGTAATTAACTCTTGTCACGTCAGATTTATGGCTACAATATGATGATTAAGAAAGTATTTGGCTAGAATAAGATGATTAAGAAAGTTTGTGCATACAATAGGAAAAAAATTTGATGTATACAATAGGAAAAAGTGGCAAGTTCGATGTATTTTTAGACCATTTTTCCTATTTGTTATATACTCCCCATGTTCGATATTAAATGTCTTGTTGGACTTTTTGAAGTCTTTCTATCTCAATTTTGACTTTAAATATTTTTGTTTGTGTTAGATAATATTTGAAACAAAATATATAAATAGATTGTGTTTTAAATGTATTTTCATTTCATATTTATCAAATACTATATAATACAATTAAAAATATTTAAAGTTAAATTTGAAAAAGAAATATGTGAAAAGTCAAAACTGGACATTTAATATGGGACGGAGGGAGTAACATTTATCAAAATGATTTTTTTTTTTTTTTTTTTTGGTAAAAGCGTTAATTCACCCCGGTAAAATTCATTACTCCAAAAAACGTTGAGGTACATATGATGAGGGTGATATCCCTCACCTCAGTCCCTTAGGACACTTACAGACTCGAATATAATATCAAAATGATATTCACTATTGATGAACAGTAATACCTACATTCTACTTTTAATATAGAACAAGTGGTATCACACTTATGATGAAGTCCGGGTTTGAGTCTCTCCTGTTTTTGTCCTTTTTTTATTTGGTTTTACAGAGCTACAAGAATAAATAGTTTTAGTTTGAAAATAATACGAAATCATGTAGAACTCCATCCATTTTAATTGGAGGATATGAGATCAAGTATCCCCACAAATTGTCTCTTGTTATTAGGAATCAGTCATGGGAATAAAGAAGGTGTTTTATGGTATATATTATGGATCAACATGAGCCACTATTAGATTAATTTTAAAAATCTTAAGATCAATCGTTGTACCTTTATAGAAGCACGTTCTAACAAGAAGAAGGATGAACCAGCAATAGTCCCAGCCAGGTACAACTTCAGTAGAAATTTTGGGCCAAACTTATGTACAATCTGTGGAATGAATCATCAATAAGCAAAGTAGACTCAACTATAGTTGATGTCAGTATGTCACCAAAAATCGTTATTTTGACTTTAATGACTCCGGCTTTCAACATATTGAATAGTAAATCAATTTTTGTTTTCATAAACTTTGATAAGTATTTCTGAAATGGATACAGTCTATACGAAGCGGAGTTTTGTTCTTTTACCCGAAGAAAATACGTATCTCTTTATATTACAAAAAGCTGTAAATGAACAACAAATGTCACCAAACAAAATTAGAAGAAATCCTTCTTAGATACATTGACCTTTAATTTATAAAGTTTAAATAATTAAGTTGTCTAAATTTAGAAGAGCCCTAAAATTATGTCAACTTGAATAGGTGCATGGAAGTTATAAGGCATGTGAACTTACCTTCTTCCCGTGGAAGTAAAAACAAATCATGTTTATAACAATATGGTCAGCTTCAAAATGACTGAAACCACTTGTTATCATAGTATGGAGGCGTCCACTTCTAAAGTTGCCCAAATTTACCTGTGCGAAGATGAAGTCATGAAACAATTAGGAAATTAAATAGTTACAATGATTAGGCAAATATAAGTTTATAACAACCATCTTCAATATCTAATCCAATATATAGTTCATCATTACCATTACTTAGTTTGAATAATTTTTATCATAAAAAAGTTTCACCATCATGCGTACTAACAATTTCTCTAAGTGCTATTGTAATCAGTTTCTTAAATGTTGTGTTGATGTTGTAATGTGATTTACCGTGCAATTTTTGTTTTGTGTATATATGACAAGTTTTTATCCAAGATAAATTAAACACAGATCGAGGTAATTTTCTATGTGTCCCGGTCGCCCAAAGTCTATACGTTTTCTAGACAAAAAAAAAAAGTAACTTTTCAAAATGACCCAGGAGACTTAAGCGATTTGGGCGACTTGTCTTCCACCTTTTAAATGTTTACAAGTATCTCATACAAGTGCAATAACGAAGACAAGAGTTCCTAGGCGACTTGGGCGACTTGTACTTGTATTGGACACTTGACGACATTTAGGGATTGGGGATAAGAGGCATTTTGAGAAGTCACATTTTTTTTAGTCTAAAAAAGGTATAAACTTTGGTCGACCGGTGCACATAGAGAATTACCTCCTCTTAAACATATGGTCAATTCTGATACATCTATGATTATGAGGTGAAATTTCAACCTTTGCGACACTTAAAAAGAGGAGATCATATATAGGTCCATATATAACCATGAAGACTCACCATGAAATTCTGCATCATGAACTAAGGATCAGCAACATGCCAAATCAGAAACACAGCCTCATTTAGTATAATTAAGTTTTCTACCACAGCATGAGTTCGCAACTAATTTTAAACTGTGACAACCTATGAACAAGTATATTATAGCGAAAATTACTGCAGAGGCACCTGTCACAACATGTTGCCTCGCAGAGGGTTGGTTTTTGTTTCATCCCCAAAAAAGCCACCTTTCTCGCTGCAAAAGTGCAGTGAGCCAAATTTCACATATATATTGCAACGAAATACATACTTTCAGGACCCACTTGAATTTAAAAAAATAAAAAGGACATAAATCTCATATATAATGCAGCGAATTATTAAAATTTGGGACCCATTTAAATTAAAACTACCCACTTGCATTAAAAAAAATAAAAATGACCAAAAGAGACCCACTTGCATTAAATAAATAAAACTATGTAGTCTACATATATATTGCAGCGAGCTATGAATTAAAAAAAAAAAAAAAAAAAAAAAAAAAAAAAAAAAAAATCCCCTAATTCATATATATATTCCAGCGATTTACCAATTTTTTATATAATAAAATAAAACTCCTATTGGGAATTTTGCATTTCAAAAAAATCACTTCATACATATTTAGTAACAATTTTATTAAAAAAATATTATTTTCTTATTAGGTAATATTTTATATTTATCCATAACACAAGTAGAAGATAAATACAAAAAATATAGTTAAGATATTTAAAAAAAAATATTATTTATTTTATATTTATCCACAACACAAGTGGAAGATAAATACAAAAAATATAGATAAGATACAATTAACAATAGAATTAAAATTTTTAAATAATTATTTCAAAAAATTAAAAAAAAAAAACCGCGCGTGCGCATGTATTATAAATCTCACAAAAAAGTAAAAACAAAACCATAAATAGCCACCTCACAAAAAACAAAATCATTTTTATTTTCATAGTTGTGTTAAGAAAAAACAAAATAAAGTTTTTAAACAAAACACTAAACCAATAACAAAAAATAAAAAAAAATAAGAGAATAACACAAATAAGAGAATAATTACAATTTTATACATCACATTAATGTCCAATAACAAAAATTAAAAAACTAAAACATAACCCTAATATTAAATAAGCAAACTTCATATGAAGTGCATATATATATTTAATGTGGGCCACACTATAAGAATTGCTTATATATATATATATATATATATATATATATATATATATATATATATATATATATATATATATATATATATATATATATATATATATATATATATATATATATATATATATATATAGTGAGACTTTCTTGCGAAAACCATCTTATTAGCAAGAACTGAGAGAACAACTAGAAACATAAATGCACGCCTTCAATAATTATATTTTTGCACATATGTTCTAAAAACAACACATATGTTTTCAAAAAAATATAGTTGTTCTAAAGAATTTGATAAGAAATTGGAAATACAAAATTTTTCTTTGAAGGTGTGCATGTATGTTCTTATAATGCGTGGAACGACAATATTGCGACCGTGTGTAAGGTTTTTCTGAAAAAAGATGATGAGTTCATGATGATATTGAAGAACATAGGTGGTTACTTACGATTATTGATGATTTGCATGTATTTTAAAATGCGTGCATGCATGTTTTTTATGGTTCTCTCAGTTCTTACAAATAAGATAGTTCTCGTAAGAAAGTCTCCCTATATATATATATATATATATATATATATATATATATATATATATATATATATATATATATATATATATATATATATATATATATATATATATATATATAACAGGAGGCATTTGAAGAATATGTCACCTCATTACCCAGTCATTGCCTAGTAATTCATTATCAGCCATGTCATCAGTCATGTCATCACATTCAGTCCATGTCATCACATTTTTATAATATTTTTTTCATTTATTTTAAAATCGGATACCATTTAATTATTTGATTTTTGATTTTTTTTACATTTATTAAAATTTATTTCGGATTTTTAGCATGTAAAAATTCAGAATTTGTTATATTAAAAAATGACCATGTAAAGAATTGAACTTGGGTTGTTTGGAAAATTAACACATATGATTACCACTAGATCAACACAATTCTTGGGATTTATTTTGTAGCGTATTATTGATAAAGGTATGTATAAACACAGATAAATCCCTAAAAAGTCGTTTATTATATATATATATATATATATATATATATATATATATATATATATATATATATATATATATATATATATATATAATACAAAAGTTGGGCGTTCCTGGTTTGGACTCTTGCTCTCGTACCAATTCACTTCTTAATGTTTGAAACCTGCGCACTAAGAAAGTAAACAACGCCGTTAAGCTTATCGTGGGATTGTCTCCCACGATTAGACTCCGGCGAGAGAGTAAGTAATCGATTTAGGGTTCTTGTAAAGAGTTTAGGGTTTGTGAATCGTACCTTTAATAAGAATTATGTCATTCCTTATATAGGCGCAGAATCCTTGTAGGTTTCGTGCTCCCTACGTTTCGCACACGTGGTGCTTATCCGGTTTAAGGATATCTATTCCATAGATAGGAGATCCTTATCTAAACCGTATATATTTTAGTTGGGCTTACGTGAGCCCATTCCTAATATTGATGCGGCCCCAGTTATAATAGCCCACGCATGGTGGCTTTGGGCCTTAGTAATGTTTATCATTTGGGCTTGTGGCCCAAATATAGACTATACATCATCATGTCCCCCCAGTCTAGTGTGCGCGGCTCGTAGCCGCGGATGCTAGACTAATCAAAACAGCGGACAGCGTGGCGGGAGTAATTTTGAATATTGCCGCCCAATATTGAGAACTATGTATGTAAGGAATTATTGAAGATACTGCTGACAGGTTCCTGCGGAAGGCTTAGTGACTTTCTGCTGACGAATGGTTCCTGCGGACGATCATAGATCCTACGGATAGAGTTTAACCGTGGATATAACTTATGTATTTTAGGACAAGATATGTAGAATATCTTTTATTAGTTTTTCATTATTCATTTCTTGTAAGAAAGGTTAGGGTTTTCACTAGTATATAAGGAACCTTAGGTCATTGTAATAAAAACAAGTTTTAGTACGAAGTTTTATTAATATTATCGATCCATAGAGGATCAAGTTTAGTATACGTTTGTTTTTATATTCCGCATAATTACAAACTCACAGAGATTATCTAACTTAGTCTAGCTAGTGATTACATTAGTTGGCTAACGATCTATTGGCTCGTGATCTATCAAGGAATAGATCCCTACAAGTGGTATCAGAGCCACTAGATACTCTCTGTAACCTCTACACAATCACATAACTACTCAATCAATACCAATGGGAGACAAACCAGGTGGTGATGTTGCTCTCTCTGAAGCAGGCTCTCTCACTCAACAACTACAACAAGTGGCCTTCTCCAACAGCAATGCAAAACTTCCTTTTCTTAGGAAGGATGAGTATGAAATCTGGGCCATGAAGATGCAGAATTGGATTGCAAGTGTTGATCATAACCTCTGGAATGTTATACTCAATGGTTGTCGTCCTAAAAAGCAAAGTGTTGATGCTAATGGGAAAGTAACAATACTAGAACCTGTTTCTGCTGATGAAATTCTTGCTATACAAAGGGAAAACAAAGCTAGAACCATATTGTTGCAGGCCATCCCTGATGACCACATGGGAGATTTTCATTCCATGTCTGATCCCAGAGAAATCTGGTGGGCCATAAAAGCCAGATTTGGTGGGAATGAAGAATCAAAGAGGATGAGGAAAAGTATGTTGAAAATGGAGTTCCAAGAATTCAAGATCACTGAAGAGGAAGGTCTTCACAAAGGTTATGACAGGTTTCAGAAGATTTTGAGTCACTTGAATCAGTTGTTGGCCAGACCTGATAATGAGGAGGTGAACTCTAGGTTTTTAAGAGCCTTGCCTCCCTCATGGTCTCAGGTGAGTATATCATTGAAAACCAAAGGTGGCTTGGACTATCTAACCTTTGATGATTTATACAACAAACTCAGAGCTTTAGAAGGTGACATAAAAGGATTCTCTCCATATGCAGCAACTCCTTCACAATCTGCATTTGTCAGTTCTAATTCAAACTACATGCCACATACCTATGCAAGCTCATCCCCAACACCACAGGTTTACTCAAGTCCATCCACTCCAAGCCAAAGTCTTCCAATGACCACATTGTCTTTTTCAAGTGCTAATCCAATAACTCATCCTAAGATTAGCAATGTGATGGAAGATGTACTTCATTCATTTGTTGCTGAAGTTGATAAACAGCAACAAATTGCTTATGAAGACTTTGAGCAAATTGATGAACTTGCTTTAGAAGAATTGGACTTAAAGTGGCAAATGGCCATGCTATCTCTCAAGGTGAGGCGATTTGAGCAAAAGGTTGGTAAAAAGCTCAATGTTGAAGGCAAAGATGCAGCTAGGTTTGATAGAAGAAAGGTGAAGTGTTATGCTTGTGGAGAAATTGGTCACTTTGCAAGAGAATGCACAGCCAAGAAAGGTGAAGCCAGCACCAGGTATTCAGCATACAAGAAGAAAGAATTGGAAGCTGGAGAATCAAAGGCCTTGATCACTGCTATTGATACTAGTGTGGATTGGAATGAGCATGATGATGATACAAGCAACTCTCCTCAAATCTCCTGCATGGCTACTTGTGATGATAGTTTTGGTCTCATGGGAATCTCTCCTCAGGTATCTACTTGTGCTTGTGATTGTGATTCTAAATATACAACTCTAAAAGAAGCTTATGATGATATGAAACCAAAATATAATGCTTGTTTTATTGAAGCTGCAACTTACAAAGAAGCTTTTAAAACTTTAGAACAACAAAAAGTGTGGTTTCAACAAAATCAATTGGCTTATGAGGAAAAAATTAGAGTTTTGAGTAGAGATTTAGAATGTGCTAGCAATGAATTGAAATTTTCTGAAAAAGAAAAAGCTAGAATTCAATCTGAGAAAGATGTTTTACAAGAGAAATTGAATAAAGAAGTAGCTGATCGTAAGAAGTGGCAAGAAGGGTCTTCACATTTAGAAAAACTGATTGATAGTAGTCAATCTGTTAGGTCTAGAAGAGCTTTAGGGTATGATAAATATATTGATCCAGAGGAGTTAACTTACCCTGATATATCCAGTGTTTTTGACCCTGAACCTGTCCTAGAATTTCAAAAGCCAGTAAAATATGTTAAGGAAGGGGGAATGAATGTTGTACCAGGACCTATCAGAGGGGTATTTATGCCTACCACCAAAACTTCTGACTTTGATGGTTCACACCATCTCTTTGGTAAAAAGTCTAAAGACTTGCCAAATAAGTCTGAAGACTGTCCAACCATAGGAACCCTTAAACCCACATCCCATAAGTCTGATTCACCTGCATCAAAGGAAACCACTGGCATTAGGATTAATCACTCCCCTGACACTAGAAGTATCTCTAGTAATGAATCTAACACTTATGTATCTTGTTCTTCCAGGGACAAGACCTCAGAGACCTCTAGTTATGCCAGCTGTGATTCCAAGACCAAGTCAGACTCACCCAAGTCCTCAACAAAGATTTCCGACAAGTCAACCTACAAGTCTGTGGACTCTGAAGTTGCTGCTGATGAAGTTTTTTATCAACCAGCCTCTTCTGAAGACTTGTTATTTACTTCTTATGAAAACAATTCCTTTCAGTATTTACAAAACAATTCTGTTTCTGATGTTTGTTTGAATAATTCTATGTTTAATAAGACATCTTTTGGATTTAATAAATCTTATAAGAAAAAGAAGTGTTTTGTTTGTGGTAGCAAGTTGCATTTAATTAAGGATTGTGATTTTCATGAAAAGAGGATGGGTGTTTCTGTTGTGAACAATAGACCTAGACATAAGTGGACTAATACCAAACCCTCACAGGCCAATTATCATGTCAGCAGAATGTATTCCACTCCAGCTGATTGGCTTATTTATTCCAATAGGTCTGATTTTAACAATAGATGTATGAATACCAATAGAAATAGATATGGTTTTCAACCATTTAATGGTGCTAATCATTGGTATGAATATACTGACCCAATGCATATGGGAAGGGGTAATTGGGATTCTGCTGAAAAGTCCTCAGCAGATTGTTCTTGGACATATAAAAGACCATTTAACTACAGGGCATCCAGGAACAATTGTGGATCTAACTCATCATCTTGGGTTCATCAGAATGATTCACAGGGCAGGCTCAAGTCTTTCATGACTTAAGTCTAATATTATTTGTTGTTGTTGTATATTAACTTTCTTTGTTGTAGGAACATCCTCTTCTTTATAAAGACTTAGGTATTGTTAATAGTGGCTGTTCAAGAAACATGTCTGGTAATGAAGAGAAGCTGAAAGACTTTGTACCTATTAATGGAGGCATTGTGAGGTTTGGAAGTGGAGTAGGAAGGATTACTGGCAAAGGAACCATTAGAACTCCAAAGGTGGATTTTGAGAATGTCTATTATGTGAAGGAGCTTCAAGGATTCAATTTGTTCTCAGTCTCACAAATTTGTGACAAAAAGCTTCCTGTGCTTTTCACTGAAGATGGTTGTTTCATTCTTTCACCTGAATTCCAAATGCCAGATGATAATCTTGTGTTACTTAAGGCTCCAAGAAACCATAATCTTTATACCTTTGACTTGAATGATGTCAAGCCAGAAGGTGATCTTACTTGTTTGGTGGCTAAAGCATCCTTGGATGAATCTACAAAATGGCATAGGAGGATGGCACATGTTAACTTTAAAGTCATCAACAAACTTGCTAAACATGGACTTGTTCATGGACTTCCTTCCAAGATCTTCACCAATGAGCATAATTGTGTGGCTTGTAACAAGGGAAAGCAACACAAAGCTTCTTATAAAGCCATTACCACTGTGAGCATAATCTCAGAACCATTGCAGCTGCTTCACATGGATCTTTTTGGTCCTACATCCATCAGAAGTATAGATCATAAGTACTTCTGTTTGGTGATCACTGGTGCTTTCAGTAGATTCAGTTGGACATTCTTCTTAGTGACTAAAGATCAAACCTTTCAGGCACTCAAAGAGTTTATGGCTCTAGCTGAAAATCAACTTAACAAGAAGATTAAAGGTATTAGGTGTGACAATGAGACAGAGTTCAAAAATGCCAAACTCATTGAACTTTGTGGTTTAAAGGGTATCAAAAGAGATTATAGCACTCCTAGGACTCCACAACAGAATGGAGTTGCTGAAAGAAAGAATAGAACCCTTATAGAGGCTGCAAGATCTATGCTTGCTGACTTTAAGCTTCCCACCATGTTTTGGACTGAGGCAGTTGGTACTGCCTGTTATGTATTGAATAGGGTGTTGATCACTAGACCTCATAATAAGACACCCTATGAACTGTTGACAGGGAAGAAGCCTACCATTGAACACTTGAAACCTTTTGGTTGTCAGGTGACCATTCTTAATACAAGTGATCATCTAGGCAAATTTGAAGCAAAAGCTGCTGAAGGTTATATTGTAGGTTTGTTCAGCACATAGCAAGGCTTATAGGGTCTATAATTTGGCTACAAAGAAGATTGAAGAGACACTTAACCTGAAATTTTTGGAGGATAATGTTAATGTACAGGGCAAGGGTCATGAATGGTATTTTGACCTTGATTATCTTACTGATTATTTGGGGTATGCTAGACACACAGCTAACCCATCTGCAGGTATACAAGTGTCATCTTCTAATAATGCAGGTACACTAAAGGATGATTCAGACAGTGACTCAGACAGTGATGAACCCACTATTGTTGTAACAACTCTACCCACCCAGATAGTAGATCCTCCTACCAAAGAAACCTCTGATGCCCAATCTGCTGATGATGTGGAAAATTCAACTTATGCAGAAGATCTTGCTAGACTCAAAAAGCAAGAACATGAAGCTGCTGAGGAAGCTAAAAGACTTGGTTTTGAGTTTGCTCAAGACACTGAAGCCCTCTTAAAACAAGTTGCTGTTGAAAACAGCAAAAAACCTAGTTCTGCTGAAGCATCAACTGATGCAGCTGTTCATTCTGCTGATGGAGATTCTGCTGAAGGTGTTCCTGCGGAAGTTCCTGTTTCTACTGAAGTTTCCACAAGTTTTGATGAACCATTTGGCAGGTTTCCTACTCCCTCAGATCTTGCTAATGTTGAGCAAAGTGATGGTATTTTTCAATCAGCTTCTTATGATCAAGACTTTGCTCCCACTTTAACCAATCTTGATACCTCAATTGATGTTAATCCTGTTACCATTAAAAGGATCAACACCATACATCCACAAGATAATATACTTGGTGATCCAAATGCAATGGTACTCACCAGAAGTGCTATTAAGAATACCAAGTTTGGGCAATGTGCATTTTTGACTTATGTATCCACTCAGAAGAGAGACAATCACACAGATCAGAAGCATTGTTTGTTTGCTTGTTTCTTGTCTCAAATTGAACCCACAAGCATTAAACAGGCTTTGAGTGAGCCTAGTTGGGTTGAAGCTATGCAGGAAGAGATGCAACAATTCAAGAATCAAGATGTTTGGGTACTTGTTGATCTGCCTGCAGGGAAGATTGCAATTGGGACTAAGTGGATCTTAAAATGCAAGAGGGATGCCAGAGGTATTGTGGTCAGAAATAAAGCAAGATTAGTGGCTCAAGGTTTCAGACAAGAAGAAGGTATTGACTACACTGAGGTCTTTGCACCAGTGGCTAGGGTTGAGGCCATTCGACTATTTTTAGCCTTTGCCTCATATATGGGGTTTAAGGTCTATCAGATGGATGTCAAGAGTGCCTTTCTCTATGGCAAAATAGAAGAGGAGGTGTATGTTACTCAACCACAAGGCTTTGAAGACCCCCATCATCCTAAGAAGGTTTACAAAGTTGTTAAGGCACTTTATGGACTTCACCAAGCACCAAGAGCATGGTATGCTAGATTATCTACATTTCTTTTGGAGCATGGATACAGAAGAGGTGCTATTGATAAGACTCTCTTTATCAAGAAAAACTCCAGGGACATAATTCTAGTACAGGTCTATGTGGATGACATCATCTTTGGATCCACAAAAGAATCATGGTGCAGGGGATTTGAAGATTTGATGAAAGGTGAATTTCAAATGAGTGCAATGGGAGAGTTAACCTTTTTCTTAGGGCTGCAAGTCAAACAACATCCTGAGGGGATCTTTATTCATCAGGAGAAATATGTTAAAGATATTTTGAAAAAGTTTGACTTTGAACTTTTGAGGACTGCTACCACTCCATATGAACCACACAAGCTTAAGAATCCAAATGAGCAAGATGAGGCTGTTAATGTTCATCTTTATAGATCCATGATTGGCTCACTCATGTATCTCACAGCCTCTAGGCCTGACATTACTTTTGCTGTAAGTGCTTGCTCAAGGCATCAAGTCACTCCATTAACTTCTCATCTAAATGCTGTGAAGAAAATTTTCAAGTACATCAAGGGCCAACCTAAACTAGGTCTTTGGTATCCAAGGGATTCACCATTTGTGTTGGAGACATATAGTGATAGTGACTATGCTGGAGCTAATTTGGATAGGAAATCCACAACAGGAGGTTGTCAATTTCTGGGAAGAAGACTCATCTCTTGGCAGTGTAAGAAACAAACCATTGTGGCCACTTCTACCACTGAAGCAGAATATGTGGCTGCTGCCAATTGCTGTGGTCAGGTACTTTGGATTCAAAATCAGATGTTGGATTATGGGTTTAACTTTATGAACACTAAAATCTACATTGACAATCAAAGTACTATTTCCATTGTTAAAAATCCTATTTTTCAAAAGAGAACTAAACACATAGAAATTAGGCACCATTTTATAAGAGATGCTAATGAGAAGCATCTAATTCAAGTGCTTAAGATTCACACTGATGATAATGTGGATGATTTGTTAACAAAAGCTTTTGATGGGCCAAGGTTTAATCACCTGGTTGTCAACATTAGGATGGTTAACCCTTGAATACAATGTTTGAGGGGAGGCATAAGCCTCAGGGGAGGCATATGCCTCAGGGGAGGATTATACATGTTGTATTTATGTAGATTATTATGTTTACTAACTTTTTTTTGCAGGTTTTTACTAATATTGTACAATTTTATGGTTGTTCTTTTGTGCTTTTCTGTTTTGTGTGAATGTCTGGTCTCAGGTCATGTTCCTGCTGATGGTCAATAGTCTATATTCAGTGGAATAAGATGTAAAGACTTAAAAGTAAATTTTATTAATTCATGGCAAGCTTGGTACATCATGATCGGTCATCAGAAGAAACACAGATTACATAAACATTAACAAGACAAACAACCACCATCCTACCACCACATCCCTTAACTAAAATCAACTACCAACATACCAACACACCCCCAACAAACAGCCTACTCCATCTTTCTTTTCCCTTTACCCAAGTCCTTTGGGTCTGGCATCTTCTTGTGGATTCCTCTGGATTGCATGTCCTTGTTCCAGAGTTTGGGAGCTGCAAGACCAAGAACAACCTTCAATGGACCCTTTCTTTTCCCTGAGGACTGTGGCTCTTCAGGGACAGAGATCTTTCCCATATCTGCACAAACTCTTTCCATTTCACTTGTTAAGAATGCAGTGACAGGGGTGAAGTCAGGGACAATCATAGCTAGAGGAGCTGGTGCTTCCTCAGCTTCAGTGGTTTCCTCTGATGAGGTTGGAGATGGACATAACTCTGAAGGACCTTCATTCAAATAGTAGTATGATCTCTGTATTTGAGGTATGTCAAAAGTAGAGTCTGATGAACCAGAAGAAATTTCAATGACATTGGGGGATGGTTTCATGGTGTAAATGTGTGAAAGACTTTGGGTTATGTTATTTGTGGAATGGTGAGTTGATTATGACTTGAAGACATCTTTTTAAAGAACTGATTTGGGTTTACTGTGAGTTAATGTAAGTTAATGGGAGGTAGTTGAGTCAGTAGCAATTACTAAGTGTGCAAGTTGTCCACTTAATTAGATACTTCGGATGAAAGTCAATGGTTTGACCAACATGCTGCTGATACAAGTTATCTTGTAGTTAAGTGTGTTCCTGCTGATGGATTAGTCAAGTTCAAATTATTCAGGGGAATGCTACTCAGAAGAATTAAAACAAGTAATTATAAACCAAAGCAAATTTTATTGATTCTTCAGAGGTACAATACAAGATAGTGAAAGTGAAAGACAAACAACAAAGTCCCTATTCTACTTTACTCTTGCCCTTGCCTTCCACAGTCTTCTTTTTGCCTTTGTTGTTGATGTTGAAGAGACCATGCCACTGAGGAGAGGGCAAACCTAACACAACCTTTCTAGTCTTTGGTAATGGGGAGTTCCTTTTTCTTTTCCTTGGACGAGATGACTGAGGCTTATCAGAAGTTGTAGGAGTGTAAAGTTCATTATTCTCATCATTCTCTTCATCAGAAGATGTAAAGAAGATGAGAGACTCATCAGGATTGGGAACTTGGTTTGCATTCTCAAATTCATTCCACTTTCTCTCCAACTCTCTCTGATAATTAGGATCATCAATCTCAGAGGGAAAGGGTGGAAGATCTTCAGATGATGATGAACTTGGTGCAGGCACATCATGTTTCTTCTTCTTAGCCTGTTCCTTTGTTAGACCACGAGGATGGTTTGGCATATTCCATGGTGGTGGAGATGTAAATGAGTCAGAAGTATCTGATGATTCAGATGTAAGGTTGATGATGGGTTGATTGGAAGCCATGAATGTATTTTTGGTTGGCGATATGATAATTAGCGATTTGATTTGGAGTTGAGAGATTTGGGGATAATTAGTCTTTATTTATAAGATCCCCCAACCGTGTATCTTTATTACCATTAATGCGAGGCAGTTTGAAGATCTTTGTTAAAGATATTTGGTTTCCACTGAAGGGTAGATTCTGCTGAGTGATGCTGCGGATGGATCTGTTGACCATAGTCAACATTTGACTATTTTCTGCGGATAGACCATTTGTTTTCAGCCGTTTGATTTGGTTTCAACGGATGAGTCAGTTAATTGGGATTTGTCTTAGTCGATTATTGGTCAAGGATTTCTTTCCAATAATTCACATCAGTTTCATTCCACGTTTGGTAACTTCCATATTAACCAAAGACGTGCATATCCCACTCCCAAATTAACTGATTCCCTCTCACTATATATTTTTCAAAACCATTTCAACATCTTTCAGAACTTCTAAACCTAATTTCTAATTCTCAATCAATGGCTGAATTATATTTCAAAGCTGATCATAACAAACATGCCTTTCTTGGTCGTGGAAAGGGTGATGAATATTATTTGGGCATGATGGAATTTCTTCAAAGGTCTAAGATTCGATACACTCTGCTCCAATACCCGGAGGTTATTCATGAATCTCTTGTTGTACAATTTTTGGGACACGGCACAAACTAGGACCATTGAAGATGGACCATCAGAGATTGTTGCTGTTATAGATAGGGAAGAATATGTGGTTACTGAGTCTTTGGTCAGGACCAAACTACAGTTGGATGATGAAGGAGGGGTGACTGATTTGCCTAAGAGTGACATACTTAGAGGGCTTCAGGCTGCTGGGTATAGTGGTGATGGGAAAACATGGTACAGGAATCTATTTTGTCCAAAATGGAGGTTCTTGACACATACATTGCTTCAGTGCATGGGTTCTAAGTCTGGTGGATAGGATCAGTTTTCTACAGATATTGCTCTTGCTATTGTGTGTCTCTCTCAAGGAAGAACATTTAACTTTTCTAGGTATATCTTTAATGCTATGCTTGAAAATGTTAAGGATACAAAACTTAAATATCTAATGTATCCTAGGTTTCTTCAAATCATTTTAGACATTTAGACCAATGACCCCACTCACTTGCCTGTTAAGGGTTTGTCTAAAAAGTTGTTTTCCCAAATGAAAATTAAATTTAATGGTGAACAAAGATCCTTACTTCCAGCCATGTTGCCTGGTGGCAATCCTCCTGATGGAGTAGCTGCTGATGTAGCTGCTGATGCCCCTGTGGGCAATCCTCCTGAAGGAGATGCAGCTGATATGGCTGCTGGTGGTCAGGATTCCCCTAATGCTCAAGCACCAGAGGATTCTCCTGATAGAACTGAAGATGCTCCTAATGCAAATACTTCAGTTGCTTCTGATGTTCAGCCTCCACTCTCTCCCAGGCTACCCACACCTGTACACTCACCAATGGATTTCAATTCTCCTGAGCATGAGCTCAATGAGAATTTAGGCTTTGACCATCTTGTAAACTCACCACAATTTACAAGACTTCCTTCACTCAGTCCTTTGAGACCTCAATTTGAGGATAATGTACATGTAGATGTAGATGTAAATTTAGATAATTCCTCTCACAGGACCAATGATGCTCCCAATACCACAGATATCCCTGTTGGTGGAGCTGAAGGTCCTGTTACTCTCACTTCTGTATCAGCTTTGTTGAACAGGTATGTCTTAAAGGTGGACAAATTGGAGAATGATCTGAACTTCACTAAAAAGAATCTTAGCAGTGCTGTTCTGACCTTAGTTGGAAGAGTTAAGAAGTTGGAGGGTAAGCTGAAGCAAAGAAAAAGACAAGGTGTGGTGTATGACTCAGATGAAGATTCTACTAAAGCATTTGACAACATTGATTTGGAAGGCCTTGAGCTTCTTGCTGCTACCACTTTGGAGAGTGTTCAAAAGAGTGATGACATTAGACCTGAACCCTTTGTTGCTCCAACTGCTGATGTAGCTCCAACTGCTGATGTTGCTCCTACTCCTGATTTAAGTGTTCCCAAGGATTCCATAGCCAAGAATTCTACTGGTGTTGCTCATTATGTCCGAAGGAAACATTCTGCTGATAAGAAGTCTGCTGATTCTCCTGCCAAGAAGACATCTGCTGATAATTCAGGAAAGGACTCATTTCCTAATCCTTTGCCAGAAGTGGGAATTCCTGGTCCATCAGTAGATATTCCAGCTGATCTTCCACATGATGCTCCTGATCAGACTTTTGTCCGTCCTTAGAAGCAAGATAAAGGAAAGTCTATTTTGATTGATCAAGCCATTCCTTATAGAGTCAAATCTAAGGAGGAACTTGCTTATGAGAAAATTAGTGAGAATGTTGCTACACATCTGCAAGCTCAAGAGGATGCTGCAGTTACTAAAGAGGAGTTGGATTTGAAAGCCTCAGAAGAATTGGCTAGGAAAATTCAAGATGATTTGGAAAAGATGGGACCTCAGTATACTACCACATTGGCTGCTGAAAGAAAGAAAGAGCTTGATGAGATAGCTAAGAATCTTACTGCTGAACAATGGGAGAATTTGGCTGAACAGGTTGCTTCCAAGCCTAATTTGGGTGAATCTGAGCTTGGAGTAGATAATCCTGATTTTGTTCAGATGATGGTTGAAAGAGGAAAATTGCTGAGACAACAGGCTGCAGAGCTTAAAGCTAAGTATCAAAAGGAAAGACCTTGGACTAAGAATGAAATCAAGAAATATATGAGGAACTTTGTGAAGAATCAGGGATGCTCAATGTTTGGATCAGGTTGGAATCAAAAGAAGGTTTGGGGATTCTCTGACAAGCAGCTCACTTTCTATTATGACAAGATTATTTCCAATCTTCATTCCTCTAATATTAATGTTGAAGATGTATTGGAGTATAGAGGAAGACTCTTGGATGAGCCTCCAGCTAAGAAAGCTAAGCTTCATGCTACTGATAGTCAACCTGCTGAGTCCATTGGGTCTGTTCATGTTGGTCAGGAGAATGTGCAACTTACTTCAGTTTTGCCTCAGAAGAATGATACTTCTAATGCTCAGCATGATACTACTCCTGATGTTCATATGGAAGATATTCCTTCTGGTTCTCATCCTGATACTGATGAATCTCGTCATGATACCACTGAAGCTCCACATGCTATTACTACTGATGCTTCAGAAGATGCTCCAATTGAAGTACCTGATAATGATGATTCTGCTGATGTTCCTGCTGATACTTCCACACAAGTACCCAAAGAAGAACCTATTGATGGTCCTTCTATTCCTGTTACTGGTACTAGGAGGAAGACTAGAGCTATCAAGAGAAAGGCTCCAAAAGATATTCCTTTAGAGGATAGTACTACTTTTCTTGATTATGGTTCTGATGAAGGTCAAGACCCTGTTGTATGGGAGAAAATTGTAAAGTGGGAACTTGTTGATTCTGAGCTTGGTGGAGGAAAATTGAATGTTATAACTAGACAAGATGGATCTACAAAGCAATTCTTATTTCTAAGCCAGATTTTACATATGGTGGATAAACAAGATCTTCTCTCACTTTATGATTGGGTTACCAAGTATTATCAAACTCATTCCCCTGATGACATTGGGATGTATTTGATGGGTGATTTGCATATTCTAAGTGATTCTTATAAAGGTAATTCTGGTATAAGGTTTCAAGCATGGAAAGGTCAAAGTACATGGGTGGTTGACTATTGGAAGTTCTTTCCCCTACCTAATGTTCACATGATTGTTACAACCACTGAGAAGACTTTATATTGCTGGGCTGATGTTCTCTACCCAATCACAAAGGAAGTCATGAATCTCATGCTGGAAGCAAAGCTATCTGTTCCTTTGGATATGACTGCCAATGATCTTCATCTTGCTGAACAATTGGTAAGGTTCATCAGAAGAAGTATTTTGACTAAGAAGGAGTTAGCAACCAAGCATGGTATTCAGATGGATTCATATCTGCAATGAGCTGATCTTGGTATTGTATTTTGTTGTATATTGTTTATTGTAAGTTTTTAGTATAAAAAAAAAAAAAAAAAAAAAAAAAAAAAAAAAAAAAAACTAACATTTTTGTATAAGTTTTGTGTTTGATGTATGCAGGTTTGTGTTTTTGGTCATCAACTTGCCTGATATTGCCTATTCCATCAAAAAGTTGGCTAGTCCAAAGGGTACAGCTTTGGTAAAGACACATCAAATCTGTTGATAGCTGTAATGGTTTGCTCAAAATCATAAGGTTTTCAACTCACCTATGCTTTATTGCTGAGTAGTTGAAATGGTTGTCAATTGACCATGGATTTTTCCTTTATGGATTCCAAATACTTGGCTAGCCCACATGTATATGGCTTGTGGTAAAGGCAGTGGAAAACCATATTTGGTATTCAATTGACCAAGATGATAAATCATCAATAATTGACTAGTCCTGAGCAAACGGCTACAGGTAAAGACATCTCAAATCCGTTTTTAGCTGATGATTTGCTAAAAATCATGTGGTTATCAGTGTACCTTTGAACACTTGGCTACTCCAGTAGTAATGGCTATTGGTAAAGAGACATCAAATCCATTATTTTCAATGATTCACCTCTCACAGGAGTTAACACACCTGGATGTGATGAGAATAGTATGAAACTTCTATGTTTTGATGTACATTTAGTCTTGTGTTGCTGCAAAGAATGGTGCTTTCTAATTGGTTGTTGATCATAGAGATTCTGCTTATGAAGATTCTTTGCTGCTGATGCTCATCCTCAATCCTCTGATTTATGTTATTAGTGCTCTATCAAGAAATCTTGAACTTAACTATGTCAAATTCAAGATTAGGGGAGGATTGTAACGAATTATTGAAGATACTGCTGACAGATACTGCTGACAGGTTCCTGCGGAAGGCTTAGTGACTTTCTGCTGACAAATGGTTCCTGCGGACGATCATAGATCCTACGGATAGAGTTTAACCGTGGATATAACTTATGTATTTTAGGACAAGATATGTAGAATATCTTTTATTAGTTTTTCATTATTCGTTTCTTGTAAGAAAGGTTAGGGTTTCCACTAGTATATAAGGAACCCTAGGTCATTGTAATAAAAACAAGTTTTAGTACGAAGTTTTATTAATATTATCGATCCATAGAGGATCAAGTTTAGTATACGTTTGTTTTTATATTCCGCATAATTACAAACTCACAGAGATTATTTAACTTAGTCTAGTTAGTGATTACATTAGTTGGCTAACGATCTATTGGCTCGTGATCTATCAAGGAATAGATCCCTACAATGTATCTAGTCCTAGATATTTCAAAGAAATGCCTCGAAAGTCGGGGGTTGTGCCCACGTGTCCCTTGGAAAACGGGAAAAAGTGCATGTACCGTTTCGGATTCCAACCACACGTTTTATGAGTGGTATCCACGTGGCCTTCATCTAGGGTTTTTTGATTGCTTATATAAGAGTCACCGCCTCCATTTACCGAAAACACACAGTAAAAACATACATTCACCATTTCCCATTTCTTCAAAGCGTATTTTCAGAGAAATCAGCTGTTTTATTAGGTATTTGAGCGTGCGCCTCTTAGTATATCTTTTGAAAAAATGGTTGCTCAGTTGGATGAGTTTCGCTCTGCGATGAGTGAGGATGATGTGCGTCAGTTTTCATCTGATTACTTCATTCCTCTGGATGTGCACCCAGAAGCTCCAGACGTCGATGCGTGTGTAGCCGATTTCCCCGAAGGGAAGATAGGGCTATACACGCGCTTTTTTGAGTACGCTAATTATCGCGTACCAATATCCATTTTCTTGAGCAATGTGCTCAATTTCTATCGCCTTCATATCTCACAGCTGCACTGTATAGGTGCGGCAAAGATATCGAATTTTGAAGTAAACTGTCATTTACTTGCGACAGAACCAACCGTTGACCTATTCCGCGCATTTTACCACACAACGTGGTCGCATGGATGGGTATCCTTTGTGAAGCGCGCGGGGAGCCTTCAGTGCTATACCGAGAAGGTATATTCCATGAGGCATTGGAGGGAGTACTTTTTCTGGGTGGATGATATGGTGTTTCCATCACCATTTGAGTTTTATACTCAAGACACGTTGCCGAGGGATGGGCGCCCCGCACTCGGTTCATATAGTTTGGCAGATGCGCAGACCATTGATGCAAACCGCATCCCTATTAACCCTTATCCTGAGGAGTTTTTGGTGCATGTGGGGTTGAGTCGCAGCTATTTCGGGGGTGCTGACGAGGTGCCAACCTTCATTGAGGAGGAAGGCCGAGGTGGGTGTTCATCCCTTTTAATTGTTCGCTTCCAATAATGTAAGTTTTTCTATATGCGCGCTTTTAATAACTAATCTCTGTGTTATTGTTTGTCCTGTGTTGCGCAGAGATGGATTTGTTTGCGGTGGTAAAGTTGGAGAAGCCGAAGCAGGTGACCGTCGGTGTGCGCCCTTTGAGGGAGAACGAGCAACCGCTGCTAGAAGCGACTACGGGTCATCTGACCATATTGGGGCCATTTGCCCATGAAGATTTGCCCCCTCTTCTGGTGACGCCAGTGTAGAGCGTGGCACCGGCTGTGGAGTCTGCGCATGTGGAGGAGGTGCACGCTGAATCTTCTGATAGCGTAGAGATACTGAAGCCTGAGGATGTACTGAAGCCCCAGGAGGTAGCCCAGAATCTGAAGCGCAAAGGAGAGGCTGGTAGTAGCGGTACTTCCAAAAGGAGGCGCCATCTGATTGCGGATGTGGAGTCATCTACTGAGGAGGAGACATCCGCTCCTGGTGCGGATAAGGATGCTGCAAAGGCCTCTCCATTTCTGTAAGTGATCTTCCTCATGCTTTGTATTTTTTTTATTACTTGTCGTAAATGTGCTAACTGCTTTCCTTATTTATTGTAGCGACGATGCTGCGAAGGATGATGGGGCCTTCGTGGAGACTGTGGTCCCTCCTCAGAATGAAAACAAGGAGGAGGGAAGGAAGGTAGGTGAGGACGTGTCTGCGCAGCAGTTATTGGTGGATTTGGCTACTACTGCTGAGCGTCAAACTGAGCTAGTTGCTCAGTTGAAGACGAGATACGTCGGGGAGAGTAGCACTCTTGCCCAAAAAGATGCGGAGATAGCTCTTCTCCGTGCGCAGCTGGCGGAAGCGCAAGCGGAGGTGGGGTCCTTCAAAGCGCACGCAGACAAGGTAACTACTGAGAAGTTGACCACTCTGGCTGAGCTGCAGCAAGTGCGCGGGGATCTTCATCAGTTTAGGGCCAACCTTACCTGGGCGGTAAGGTATCTTGAGGAGAAGAAGGAGGAGCATTTTGTAAACATCAATGAGTTAAAGGTGCGCATTGAGAAGATCATTCGGGTGCAGGAGGAGAAGCTGCGTGGCCTGAGTATAGACTATGATGAGGAATTATACCCTCATCTAATGTCTACCATAGCTGAGCGCAGGTACGTCCTTACATATAATATTTTTCTGCAGTGTTGTCTTATTATATTTGTTTTTTCTAATACAAGTTATTCTTGTTGATGCAGGTGGTTGATCAGCCATGGGCTGCGCTTGGCTGCTATGGGCACCTTGGAATCTCCAGAAGTGTTGGGGGCTTTTGGAAAGGTGGTGCAGTGCGCCGTAGAGCGTGGGAGGGCGCAAGCTATGGAGGAGCTCCATGAGGCCAAGGCGTTGAACGTAGCCCTGACTGAGGTGCCCGGTTACAACGCAAGTGCTTATGACGAGCTGATGCAGACCATGGAGGGGATGAAGCTTCTTGAGCTTCCGCATATTGCACAACTGGAGCGCGACCAGGATAACCCCATAAAGGTAATTATGGAGGGGTTGACCCTGGAGCGCCATATTTTGGAGGATGCAGAAGCACAACCAGACTTCTTCCTCAAGCCTGACGAGTCGCAGCTGCAAGTTCCTGTTTTTGTGTAGCCACGCCACATGCTGAATCCATTTGCTTTAGAGAAGGAGATTCCTCTGAAGGAAGTGTTGGAGCGACACGCAGAGAGAGCTGCCCAAAAAAAGGGTATTAAGGGCAAGGCCGTCTTATGCGGTGTAGGCGCTGCACATGTTCCTAGGTCTTATGGGATTCCTGTTAGTGTGGCAACCGTATCGCCTAAGGATGCATTGCTCTTGAGAAAGCTTCAAGAGGCAGGGAGCTCCGCTGCTCCAGAAGATAGTCCTGAGCATCGCCATAACGTATAGGCTTTTTGTGACTTGTATTTTTATTGTATAAATAACAAGATGTTTCTTTTGCATGTTATGGTAGTTATCTTTTGATGTAAAAAGATTAAATAAAATACTCTTTTATGTTTAAAATAAGTGCGTGACTTAAGATAAATTATAAGAATAAACTTGCATTATTTTTTGCGAAGTTTTATTATGTGACCAAAAGTCTTGGCTCGTTATTTGCTAAGCTCTGTACAGTGTACTTGATACTTTCGCATCCTTCGTGAGACGCGCAAGGGAAACTTACCTCAACGTCTCGAAAGGAAGGCGCTTAGCAAGGATGCGTGATCCAATGTTGATGGGTTTGCAACCCTCTTACTCAACGAGTGAATCAGTAGGTTTACTCATCCTTTATGCCTTCGTGGGTCTTTAATAAGTGCATGCACGCCATGTAAGCAAAAATAGAATATAACAATATTGACATACATAAGAATTTATGCAATAAAGTGAAATGCGTTATGGAGTTAGCTAGAAACCATAACATTTTATTGATACTTGCAAGTTTTTGAAAAAATAAAGATAATTCCTAATAAAGAAAAGAAAAAACAAACAATTATTGGGCACTTCCTAAAGTGCAAAGTTGTCTGTTTATGGGCCATAGCCTTTCCTAAAGATAGCATCTTTTGAGATTGCAGATATTCCAGGTGCGCGCTAGGTCGTGACTTTCCATATCACGCAACCTGTATGCACCATTGCCTAACGCATCGGTGACCTCGTAGGGTCCTTCCCATTTGGGTCCGAGCTTGCCTGTGTCTTCTGCGTAGCTTGCGTCATTGGCGCGGTATACAAAAGGAAGTGTGTCTGACCTTTGCGTCATAATACTTCTTCATTTTTGCCTTAGCCTTTGCTTCGCGTATAGCTGCGCGTTCACGTCTTTCTTCCAGTAAGTCCAAGTCTATGCGCCGCTCCTCCTCATTTGTTGTGACGTTGACCTCTGCTGTTCATATAGTTGGCATTCCTATCTCAGCTGGTATGACGAATTCTGTTTCGTAGACAAGGGAGAATGGTGTGTCTCCAGTACTGGTTTTGATTGTGGTGCGATGCGCCCATAAGACATTTGATAGCTCGTCCACCCACTCTCCTATATGTCTATCAAGGCGCGCTTTTATTCCTTCCCCTAGACTGCGATTTGCGCGCTCAACTAAACCATTGGTTTGTGGGTGTTTTACTGAAGCGAAGTGTTGTGTGATGTTTAATTGCGCGCACCAATCTTTGAATGGGTTGTCGCAGAACTACTTCCCATTGTCTGATATGATCTCTTCAGGAAGTCCGAAGCGACAGACAATGTTATCCCATACAAAGCGTTTGACCTGGTTGGCCGTGATACTCACCACCGCCTTTGCTTCAATCCACTTCGTAAAGTAGTCTATGGCTACGATGAGCAATTTTAACCCTCCTGCTGCAACTGGAAAAGGTCCTGCAATGTCAATACCCCATTTGTAGAATGGCCATGGTGAGGTAATGGGTGTTAGCTCTTGTTGTGATTGGCGCGGAATTGGCCTGTGTACTTGGCAATTGCTGCATTTCTTTATCATATCGCGCGCGTCGCAGTGCATAGTTGGCCAATAATACCCCGATCGTAGAGCGTGCGCTACAACAGATCGTGGCCCTGAGTGCATGCTACATGATCCAGCGTGGATTTCTCGGAGTACATAGTCTGCTTGAAGAGGTCTAACACATCGGAGCCAAGGTTGCAAGAAAGAACGTCGATAGAGGATGTTGTCCCGTAGTTCAAATCGCTGCGCTGTGCGCCGCACTCTTCGAGCGTCCTTATGATCCTGTGGTAAGACTCATTTGCTAATAAATTCGATGATAGGTGTCATCCATGTGGGATCTTGTTCTTCTATCACTGTGGATACTTCCATCTCCAAGATTGACTTGTTTTGTAAGGTTTCTACCAATACCTGTTTTGATAAGTGCGCAAAGCTTGTGGATGCAATCTTGTAAGCGCGTCAGCTTTCCTATTGTTTCCTCTAGGTACTTGTTTTATTGTGAACCTATCAAAGTTCTTAATTAAGGACTTTGTCTTATCCAGGTATTGGATCATGTGCTCATCCTTGGCTTCATATTCACCTAGCACGTGGTTAGCGACTAGCCGAGAATCTGCGTTTACCTCCAGGTTGCGTACACCCATTTGGATTGCAATACGCAGTCCAGCAAGTAGGGCTTCATATTCTGCCTCATTGTTTGTGGCTGTGAATTCGAAGCGCATCGCATAGGTGAATTACATACCTTCTGGATTAGTAAGAATAAGGCCTGCGCCTGATCCATCCACACATGAGGATCCATCTGTAAACATAATCCAGGGTTCTTGCAGATCTGTTTTGGTTGTTGAGGTTGGACTATCGGTATCTGGCTTCTCAGCAATGAAATCGGCTAATATTTGTCCCTTGATTGCAGTGCGTGGTCTATACGAGATGTTATATTCGCTTAACAAGACACTTCACTTTTGTAGCCGTCCTGATGCGTCAGGTTTAGAGATAACTGCTCCATGAGTTGCACATAAGTACATGATTAGCTCTTCCCCTGGTCGCGGTGCGACAAGTTTGGGGAGTGATGCTAGATGTTGTTTTAGCTGTTGAAAAGCTTCTTCTGCTTCCTCAGTCCAACGAATGTCTCCCTTTTTGATGCACTTTGTGAGTGTTTTAAAGAGAGGGAGTGATTTGTCTGCTGATTTAGATAAAAAAAAAAATGGTTTAGCCCAGCTAGCTTTCCGTTTAATGACTGGACTTCCTTGAGTGTGCGCGGTGAGGGAAGATCGATAACAGCTTTTATTTTTTCTGGGCAAGGTTTGATTCCATCGGGTTCTATTAAGTATCCGAGGAACATGCCTTCTGTTGCGCCAAAGGTGCACTTTTTGGGATTTAACTTCATATTTATTTTTCCCAATGTTTTGAACGTTTCCTCAATGTCGCGCACTAATTTATCCTCGGTGTGACTCTTGATGACAAGGTCATCAACGTAGACTTCCAAGTTTCGACCTACTTGTTTTTCGAAAGCTGTGTCCACCAGTCGCTGGTACGTTGCGCCTGCGTTCTTTAGGCCAAAAGGCATTTTTGTGTAGCAATAGACCCCTTGACTGGTATGGAAAGCTGTTTTCTCTTCATCCTCGACTGCCATCTGGATTTGATGGTACCCTTTGTATGCATCTAGGAGGCACTTAAAAGGATATCCGCACAGGGATTCTACCTTCCAGTCTATCTCTGGCAGTGGATAGCAGTCCTGTGGACATGCTTTGTTAAGGTCAGTGAAGTCTACGCACATTCTCCAACTGCCATCACTCTTTTTTACCATTACTGGATTAGAAAGCCAGTCGTGATAGTATAATTCGCGCATGATGCCTGCGTCTACGAGTTTGTGTACTTCTTCAAGAATAGCTTTTGCACGATCTGGGGCCTAGCCGCGCTTCTTCTGCCGTATTGGGGGATATCCTTTTCGGATTTGTAGCTTGTGCTCCGTGATAGAGCGTGGCACTCCGGTCATGTGCTTTGGTTCCCATGCGAAGATATCTAGGTTCTTTTGCAAGAGTGCGCACACAGCTGCTTTACCTTTATCAGATAAAGATCCTCCAATCGAAATTTTTTGGTCCGGGTAATCGGGGTGAATAGCGACTTTTAGGTTTGGTATTTTTTTTGTGCGATGTTCTGGAATATTCTCCACCTCAGTGGTTACTGCGTTGCACTCTTTTGGTGGTACCGTGGTGTTGTAGAGGGTAACAACTCCTCCTTCCACTAGAAATTTAAGCATCCCATGTGTCGTGGATGGTACAGCGCGCATGGATGATATTCCAGGTCTCCCAATGATGCCATTGTATGGTGAGGGAGACTTGATTACCATGAAATTTATCCATGTTTCTGTTGAGTGTTGTTCATCGCCCACAACTATTAGCAAGCGCAATTGTCCCATAGGCCAAATCTTTTCTCCTGTGAATCCAGTCAACGAAGTTGTGGCTGGTATCAATTGACTTTGTATTTCAGGTCGTAGCCTTTTGAAACAATGATCATATAGGATATCTGCGGATGCCCCCCCCCCCCCCACTGATATACATGCGGTGGATATCATGTCCCCCCGTATGTATTTCAATAGTTAGTGGCTCTACTACTGCATTGCCGCAGCTAGAGTAGGGAAGGATATCTCTTTTTCTGGAGAGAAATTTTGACTGACTTTTTGTTTTATCTTGCGTTGCCATGACTGTATCATGTAGATGATTTCAGCTTTGTCTTTGGGAGGTTCTTTCTTGCCCCCATTCCTTTGCTTGTCCTTTCCCTCTTTGATGTTTTTCACGAGGTGGTCCATTCTGCCTTCTCTTACTAATTTTTCAATTAGTTGTCGTAACTGGACACACTCGTTGGTTGTATGGTCTTTTTGGCCATGGTATTCGCAGTATCCATTCCCTATGCGCTTGTCCTCTGCGGTACGCATTGGTGGAGGTTTTGGGAAGTTTGCACCTTTTGTTACAAATATTTCCCTCAGAGTCTTTGTGAGAGGGGTATATTTGTCATTGTCTCTTCCACTACGATAATTCCTGCTGCGGTTGCTATTCTGATCATTGGATTGTCTCCTAGGCTGTTCTTGTTGCCTATAATTTGAGTAGCCTTTTTTGCTGTCCGCAGCGGCTGCTTCTCCTTGTATGAAGGATCTTGTGCGCTTCATTAGCTCATCGAAGGTTTGGGGAACCTTGTCGTTTAGCTTTCGAATGAGTTCAGGGTTATTAATCCCATTCATGAACCCTGAAATTTTTAGGACTTCGGGACATGCTTTGACATGTATGCACTCATCTTTAAAGCGTTCCACATAAGCACTGGTTGATTCCCCTTGGCGCGGTTTTACTCTGGCTAGTTCAACAGGGTTTTTAGCGCACTTCTTTCTTTGGGTGAAGTTTAAACGGAATGCTTTCCATAATTCTTCAAACCCACCAATGCTCCGTCATGGGAGCTTGCTAAACCATGTGCGCGCATTCCCTACTAAGGTGGAATTAAACATATGGCACCACACATGTTGTGGCCAATTTTCGATGGTGGCGGCTGACTTGAAAATTTTTAGGTGGTCATCCGGATCACCTGTTCCATCATATGTTTTGACATTAGTGGGCATGCGCCTCCTTTTGTGATCGGAGTAATCGCTGATGCGTCGTATAAATGCATCAACTTTCTGGCGACGCCATGGAAGGGACATGTCTTCGTCTTCTTTTTCACAACGTCTTCCTCTAGACTTCCAGTGTCCTGTTTCCTTATCCTCATTGTCCGAGGAGTCATTGGAGGAGGAATAGTCTCTTTTGCGGCGCTTGCGCCGGCTTCCTTCAGAGGAAGAACTTGAGGGGCTTTCGCTTGAGGATATTCTTCTCCCTAATCTGTCATGGGTTCTTTTGCTCCCAGACCTGGAGGAACCTTCGCTTGGTGAGTTCTGAGGTCCTAATCTATCTTGTATCCCTCGACTGCCAAGTCTGTAATGAACATTAGTGCGCCTCTCGCTGTCTTCATATTCCTCTGAATATTGTGAGTCAGATATCGTACCCAGCCTATCATGGATAGTGGTACGTTTTTCATTGTTTTCGCGTCTCCCTCGTAGGTGGCGTGGTGGTGATGCTTCGCGTTCAGGACCAAAGTTGAGCCGAGCTTGCAGGCTCGTATTCGACCTTCTCCTCGCTTCTTCTTGCATAAGGGCGGTTAGAGTTTCATAATTTTGGGATACAAAAGTACTCAGCGTTAAGTTAGGTGCGTCCTCATTCGCTGCAAGAATATCTGCCTCAGTATTGGGTGCCCTATCTCTGTTAGGTGCGCCCGGCGGCACAGTGTTGTCCACTGTAGATGCCGATTGATGAGGAGTGCTGAAGAGAGTGCGCTGGATTTCCTCAATGCTTGGGACTATGGTGGTGACGTGGGTAGTCCTTACAGGAAATTCCACCATTGGGAGAGGTTGGGTAGGTCCCGTTTCTTGGTGACCAGGTGCATTGGTTGTCCCAGAAGCCTGCCTAGGGGTTGAATCTTGTTGATTCTTCCTCTGTGGGTCATGTATTTTTCCACCTGCGGGGTCCGCTGGCTTGAATTTTTACTCGTTGTCATTCTAGCTCCTTGCTTCTTGGTGTGGGTCCCACGGATGGCGCCACTTGTTGATACAAAAGTTGGGCGTTCCTGGTTTGGACTCTTGCTCTCGTACCAATTCGCTTCTTAATGCTTGAACCTGCGCACTAAGAAAGTAAACAACACCGTTAGGCTTATCGTGGGATTGTCTCCCACGATTAGACTCCAACGTGAGAGTAAGTAATCGATTTAGGGTTCTTGTAAAGAGTTTAGGGTTTGTGAATCTTACCTTTAATGAGAATTATGTCATTCCTTATATAGGCGTAGAATCCTTGTAGGTTTCATGCTCCTTACGTTTCGCACACGTGGTGCTTATCCGGTTTAAGGATATCTATTACATAGATAGGAGATCCTTATCTAAACCGTATATTTTTTAGTTGGGCTTGCGTGAGCCCATTCCTAATATTGATGCGGCCCCAGTTATAATAGCCCACGCATGGTGACTTTGGGCCTTAGTAATGTTTATCATTTGGGCTTGTGGCCCAAATATAGACTATACGTCATCATATATATATATATATATATATATATATACTAGCTTCAAGACCCGCCCGATGGGCGGGCTAGCTCTATGAAATCATTTTAATAAATATTATAAGAGTATGTAAAACGTTGATTATCTCATAAGAACAACAACCACCAAAAAAATGCAATGACTGACAGAATATACCAAAAGAAAATTTGTAATAAATAAATAACAAAAGACTGAATGAGTACAAAATATATTTTTAAGGCGCATGCAACACTTCCTTGTAGACTATGTTACTGGTTTCATAGATGTAGTTGCGTTCCATATCAAAACAAAGTAATTTAAGTCCTCGCTCGCTCTTTACTCTTGACGCAACCACATATAATTGTGCATGTGAGAAAATATGGCATTGTATAAACAAATAAAACTTCAACAATGTCAGCCCTTGGCTTTTCTTTATGGTCACTGCGTGTAAAATTGTCTCCTGTTTAACTTGAAATATGTTTTGGTGTTGCACAAGATTATAATCATTCGTGGTATAGCTCAAATTGTTCCAACTTTACCACCTGAAATGATTCTTCCTTCTATATTAACATCTCACATTATTAAAACTTGTGGCCTTGTGATGTAGCAAAGAACCGCCTATTGGTCTATGTAAACACATGATAGGTGCACCTATCTTTAATGCCAATCTGTGATACAAATGTTGTTCAAAAAGTAGGCTATCTATATAGATTCATCAAAATCAATGTTTGGTATCATTTTCCGAATCAGAACTATAATAAACATGTTTTTCACCATCAAGCATAGCCATCATATGTTCGTTCACTTTAGTCTATTTCATCATGGGTAGGAGCAAGTATTGCTCTATTAGCAGACGTGAATAGTATTTATTCGCTCATAATTCATGATCATTTGACTTAGGTACCGGGTGACTTGGAGTATTTTTTATCCATTTCTTCTTTTATTAAGAAAATGAACTGTATCACATTATATATAAAAAGTTGGATGATTAAAATAACTATCTAGTAAGCATGATAAAACAAAATTTGATCAGGTTTTAAACATTTGAATGCACATTGGGTTATAGTTTTTTGGCCCGTCTTACCAACTTGGCCCATCTGAACCATTTCTATTCATGAAAAATTGCAAGCTTTTACCCCTGGTTAACTATAAAACTCAACCCATATCAACTCATTTTTAGGCAAACTCTTCCAAAAACCACAACATGGAGCACGCCAAACTTTTAAGTTGGTATTCAGAGACATCATAATAAGAATCCACATGAAAATAAACCATCTAACTAATTCTTGTGTATGAGACAGGTGCTAAATCCATTTTCCTTGAGCTGTCCAAGTGTCCATGCATGCCTTCGTGATTAATTTTTATGCACAACGCTTTGGGACTTGAAGTAGTTGTGAACCATGTCATGTCAAGGTGTGTCTACTACTTTACAATCTTTTGAAGTATAATATATATCCATAACCTATATGCAATATAAAAAACAATCAAACGACAATTACCCTAATTCATACGAAGATGTTGCGAATCTTAATGAATTGAAATATTTAACTGAAACATGAAATTTTAATAACACAAATGCATACCTGAGACTTAGGTTCCACCCTTCTCGAACTGCCAGATAAAACAAATGTATTTCTGCAATAAAGATATATGATTTTAATAAACTTCATCATAAATACACAACATACATAAGTAATTGTATAGCAAACAAAAAAATAAAGGGACCTACCGAAGCCATCTTTTTTACGGTTCCACTTCTCAGTTCATAACATAATTTCTTATGTGTAGAAGGGTTGGCAAAAGCAGCACACCAAGATAATAACCCAACTTCAAATCTTGCAATGTTCAGTGTCCGATATTTCACACTAATATGATCACTTTAAGTTGAATCAGTATCCTAAGCCTCTTCTGCTATTACCTCTGAGATATAAATTCAACCACAAATGACATAATTCTATCACTTGTTGCATTGAAGGTATACTGTACATAGCGAGCACTTGAGGAAGTAGGAAAGCTGAGAGCAGGTAGCAACCATCACCATATTAACGTGTTCCTGAAAATCATAGGATAGATAGTAAAAAAAATTGATGAATAACCAAGGGAGATTATTGATTGCCCATGTATAATCATGCCGGGTGCATTTAACTCCATGGTTTATGACTTAAATGTGTTATCCTAATAAGTTCCAACTTCCAAGTAATGTCCTTATATACACAGTAATGTATTTAACTCCAAAAATAAGCTTCACCAAGCACCCCCCCCCCCCCACCCCTTTTTTATTCTAGATTGAGATTAAAGAATATATCTAAAGAGTAGTTTAAATCAATAGAACACGATCACGCATCTCAAAAAGAATGTCCTTTTAAAGTAGTAATGAAATTAATTTTTCCACTACATGTATCCTAAATCCTAATCGATAAACTTTTATTCTTTTTTTTTCATGCAAAAATGTCCTTTCTGATGATATCATGATAAATTATAGAAGTAATAAAAAAAATACGAACACGTAAAATTATGATAACAACAATTCCACCCCAAACGCTACATGTCTCCTACAACTTGCTAATGCATTTGAGCTATGTAAAATGACATGATTACTTTCAAGACGCCTTATCCCAAGAAAATAATACATGACTCTGGATCAAATGAAGGGGTCACAAAATAAGATAGACAATATAGTGAAGTGATAATTATTCCGGATATCTTACCAATCAGGATAGTAGGGCTGAGTATATCCCGACCGACTACCGCCTCCCGTCCCGATCCCGACCTCCCGCCGGCCCGATTACGATCCCGATCCCGACCTCCCACCTGAGGGTAGCACTTCAAGTAAGATAGATAATATAGTAAAGTGATAATAAGTCAAGAACTTCATGTACTCTTAAGCTTTTGACAAACCCAATGTTGAGATTTAAATCACAATCAGCTATTTATTATATTTCATAACAAATACAAATTAAGTAGCAATTCACGTTCGTGTCAACGCGCTGGTTATCAAAGTTTTACCTAAAATACTATTCCTCACTATAAATCTCAATTATAGTTATACACTGACATTCAAAATTCCGCTATAAGCAGTTCCAATATAACTCATAACAAATTATAACTCATCTATTTAAAACCGATCAGAAATCGACATTAACTGATCATCATCTACCTATGTGACATGCGCATATGTTTTAAGAATGGCAGTAACCGTTCTAGCATTTGTAACTCATCATTATCACCGATTGATACCATAACGGTTTTTGACATGAATGGCTTAGTGATTCGCCTGGAACAGTCAGATAATATCAACCAAGTAATGGTCAACAAGTCAAACAGCTGAGGCAAATGCTTCCGTGAAATACAGTGTTTTCCCGGGTCGTAATGTCCCAACGAGGTGTGCGATGTTTTATTATAAACGAATCTGTGATTAGTGAATCTGAACAGGGAATGGTATAAAAGTGTGTGTGTGTGATTAACTAGGGTTTTATAACTTAAATTAACTATTAAAACGATTACGTAAAACCTAGATATCTAAAACGTAAAAACGTACACCAATTTAAAATCAGACGCGACTGCGTACTGAGAAAAAGGTGAGTTTTAAGGAAAAATAAACTACAATGGTTAAAATTGAAAATTCTATAAACTTAAACTTAAAATAAAATCTAATTAAAAATAAAACTATTTTTTGGATTATTATATTATTTATTATTAATTATTTAAATAAAAACTATTTAACTATTTATTTAAAATCAAACTAAAAATTATAAATACTACAAATTAAACTAAAAACTTATAAAAATGTTTTCTAAACCTAAAATAGAACTTGAAGAAAGTATAAAAAATAAAAATAAATCTTTTTGTCTTTTTGTGAATTTCTTATTAATTAAAAACTATTAATATTAATTAAACTATTTAAATTAATTCAAATTAAAAATAATATTAAACTAACTTAGAAAATTATGAAAAAATTTATATAACTAATTAACCATCATGGGAATCCTAAAAAATTATAAAAACTTTATTTTATATATTTATAAACTAGTTAACTAATTATTATTCTATTTATTAATTAATATCTAATTAAACTATTTAAATTAAGAAAACTATTAAATGAACAGTAAAAATTCTAGAAAAATTACTAAAATTATATTATGACTTATAAAAGCTAGGAAAAATATAAAATATAGGTGTTACTATATAAAAATTAATTATGCTATTTATAACTTAATTATTAATTAATTATTAATAAAACTATTATTAATTATAATAAATACTAAATTACAATATAAAAATCTAAGAAAATTATGAAAAATACTTTAATATATAAGGAAATTAATAAAAATATAAAAACACAAATTACTTAATAAAAATATAAAAATGAAAATTAAAATTAAATTGTATTAAATAGAAACTATCACTTAATTTTATATTGATTTTTCTTGAATTTTCTTTTTCTAAACTATATTATACCTAAATATAACTAACTTTTGTAAAAACAAATATTTTAGAACTTAATAATAAGCTAGTAATAAGCTATAATCCTAGACAGTTGACTTTGATGAGAAATAAGCTCAAATGAGCTTATGTGGGACCCACCTAGGATGAATCTGGTTCTAATAGGTTGTTTGAACTTGTCAAAGCTTAATTTAGCTAAATAAGCTCAGTAGATAAGCCAATAAGCTAAATAAGCTAATCCAAAAACCTAAAGTCAACACAGACTGGGGACAAGGTTCAATGGCTAATCTAGGTGGGGTCCACTGGGTTAGAGGTCAAACAAAAGGTCAAACTAAGTTCTCTACTAGGAGGGGGGTTGAGAAAACCTAACTAGAGCTACTGGGGCCCACTGGATTGGTCACAAAACTACCTCAAAGTAGTGGTGGTGGCCAAGTCTGCTGATGCAGGGGAGGTTATCCTCCCTGCAGTGGTGTTTAGGGTTGTGTAGGACCCACAACAAAAATCTTAAAAATGCAATAACTAATGGAAATCAGAGATGAAGTGGTAGAGAACAATTACACAAAATCTTAAAGTCTAAATCCTTCTATTAAATTCTAAACAATTCCTACTAGATTTGAAAAAAAACTGAGAATGAAAAATTTGACTTTGATAGGACTTGAGCTACTTTGACTTTTATGAGTTTCTAAGCTATCTAACTGATTTAATAAGCTGATATAAGCTACAAGAGACCTAAAATAAGCTAAAACTATAACTAATAAGGTAATGGGTGGGTTTGTGGATCACAAATCCCTCACAGTTAACTGTGAGGGGTGATCAAGTGGTTCTTTGACTTTTACCTTATGTAATACCTAAAAAGATGGTTTGACTGAGCTAGTATGAACATGTGTTACTAATAGGAATCACAAATTGACACTCAAACTCAGTTGAGCCCACTGAGTAAACCTGAGCCAAACACCCCCTAAACTAGGACTGTTTTTGGTTTTACACTATAAAACACAAATCTAATCCAAATTATTGGTTTCTAACTGATAATTAGTCTATTATAAACTCAATTAAACATAAAACTTCAATACCACATGCAATAAAAACAGATTTGTCAAGTTTGTTATTAACACAGTGATATATTAATTTTGAGTACAATTGATTTCCAAAAAGCAAGTAAACTATATTATTCAATATTATTACTATGTATCACTAATTAAATAATAAAAACATAATTAGAAACAATATTACAAAGGCTATGGTAAAAATGCCAAAGTTGAGAATTTAGCTTACACTTGAATCAAGGCTGAGCACAAGTGAACCAATGAACCAAATCACACCTATGGACTTCCACAAGTCTACTAAACCAGAAACAATCCAAATCACACCTTGCTTCAGCTTCCTTTCTATCTTTACTCTATTTTTTTATTTTATTTCTATTTTTCTCTATTTTTTTAAGTATTTTTCTTTTGTGAACTAAACATGTAACTGAGGTTTTCCAAAGCTTATTTAAGCTTAGTCAAAGCTTATATGAGCTTCTGAACTTACTTACTAACAACTAACAATAACAAACAAGTTTTTGAGATTTTTGATAATTCTTGAAAATGAATAAACTGAGATAACCAATAAAACTTGAAATTAACTTAATATAAAGATCAAATTACATTCAACTAACTGAGAACAAGTGTTTTGAATTGAAATTACAACTTAATTCATGAACTACACTACATACGACCTAAATTAACTAAACCTAAACTAATACTCTTTCATCACAGCTTCCCATCTCTTTTGTAGCCCTTTTCTGGTCTTGTGGGACCCACTGGGTGATTTCCCACCACTTCCTAGCCATTGATCAGGTCTGAGCAATCCAAGCCATTCAAAAGTACTTTTTGGCGCGAAAAGTCCAAGGTGTCAGTGTGTTGCGTGTGAGGGTTTTTAGGGAAGTTAATTGGGCTTGGGAGCTTGTGTGAGGTGGAGGGTGAGGTGGTGAAGAGTGGGGAGCAAGTTGGAGGTGAGGTGGAGGGTGGTATGGTTTAGCAGTGGTGGAAGTGGTGGTTTGGAGGGAAGGAAGATACGGGGTGGTATTGAAAAAGGGGGTGTTGACCGGGTTTGACTTGGGTGTGGACTTTGGGCCTGGTGGACTGGATCAAAAGGGTGGGCTTGGTTTAGTTTTGGTTTAGATAATAATAATAATAAGGAGTCCGTTTGGTATTTAACTTACAAGGACCAAAATTGTAATTTGGATAAAGTTGAGGGTTTGGTGTGGCTTTTTTCAATTTTATTTTATGAGGATCATTTTTGCCAATAATGAATATCCCAAGGACTATAATTACACATTTTTCCATTTTTAAATATTTAAAGGACTATTTATGTAATTTTCGGATTTATGAGGGACTAAACATGTAATTTTCCAAAATATTATCAAAAAGTCCAGTTTTGTAAAAGTTGAATAGTATAGGGACCTTAAATGATAATTTCTCATTTTGAACACCCAGGGACTAAAACTGTCAGGTTTGAAAGTTTGAGGGACCTGTTTTGCCAAACTGCCAAACTTGAGGGACCAATCATGTAAATTCACCAAACTTAATACCAAGGACCATTCCTGCAAAAGATTATTAGTATAAGGATCAAAATTTAATTTCTCAAAGTTTTTACATCCCAGGGGCCATTTCTGTCAATTTCCAAAGTACAGGGACTAAACTTGTAATTTTGTGAAACTTTGCACCAAAGGACTAAATATGTAACTTTATGATTAAAAAGGACCTTTGATGACTTTTTCATGTTTTTAGAATAACCAGGGACTAGTTTTGCCAATTTATGAAACTTGAGGGACTGAAACTGCCAATTATGCAAACTTTGTACGTTTTTCATCTGTTTTTGCATATTTTGCATTCGAAACATATAAAACACAACTTAAAGATATTTTAAGTATTTTGATACATATTTGAGTGTTTTTGTATGTTTTGGCAGTTCAGATTAGTATAAAATGATGAGTATTTAGACACTCATCAATCCCCCACACTAAACTATTGCTAGTCCCTAGCAATCTATTGAGAAAAACTTAATGGATTTGAAAAACTCTTTACCAAAAGCCATCACTTCTGGAGTAGCCAGGTGTAAGAACTGTGGCACACCTGATAACCGTGTGATTTTGAGCAAATCACCAGCTGTCAACGGATTTGATTAGTCTTTACCAAAAGCCGTTTGCTTCTGGACTAGCCAACTCTTGATGGAATAGTCAACATCTTGGTGAGCTGATTACCAATTATGGTTTTTCCACAGCCTTTACCACAAGCCATAATCTTGCGGGCTAGCCAACTCATTAGCTTTTGAGGATAATGGGGAGTTGAGGAACCATACAATTTTTGGCAAATTGCAAGCCATAAACGGGTTTGAGTTATCTTTACCAAGAACCGTTTGCTCCTGGATTAGCCAATCCTGTTGTGGGTTAGACATGGAGGATTGATACCATTTATTGCGTTCTAAGTGAGAGAAAATTTTAAAATTTTGGCTAAAATGGGGGTTTTTGATGGAACATGTGTTTAAATTTGTTAGAATAACGAATCTCCCCCCACACTTAGAACTGAATATTGTCCTCAATATTCAAAGTACCGGGTGTTAAACCGAACTTAGAACGTAAAAAGATAATATTCCATAGCCTTTATTTATTTAAGATGTATATACATACAATTATTTTTTTAGATAAAACTTCTTAAATAGAAGCTATCACTATATGTACATTTTCTTTTTTTTTTTTTTTTTTTTTTTTTTTTTTTTTTTTTTTTTTAGAGATATATACAACATGTGGGGCATCTCCCCCACACTAGGGTGTTACACACGGGTGAAAACCCATGTTTTTGCTAATGTTTTTGATTCCCGAGTCACTAGCTGGACTCGACTCCGAATTTATTTGTCCATGGGGAAGCAAGTGGAAGAGACAATCTCAATCGGACTTTCATTCAAGATGTTTGGATAAACATTTGAAGCACGTGAAAGTTTCACACCGATGAGACAAGTAACCGGCTCATAATTTATAAATGATAATGCCGGGATCAAAGATAATGTCTTCACTCCCGAAAGAGTGAAGAACAGGATAGGGAACAGAATATATGAAGAAAAGAAAGAATGTCATGATGAAAATCATGATTAACTCTTCTTCCTCAATAGGAGAATTCATTGGTTCATGAATCTCCTCATTTAAGCTTGGTTGATCAAGACATATTATGGGTATGTCTAGATCAAAATAGAAACTATCATACTCCGGTGGAGATATGATATGAGTGAGTTCACAGGAGAACTCCTCAAAGGTGAATGATTCGTATTCGGGATTTATTTGAGTGAGTTCATTGGGGAACTCCTCAATGGTAAATGATTCATAAACGGGAAGAGAATTATAAGAATGAGAAGTGGTGATACCACTTATCTTCTCTTCCGTTTGATCAAAATGGAACGTTTGCAATTCAGGAATAGAATCATTGATCAAAATCTCACTATCCTTGACGGGGATAGGAGATGAAATAGGCTTTTCATTAAAAGCCTCGATTCTAAAAATGAGAAGATTAGCATTTAATAATGTAAGACGAAGAGATTCGTCTTGGATTATTTCTTCCTCATTCTCTTCTTCTGAGTTGACAAGCTCAGAAGGTAATTCCCCTACATAACTAATGTCTCCACAAGATAAAGAATAGTTCTCATCAGAATCAGAGAACGTCTCAATATGATCATTTGGAAAGACAAGAGGGGGAGGGATATCACACATATGTTCAAGAATTCCCTGTGACTCACTTGGGATTGAGACAAGGTTTTCAACACTAGACTTTATGAATTCGTCCGATTCCTTTGCAGGAACAGTGTCAAGATGCTCGTCCCCCATGTACAGAGAGTGAGTGGGAACCTCGGGTGTGATAACAAACTCAGGGAGATGAGAAGGACTAGCAGTAATGGAGTCTACAAGTTCCATTATTTCTACTGCTGGTGATTCAGTTATATTCTTTTCTCCCTGTATATGCATGGAAGGAGTCTCAACTGATGAACATGATGAGGTATCATCACATTCATCATCCTCATCGAGAAAAACAGCATTTTGAAATTTGGTACGTGTTATAGCTGTTTGTTCTAAGACTAGTAATTCTTCCATGCTTCTTTCGTCTCTAGCAGCATGTTTTTCAGCAAGTAATTCCGTGATAGATTTATCGCGAGAATATGGAATAAATGGAAACTGTGGGGGTGTGAATGTGTCAAAACCGGATGTACTAGAACTAGAACAATGTTCAGGTTTATAATACGGTTGACATTTAAAATCATCATGAGGACCCCCACAATGTACACAAGAAAAACTTGGTGCATTGTGAAACGACATATTAGCCAACTCCTCTCTAATGTTATTAAGTTTTTCAAGAACCTCTAGACAAGGGTCTTGCTGGTTTTGAGGAGTTGCTTGGTTCATTTGGTACTGTGGAGGTGGGTCTTGAAACGAATAATTGTAATTGTTGCAAGGAAATGGATTCCTTGTTTGACAATCAGAGCTAAAGTGTGGACCTCCACAGTACTCACAACAGTAAAACTGTTGAGTCTGGCTTGGTGTATTCTGATACGAAGCATCATTGAAATTTGGATAATATGACTCTTGCTCGTATGAATGTGATGGGTAGTTTGAAAAATTTGAGGAGTCGTTGAATGAGTTTTGATTAGGATCATAAGCAAATGAATTACTCGATCCACAAAACAAACAACTCCCGTTTTGGATATCATTACCACATTGTTCACATGTACACCAACGACATGGAAAACCGAAAAGCGGTTCACCACAACCGTCACAAGGAACAAAATCTGGAGGTGGGACAAGTGGTGTGCTATGAGAGCTAGGAATTTCCACCACTTCCGTTATGGTCTCGGGTTTTGGTTCTTGATAAACGTGAAGGTTAGGTAAGTCGTTCTTTTCAGTCATTGCCCTAAGCTCGGTACGTTTGCTTGACAAACTTTTAACCGTAAACCGTGAAAGATCAGGATTGATTTTTGAAGGTTTAGGAGCATTTGTGAGCTCAGGTTTTTGGACAACCGTGGTTTGGACGTATTTAGCACCTCCATCGTCAGAGGAAAGTACAAGGTCCTTTGTCACCTCGGTTTCTCGTTCCATTTCCCTCACTGGAGAGGGAATATGAATCGATGGTCTATCATTATCAACATGACATCTCGATATTTTGGACAAGGCCACAAGTTTTTCAACTTGGCTTTTACAGGCCCTTTGTTTAAAGAAATCGTCATCGAGAGATGCCATTAGAATCAATTATGAGATAAGTGAAAGAAAGTAGAATCAAAGGGTTTTGGGGATGAGAAATGAAGAATCAAATAGGTAGGGGTATAAAGGTGAATATTTTTGTGTTTTTGTTTTGAAAATATAGATAAAAGATGGTAAATATACAATGGATGTGTATTCAGGTTTACTAATACGCAAAATCGTTTAGAATAAGCGCACAACCTCCCCGGCAGCGGAGCCAAATTTTGATTCGCCTGGAACAGTCAGATAATATCAACCAAGTAATGGTCAACAAGTCAAACAGCTGAGGCAAATGCTTCCGTGAAATACAGTGTTTTCCCGGGTCGTAATGTCCCAACGAGGTGTGCGATGTTTTATTATAAACGAATCTGTGATTAGTGAATCTGAACAGGGAATGGTATAAAAGTGTGTGTGTGTGATTAACTAGGGTTTTATAACTTAAATTAACTATTAAAACGATTACGTAAAACCTAGATATCTAAAACGTATAAACGTACACCAATTTAAAATCAGACGCGACTGCGTACTGAGAAAAAGGTGAGTTTTAAGGAAAAATAAACTACAAGGGTTAAAATTGAAAATTCTATAAACTTAAACTTAAAATAAAATTTAATTAAAAATAAAAATATTTTTTGGATTATTATATTATTTATTATTAATTATTTAAATAAAAACTATTTAACTATTTATTTAAAATCAAACTAAAAATTATAAATACTACAAATTAAACTAAAAACTTATAAAAATGTTTTCTAAACCTAAAATAGAACTTGAAGAAAGTATAAAAAATAAAAATAAATCTTTTTGTCTTTTTGTGAATTTCTTATTAATTAAAAACTATTAATATTAATTAAACTATTTAAATTAATTCAAATTAAAAATAATATTAAACTAACTTAGAAAATTATGAAAAAATTTATATAACTAATTAACCATCATGGGAATCCTAAAAAATTATAAAAACTTTATTTTATATATTTTTAAACTAGTTAACTAATTATTATTCTATTTATTAATTAATATCTAATTAAACTATTTAAATTAAGAAAACTATTAAATGAACAGTAAAAATTCTAGAAAAATTACTAAAATTATATTATGACTTATAAAAGCTAGGAAAAATATAAAATATAGGTGTTACTATATAAAAATTAATTATGCTATTTATAACTTAATTATTAATTAATTATTAATAAAACTATTATTAATTATAATAAATACTAAATTACAATATAAAAATCTAAGAAAATTATGAAAAATACTTTAATATATAAGGAAATTAATAAAAATATAAAAACACAAATTACTTAATAAAAATATAAAAATGAAAATTAAAATTAAATTGTATTAAATAGAAACTATCACTTAATTTTATATTGATTTATCTTGAATTTTCTTTTTCTAAACTATATTATACCTAAATATAACTAAATTTTGTAAAAACAAATATTTTAGAACTTAATAATAAGCTAGTAATAAGCTATAATCCTAGACAGTTGACTTTAATTGACTTTGATGAGAAATAAGCTCAAATGAGCTTATGTGGGACCCACCTAGGATGAATCTGGTTCTAATAGGTTGTTTGAACTTGTCAAAGCTTAATTTAGCTAAATAAGCTCAGTAGATAAGCCAATAAGCTAAATAAGCTAATCCAAAAACCTAAAGTCAACACAGACTGGGGACAAGGTTCAATGGCTAATCTAGGTGGGGTCCACTGGGTTAGAGGTCAAACAAAAGGTCAAACTAAGTTCTCTACTAGGAGGGGGGTTGAGAAAACCTAACTAGAGCTACTGGGGCCCACTGGATTGGTCACAAAACTACCTCAAAGTAGTGGTGGTGGCCAAGTCTGCTGATGCAGGGGAGGTTATCCTCCCTGCAGTAGTGTTTAGGGTTGTGTAGGACCCACAACAAAAATCTTAAAAATGCAATAACTAATGGAAATCAGAGATGAAGTGGTAGAGAACAATTACACAAAATCTTAAAGTCTAAATCCTTCTATTAAATTCTAAACAATTCCTACTAGATTTGAAAAAAAACTGAGAATGAAAAATTTGACTTTGATAGGACTTGAGCTACTTTGACTTTTATGAGTTTCTAAGCTATCTAACTGATTTAATAAGCTGATATAAGCTACAAGAGACCTAAAATAAGCTAAAACTATAACTAATAAGGTAATGGGTGGGTTTGTGGATCACAAATCCCTCACAGTTAACTGTGAGGGGTGATCAAGTGGTTCTTTGACTTTTACCTTATGTAATACCTAAAAAGATGGTTTGACTGAGCTAGTATGAACATGTGTTACTAATAGGAATCACAAATTGACACTCAAACTCAGTTGAGCCCACTGAGTAAACCTGAGCCAAACACCCCCTAAACTAGGACTGTTTTTGGTTTTACACTATAAAACACAAATCTAATCCAAATTATTGGTTTCTAACTGATAATTAGTCTATTATAAACTCAATTAAACATAAAACTTCAATACCACATGCAATAAAAACAGATTTGTCAAGTTTGTTATTAACACAGTGATATATTAATTTTGAGTACAATTGATTTCCAAAAAGCAAGTAAACTATATTATTCAATATTATTACTATGTATCACTAATTAAATAATAAAAACATAATTAGAAACAATATTACAAAGGCTATGGTAAAAATGCCAAAGTTGAGAATTTAGCTTACACTTGAATCAAGGCTGAGCACAAGTGAACCAATGAACCAAATCACACCTATGGACTTCCACAAGTCTACTAAACCAGAAACAATCCAAATCACACCTTGCTTCAGCTTCCTTTCTATCTTTACTCTATTTTTTTATTTTATTTCTATTTTTCTCTATTTTTTTAAGTATTTTTCTTTTGTGAACTAAACATGTAACTGAGGTTTTCCAAAGCTTATTTAAGCTTAGTCAAAGCTTATATGAGCTTCTGAACTTACTTACTAACAACTAACAATAACAAACAAGTTTTTGAGATTTTTGATAATTCTTGAAAATGAATAAACTGAGATAACCAATAAAACTTGAAATTAACTTAATATAAAGATCAAATTACATTCAACTAACTGAGAACAAGTGTTTTGAATTGAAATTACAACTTAATTCATGAACTACACTACATACGACCTAAATTAACTAAACCTAAACTAATACTCTTTCATCACAGCTTCCCATCTCTTTTGTAGCCCTTTTCTGGTCTTGTGGGACCCACTGGGTGATTTCCCACCACTTCCTAGCCATTGATCAGGTCTGAGCAATCCAAGCCATTCAAAAGTACTTTTTGGCGCGAAAAGTCCAAGGTGTCAGTGTGTTGCGTGTGAGGGTTTTTAGGGAAGTTAATTGGGCTTGGGAGCTTGTGTGAGGTGGAGGGTGAGGTGGTGAAGAGTGGGGAGCAAGTTGGAGGTGAGGTGGAGGGTGGTATGGTTTAGCAGTGGTGGAAGTGGTGGTTTGGAGGGAAGGAAGATACGGGGTGGTATTGAAAAAGGGGGTGTTGACCGGGTTTGACTTGGGTGTGGACTTTGGGCCTGGTGGACTGGATCAAAAGGGTGGGCTTGGTTTAGTTTTGGTTTAGATAATAATAATAATAAGGAGTCCGTTTGGTATTTAACTTACAAGGACCAAAATTGTAATTTGGATAAAGTTGAGGGTTTGGTGTGGCTTTTTTCAATTTTATTTTATGAGGATCATTTTTGCCAATAATGAATATCCCAAGGACTATAATTACACATTTTTCCATTTTTAAATATTTAAAGGACTATTTATGTAATTTTCGGATTTATGAAGGACTAAACATGTAATTTTCCAAAATATTATCAAAAAGTCCAGTTTTGTAAAAGTTGAATAGTATAGGGACCTTAAATGATAATTTCTCATTTTGAACACCCAGGGACTAAAACTGTCAGGTTTGAAAGTTTGAGGGACCTGTTTTGCCAAACTGCCAAACTTGAGGGACCAATCATGTAAATTCACCAAACTTAATACCAAGGACCATTCCTGCAAAAGATTATTAGTATAAGGATCAAAATTTAATTTCTCAAAGTTTTTACATCCCAGGGACCATTTCTGTCAATTTCCAAAGTACAGGGACTAAACTTGTAATTTTGTGAAACTTTGCACCAAAGGACTAAATATGTAACTTTATGATTAAAAAGGACCTTTGATGACTTTTTCATGTTTTTAGAATAACCAGGGACTAGTTTTGCCAATTTATGAAACTTGAGGGACTGAAACTGCCAATTATGCAAACTTTGTACGTTTTTCATCTGTTTTTGCATATTTTGCATTCGAAACATATAAAACATAACTTAAAGATATTTTAAGTATTTTGATACATATTTGAGTGTTTTTGTATGTTTTGGCAGTTCAGATTAGTATAAAATGATGAGTATTTAGACACTCATCACTTAGCATCTTATAATGATAAAACATGGCATCAAGACCAAAGAATTTATAATGAACATTTGAAACTTTAGACGACTTTCATTTCTACCCAATTTGAACCGTTGATCTGTAGTACCAATTAATGTGACGATAGAAACCCATGACGACGGTCTATGTAATATATGTTTCTTAGAACCTGATCTACCTGTATAGACGGGAGGTAATTGATAGATTCGTTTTCACCCTTTTACAATTTTGAAACAGATGGTTACACATAACATATACTGGAACAAAGCTAGGTAATTTGTTTGCAAATTTTCAAAGATGGGAATATGTATCAAATAAAATATACGTGTTGAGTAATGTACAAACCTGTTTAAGCATAGCATCATTGGTTGAGAGCTTCAGGTCATCCTTGGTATCACCAAGAAACATGAGAAAGAAACATAAAATCACACTTGTGCTGTATCAATAAGCTGGTAGTCAGTACGATTCAGATGAGGAACCTGTCAATACAACAAAAAATACCATCAACAAATAATCACAAAACAATAAAGAATCACAAAATTAATTACCATCATCTTGTTTTTATGGAGCTAAGATATATGTAAGCATACATCACGATTGTAGGAGGAAGGAACAATATCGTCAACCTTGTTTCCATTAAAGATACCGATTACAACAAAGTGACATTTAGCATGACCATGCTCATATTTATGTTTTTCTATGTGTATTCTTATTACCGATAAACTTATTTGTAGCCCAAGAGCCCAGTTCCTCTCAACTTGGCTTCTAAGATTAATTCATTGATAATCCATAAAAGTATTTGGACGCAGTGGCATAACTGAAGCAGCAGCCTCATTTTGGTTGAATCCATCCAACAATTCATTAAAAGCACATAATCTGGATATAGATGCATAATAATAAACGATAAAATGAAGTATTACTATTATTGTAAAACTTGAGTAGTGTTCCCTTCAGCCCATAATAGAAATTGAGACTGTAAGTTACCTACTATTTACACATCTCTATCGAAATTAACGAAATACAAAGGTGTTTATTTCAACCCATTTATTTATGAATAGATATAGTTATATCTCTAACACATCAAATTGGTAGAACATAGAAAAAAGTATCTTAACAGGAAATGGTTCAAAATGGGCAAAACTGGTCAAAAGTCCCCAAAGTTTATTTATATGTTTAATCATATTCGCACTCCATTTAGTGTTATAACAGATTAATACAACAAAATTTGGCAGAGGATAATCATATACCTTTGTAATAGTATTTGAGCCAACATCAAGACTTATATTACATCACGACAATCATTTTCTTACTTTTATGGTCATCATCTTCTTGCGTACATCATTATCAAACTAATGGTCCTACAAAAAATGCATATACCAAATAAGCATTCTTTATAATTCCTTTGCAAACTCAAATCATATAAATTGAATTAGTCAAATACAAACAGTAAATGAATAAATATATAAAATTATGTAATCCATTACCTTCATGATGATTGTCAGATCTTAACCGGTAATCGTATCAATCAAATCAATTCATCAGCGATTCGATTATGTAGGTTTTGAGCTGTGGTTTTGATTCATGATTCAGTAATAATATGATCTCCCGATTATTTTAATTTTTGAATAATGAACGATAATAAATATAAAAATACCTACCACAAATTGAGGTGAAGAACTTAGAACTCTGAAACTAAATTGGAGAAAAGAGATCCGGCTCTTTCTTCAGAGGAAAATCATCCGTAATAACCTGAATTATTTTGAAAATCATATAATCATACCCAAAACATAAGGATTTAAACATGGTATAGATTAGGTTTTTTAAATATATTTTCCTCCCTAATTTATCTCCCCTTTTTCCTCAGGATTTTGATTTAAATGATTTTCAAAAACTTTCTATTAGTAGTGATGTTTCCAGGTGTCATTCTTTTAGAATTTTGGGAGAATTTTTGCCTCTAAAAATAGCAATCACACTTGTTCTATATATAGGTTGATATATATATATATATATATATATATATATATATATATATATATATATATATATATATATATATATATATATATATATATACACTAATGTGGCCCCCAAAAAGGAGGAGAGAGAAGATGTGGGTCCCTTTTGGTCTAATTTTGCTGCAAATATTATGGGAATAAGTTTTTTTTTATTTTTTCTTTATGACAGTGGGTCCAGAAAAAGGTATTTCGTCGCAAAATGTATGTGAAATAAGGTTTTTTTTTTTTTTTTAATTTATTGATTTTGAAATAACAAGGGCCCGACACGTGTTAGTTTTGTATCTCGCTGCAACACTGCAGCGAAATAAGTGGCCTTTACAGGAATTAAAAAAAAAAAAAAAAAAAAAAAAAAACCCCTCTGCGAGGCAACCTGTTTGGACAGGTGCCTCTGCAGTAATTTTCGCTATATTATATCATAAGTGTTCAGAATGTGAAAAGCAAGACTTCTTCAACTTATAAATTAATGACTTGAAATAAATTTCGATAACAATACGTCCTTAAAACAGTAAAAAATTTCAATGAGATTAACGATTTGCTTGAAATTTTCTCAACAATTACAGTAAAACAGAAAATAAACCAAAGCGAATATATACCATGGCTCTGGAGAACTGTTATCCACAACCCACTTTCGTAAAGCTTTTACTTTTTTTATATGAAAGCTTTCCACATTAAACGAAACGGGTTTTCGCCAAATACTCCATAACCCACAACCAACTTTCTTGAAGCTTTTACTTGTTTCAGAAAAGCTTTCCACGTTAAACGACACATGTGTTTCAACCAGTTTACAAATTCTTTGACAGACAACATGGTGGAAGCAAAGTCGGTTTGATCATCAAACTAATATTCTAGTGTTTATGGAGATCGAAATAGAGCTAGCTCTTTGCTTATTCATTGAGTTCGACTCTCAATGAAAGCACCCATTTACGGTGCGTTAAGGTTGTATCGAGATAGGGCACCACTTCAAATGTGGAGCTCCTAAAAAGGAAAGATCATATATACTTTTATTTGACAATAGCTTAATTAATTCATTAATAATGACGTGGTATAAATACTGAATAAACCATCACAAGTCGAATACAGATAAATTCCAAAACAGTGACACTTTACTAATACGACTCAAACACTTATCCTAAACATGATAAACTATGACACATATCCTAACCATATGGGCGTAACACAAATCTTTTAATTTGTTATATACTTAAGTGAAAGTTAATTAAGGGCAGTTCGAAGTATTGTAACTCAAGAAACAATTTATTTGCTATTTCATTAATTGAGAAACACTCCAAATCAATACTATAAAAAACCAGTAGTATACTTTCCATTATGGGTGTTACTTATATTAATCTTTTATATAATAAAACAAAACCTCAAGTGGGGACTTTTCTATTTCAAAAAAATCAAATCATACCTTATTTAGTAATAATTTTATTTAAAAAAAATATTATTTTCTTATTAAGTAATATTTTATATTTATCTATAACACAATTAGAAGATAAATACAAAAAATATAGATAAAATGCAATTTACAATAAAATTAAAACTTTTAAATAATTATCTATAATATAAAAAAACTATAATTAAACATTATAAATCAAACAAAACAAAGATTAAATTATTTGTTTTTTAATAAATAAAAATATATGATTCAAAAAAAAAATTTAAAAACACGCGCGTGCGCGGGTATTATAACTAGTAATATCCTAATATCCTTTCATTTACCAAGTTATCTCTTTTGGACAATAATTAATATTAGGAAAAAAAATATGTTCATATAAAGTTTTTAAACCATACCAAAAAATCAGAAACCCCCTTTTTGATAAAATTAATCTTTTATTAACAGAGAAAAGTTCATTTACGGACTAAGTTTTTGTTACATATTGTGTGACAAATCTCCACCATCTATTTAGTTTAATCTAATTGTTAGGATTAACCTAATATTAAATATGAAAACCTAAGTCCACGTTTTTTTTTTCTTTTTTCATTTTTTTTAACTTTTTTTTGCGTTTTTTTAATTCACTTTTTTTAAAGCATTTTTTTTATTTTGTAAATTCACGTTTTTCTTTACTTTATTACGTTTTCTTCGTTTTCATACGTTTTCGTCCATTTTCTTACGTTTTCGTCTATTTTCTTACGTTTTTGTTCGTTTTTATCCGTTTTCATATGTTTATATACATTTTCAGACGTTTTTGTCCGTTTTCATACGTTTTCGTCCGTTTTCTTACATTTTCGTCTGTTTTCATACTTCTTCCTCCGCTTTAGTCTATCTTTATAAGTTTTCGTCCATGTTTGTCCATTTTCATATGTTTATATACGTTTTCAGATGTTTTTGTCCGTTTTCATATGTTTTCGTCTGTTTTTATACGTTTTCGTCCATTTTCGTCTGTTTTTTAAGTTTTCATCCATTTTAGATGTTTTCATCTGTTTTTAGACGTTTTCGTCCATTTTTATACGCTTTCATCCATTTTCGTACATTTTCATCCATTTTTGTAAGTCTTTGTCCGTTTTCAGACGTTTTTGTTTGTTTTCATACGTTTTCGTCCATTTTTTACATTTTTGTCCGTTTTCATACGTTTTCGGCAATTTTATACATTTTCAAATGTTTTTGCCCGTTTCATACGTTTCGACTGTTTATTTACGTTTTCATCCGTTTTATATGTTTTCGTCCTTTTTTGTTCGTTTATATACGTTTTCGTCCGTTTTTATACGTTTTCAGCAGTTTTATACGTTTTCGGCAATTTTTATACGTTTTCGTCCATTTCTCATACGTTTTCGTCTATTTTCAGACGTGTTTTTAAGCTTTCATACGTATTCATTCGTTTTCTTATATTTCGTCCGTTTTCATACGTATTCGAATATCACAATTGATATTCTTAATATCATAAGTGATTTTCTGTGATATTTCGAACTAGCTTGTAAACCCGCGGAATCCGCGAGATTTTAGAGGGTTTTTGATTAAAAAAAGTTAAGTACATGAATAAAGTAAGAAAGAACAATGAATGTAAACGCTATGAAATTTTCTTGTAACAGAATAATAAGTTATAAGTGACTGCTAGTATAAAATACAATAATAGTATAAACTACTACGCTTGTAAATATCTATGTAATAAACGTCCATTGCCTCTTGATCTCCAATTTTGATGGTCTTGAGAAGCAAATGTATGTAGTGACTATTGTAACACTTCAACACAAGGTCCATTACGTGAACACTTAATAAGTTCAAAAAATCTGTAAGTAAAAGAAGTTTGCGATTAATAATAAGTGTAAAAAAATTGGCATAAAGCATGTCATATGTGTATTATAATTACCTATTAACCGTCGATCATAAACCTTGACGAACTTCTTTATAAACTACATTTGTAGTAGTTATTGATAGATTACCATCCACATCTGAAAAAACAATCTTCAAACTTTTTTTTTGCTTTTGACACGTGAAAGAACTACGTATAGTTGTCAATGTGTGAAAACAGGATGTGACACGTACAATACGACTTTTGAGAGTCATTGCCCTTGGCTCTTGTTTATGAAAAAGGCTACCTTTAAATCACCCTTTATTTTTTTACAAACTTATACGAGAAAAAGTATGTCATACATAAAATAGTTGATGAAGACAACCCGCTCATGAAGATAGAACCTGTGGTTTCATGGGAATTTTTAAAGAAATTATTCATTAAGGAGATACATTTGTGAATAATTAACAAACAACAACGAACGTAAATATGTATCATCATTTAATGAAAGGAATGATAACTAATATGTGAATGACATGATAAACAATTTGTTTTGTAATTATTAAGATTATAAATGTGCATATATCATCTTTTCCACCTTTGACAATTGTGAAGAGCAAAGGTATGTAGTGAACATCAAACACTTGAGTAGCCAATGTTCATTCCGTGAACACCTAAGAAGAACACGGGATAGTTGTCCGTGTGTGAAAACAGGTGTATAGTTTTGAAAGTGATTCATAGTGGCTCTTGTTTATTGTCATAGCAAATGAAACGAACACTGGATATTGTTTCTTATGATTTATAATGGTAGACGTGTATTAGACAAAGTAATTTTCAACATCGATATGATCACTATGTGTTCCGTTTATTATCCTTACCTCAAATGAAGTTCTTTCCAAGGCTTAGTAATTTATAAAATGTGTAGTACTCTTTTAAAAATATATATACATGATTTACACAATGACATTATCAATAATAGTATCAAGTATCAACCACTAATTGCAAAACACATCATTAAAATGATTTAATCAAAAATTGATTGTTTGAGTAGAGCTTAGTAATTCATAAAATGTGTGGTACTCTTTTAAAAATATATATATACATGATTTACACAATGACATCATCAATAATAGTATCAAGCAGCAACCACTAATTATAAAACACATCGTAAAAATGATTTAACCAAAAATCGATTGTTTTAGTAGAGCAAATCTCGAAAGATAAATAAAAATATATATACTATATACGATGTAACATTTTTAAGAATGACAAATAGTAAATTATTACTACCAACACAACTGAACTTGCATCCTTCATAATGACAAAAAGAAATTCATTGGAAACTTATCATCAGATCTATTTAAACTGAATGCCCTTCAAATTCAAGGAATTCATTAGAACATTTTGTGAACATAAAACTGAAAAATAGGAATAATCCACTTAATAATATTAATGTAACTTCAGTCAAAGCAAAACTAAATTGCACCAAAGAAACAAAAGTAAACAAATGTCTGCTGCTAAATGAACTGCCATTGCTGCCATTTTTTTGAACAAATGAACCGCCATTGCTGCCATTGAACTTTTATAAAATCCAATTCGAAACCATAATTGTAGGACCTTAGATCTAGTAACTTTATCACACAATATGAAGCACAATATGAAGTAAAGACAGTAACTTGATGATATATGTATGTCGTATGATATGAGAAAGAGAGATATCAAAGGAAGCTTATATTAATGAGAGAAACACACTCAAGCACACACCTCAAATGATCCTTTAAGGTGTTTATATAGTAAGTTACATCATGCCATAAAAGGCTTTCCATGGGCTTGGTTTACATCTTCTTATAAAAGGTTACATGTTATACTAATTAATACCAAGTCCATAGCCCAATACTTTTGACTATTGTATATATAATGAAACTATTACAAGGTTCCTATAAATGAGAATGACCATCACTTTTCTATATATTTCATTAATGCTAACAATCTTCCCTTAAGGGGTGGTCATTCGAATGATGCTCCATGTGATTAGGTCTTCTATCTTCATTGTCTTGAACTTTGTGTGTCGTCATAGAATAGTCTTGATTCTTTGTTCCTTTATGCTTTGTGATCTTTGAGGTAATGTCTTTTGATCTTTCTTGCCTTTGATCACATCTTCACAGATTTGCAGTGTCGTCTTTTCCAACGTACTCATACTTTTTTATAAGACTATGAACTTCATAGTTATGTCTTCCTCACTTGATACTTGAACTTGTTCTTAAACATTCTTGATTTAGCTCTTTGACTTTGACGTAACTCGTTGTCTTTAACTTGATCCCTTTGTCTAGAACGTTCTTCACTTGAGCTTGTTGAGGATGAACTTCATAAGTATGAGTATGTGGAGATGAAGATGTTGATGAATGAGATGATGGTGTACGGTCTTACTCCAAGGGGACTTTCGTCAGTACCTGCATAAATATTGTTAGTTGAAATCACCAATCGATCATTGTGGAATTTTCTTAGAGACTAAACCACTACGATTGTTTTATTGATGAATGTCTTGATTCCATTCACCTTGGTCGGGCACATCAGCCGTCCTAATCCCGTTAGGGACATTTATCATTACATAGGATAACCCACGTCTTAAGGACTCAATTCGTGAAAGGAATCTCCTTGGCGGGATTTCCAGCACTTACAAGTTCAGACTTCGAGATAATCAATAGCATAGTGTGAAGATTCTCTCTAATTCTTACAAAGGTTGTTCCTGAATTGGATACCCTCAAGAAGGCTTACATAGATGTACCAAAGTATACCAACAATTTAGGTGAGCCGCTGAAGTATACCGAAATATCACTCCACGACTGTAGACCAATTGAAACAAGTAACCTGATGCGTGGGAATTGCACCGGGCTTTACCTCTCGAGGGATCTCGAAAAGCTTACAACCCCCACTAGGCAGTGTACCTGATCGTTGTAGTATAGTATAGTGACAAGTACCGGGGGATTGATCGTTCAACTCAGGAATAGTGTCGCAAGGATTAGAAAGCCTAAAAACTAGGTCTAGAGGTGAGGGATGATTCTTTTTTTATATTTTATAAAAGCAAATAAAAATCTCAGTTTTTAGAGGAGTGGACGGAATTAGTTTCTAGTCAACTAACCCAATCACTAAAGATGCAATCAAAATAAAATAATAAAAATGAAAATAAACTAAATTAAACTAGTGGTGTGAGCAATATATGGGAGAATTGTGTTTACTTAGATTTCACTACTCCCTAGATATCTTTTACAGGTTAATTACTTGTTACAATTGCATGGATGACGGATTATATTCCTTAATACCATTCATGGGGTGGCGTACTTACTTCCCCAATCCTATAAGCTCCTACTTCACTCCTATGTCGAGCCGGCTAAGAAGCTCCTAACATGGGATCACTAGAATTCGTTCATGCATTAAATACAATCATAAAAACCTAGTACACATCGGTTCATGTTTCTTAAGACGTTCAAGCAAGTTACACAATGGAGATCTGCCAGTTTTCTTAAGCCTAACATTGAAATCATTCATCCATTACAACTATAAACAAGCAATCAACCTATAATTAACATCTAGGTTTCATTACATCTAAGCAAACACATGAAAGATCTAGCCTAACTTGTTAAAATCAAGACAAGCATAAGATATATTCAAACAACACATAGACATATTGAATGAATTGAAAGAAGACTTATCTTAATTGAACATGAAAGGTTTCAAGGGGTGAAAACCCTTGAAAATATTGTTTCAAACGACCTAAGGTTTATTAGGTTCGGCCCTAGTATTCTCCACACAAGTTCCTCTTTTAATGAATGAAAGATAGAAAAGTATATATAGATTCTGTGAGGTGACGGCGTCAAGAGTAAATTTCTGACGCCGTCATCTCGCCGCCAGTAAAGTTCTCAGACTGCCTAGATCTGGGTCCGACGCCGTCATGTGTAATTCTGCTCCAGGCCGTCACCAAAATAACTCTTGACGCCCTACTTCTGACGTCGTCACGTTTTCTCTGGGTCGTCATGCATTTTGCTCCTGACGCCATCATATTTTCCTTCTTGACGCCGTCAGGTACTGTTCCCAGCATGGAAAATTAAGTCTTTGCCGTTTTCTTCACTTTCATGCTCCAAAAACGTCCAAAATGCTTCCTTTTCCAGAATTCACTCCCAAAGTACCTAAAATCACAAAATGAACGATTTATGGCAATATTTGATCAAATCAATTCAATTCCGGGCTTAAATGACCCCCTAAAAATGGTTCATTTTTCGCCTCATCATATACCCTTACACTTAAGATTTGCTTGTCCTCAACCAAATGCGCTTTTATTCTAATCAAAATACAAGTTAGGGGTCATTTAACACTAATATAAAAGTAATTACAACAAATAATCATTCTACTAAAGACCAAAGACAAGCACGGAGGTCATACACTAGCACCTCACAAATAGTGTTTAGATACTCACATCTCTCGGGTGTAATAAAGTAATATCACAATTTGGAAATGGAAAACATCTCTCACTACCTGTCATAGCAAAATAGATAACCATAGGCTTGGGAAATGATCAAACCTCCACAACATGGGGTAAGCACCTAGGATAAACTATCAAAGAGGTCCTTTTAAAGGGTTGTAACGTTAGGTATAGGGATATGAAATACACGGTTTTGTTGGATATAGACAATCTTTACTGGTGGCGAGTTAATAATTTTGGTTAATTACATGTTCAATATGGCGTTGCTAAGCCAAGACCAGACTCGACTTAAGCTAGTAAATGAAAAATAATAAAAACATAGAATGAAACGGGGATGGTAGTCCGTATGTTTTTTCTTTTCTTTTCCATTTTTTTTCTTTTTCTCAGTTTTTTCGATTTTTTTTTTTTTTTTTTTTTTTTTTTTTTTTTTTTTGCATACACTCTTACCCTACCATCCAAAATAATACATCATAGGGAATGAACATTCCCCTTACACTTGAATTTTTACATGCTTTACAATAAACTAATCTAATGACTCGAATCAAGATAATCAAAACACTTGGAGTACTTTTAAGATTAACGCACATATGGGGGTAATAATATGATGTTCTTCCCCATTACTCCATAAAATAAGTACTTTACCCATGAGTCCCAATCGTCCCAAAAAAATATGTACAAGGATATGACTCGACTTAGCAACCATGTAATCAATTAGATAATTAAATAAGGGTTTAAACAAATAACAATAATGCACTAAAGATGAGTGCATACACGGAAGGATAAGGCGATTTGGTTGTACATTTAAGTGGGGTGTAACAAATTCTTCCTTTAAGTAAGATGCTTAAAGTTAGAAACGAAAAGATAGGCTCAGAGGGGTGTACTAGGGGTTTCGTGTACTAAATATGAGTACAACGCTAAGGGTGTGGGAAAAATTAGTTGACTTAACTAGCCAAGTAATATGACTTAAATGGTCAAGTAATTATGATACGGGTTTAACACAAGGGTGATCCTAATGCCTCTTATCATGTAGTAAATCCTACTACACGAATGTAGTCTCACTAGCGGTCTCGGGATGCATCACTAACGCAAGTTCTAGAATCTAAATGCTACCGGTACACTCATAAGCACTAATAATAAATGCTTTTCCTATCAAATCTAAAGACGAACCTCACATATTTGGGTGGAAAATTTTTCTGAATGGTACGGTTTGTGCTAGTCATACAATCTCCTATCCATGAGACACTTGCTATGGCTAAAGTTTCACTACTAAATGTTGTAAAAAAATTTTAAATTTGGCGCTAAAATTACACTAACAAGTATTTCTCATAGTTTTATTACACATCTACCATCAAACAAACAAACTCAAGTGAAAGTGTATCTATAAGGTATCATCATTTTACCCTCCCCTTACACTTAGGATGAACATTGTCCCCAATGTTCAAGTAAAGAATGTAAAAGTAAAACAGGTAAAAGAATGAAATCAAATACTCCCCTGATTCGCTCGGTATGGATAATATGGTAACCAGGTTAGATCTTCCTCCAAGAAAATGAACAATCAAAGCTTCCCTTCCAGAATATAAATCATCTTCTTGTCATATATAACCTGTTAAACCTGAGAAAACAAACAAGGCAACCTCGCGTAAAATTGGCGGCAATCTATATATGATAATAAATCCTAGAAAACAAAGTAAGATATAATGCTTGTGGAATGATGTTTGCAGATTTCCTGGAGATTATAAATCTAAAGATTCAACAAAAACTTTAAGATTCCGTTAGAAAAATAAAACTCGCAAAATTTCTAGAATTTTACACGTGACGCCATCAGGAATTTCTTCCTGACGCCGTCAGAAGTGACCTGCAGAAATTCTTATGTTAAGTTTCCGGAAGATTTCTGGAAAAACTTTGTCCTACTTCCTGGAAAATCCTGAAAAACATCATTATGACTCGATACAAGCATTTGACTCTAACAAATACGAATACACATGTTCACTTAATATTGTGGAGAATTATGATCATGTTTGTTTCTTAAAAACATATTTGGGGTTTCCCCTTACACTTATCTTTTGCGAAATACCTTTGGATGAAGTTAAGACTAAGCCAAACAACAAAATAAAGTATTTTCACCATTTTAGTTTGAAACATGATCTACCAACAATAAAATTAAAGCATGCATACGGAAGCAAAGAACAATTAAACAAAAATAAAATCACACAAAACATGGGCTGCCTCCCAAGAAGCGCTTTTCTTTATTTATGAGTCTTGTAGCTAGACTCAAGGTCATGGGTTACTACGTGACCTCATCGTTGGTTTCACTCTCTAGGTCATATCCTATATCAGTTTTGTATTCCGGACCTAGTTGCAAGCATTCTTTGTAGAAACCAAGCATCTTATTCATCACATACTCTACTCCTCTACGTCTATCCTCATCATTCCTATAGTAAGCCGCTTGTTTGTGTTCCTTTTCTATGTTTGACAGGAGGTGGTACTGCTCAATCTTATAGGGCATTTAGTAGGCAATCTCATCATTCTCTTCCTTGAACCTAACTATCCCTAGAGTCGGATCATAACTCATCTTAGTTGCCTCAACGAATGGTTTTCTGAACACTACTTGACTTAGGCAAGCATCTATCACCGGACGAGTATCCTCTACTATCATAAAATCGATCTCATAAGTGAAATTTCCGACAATCACATGCAATCCTTTCACTCTACCTACAAAATTACTTTTCAAATTCTTACTGGGCATCATCCTATAACCAAGTTGTTTCTTTATTACCCAATTATAATAAGTCCTAGTCATGATGTTTATAGGAGATCTAGGATCGATATAAGCTTTCCATACATGCATATGCCCAATGTTGCATGGTATGTTGATGTTAGAGGGGTCTCCCATTTTGATAAGGGGTGAGCCAAGGATATATGGTGTCTCGGGATCATCGAATAAATCCTTGTGATATTCTCGTTCTTCCTTGGTGGGCAACTTATCAAAGTAATCTTCTACAGTCTCTACTTCCTCTAACTCTTCTCCCTTATTAACCTCAACTTCCCTAATTTCATCCCTAGTCTTGGTTTCTACTCCAACTTCATCCTTGTCACTTTCTTCTATATCCTTATCAATTGGTTTAATGGTGACAACATTGACAAAGTGGACGTGTTTGGATGACGAGGGGTCCTTAGTTTAGATTCCGCTATTGGCGTCCCTAGTGTCCTTCCTAGGTGTAGTTAACGCTTGGTTGTTGAGGGCTTTCAACAAGTTGTCAATCTTATTGGTCATCTCCATTTATTGTTGGTGAATTCGGTTTCCAACCTAGCTATGCGAGCTTCTTGAGATGCCATAAACTTGGACATCAATCCTTCAAGATTGTTGGTACTACCATAGTTATTAGAAGGATTGTTGTTGAAAGTACGGTTGGAGGGTGGACCGTTTGGTTGGTAACGATTAGGTGGATTGGAAGAATTGGTTGGTTTTGTTTCCACCTAAGGTTTGGGTGATTTTTCCAAGCAGGGTTGTAGGAATCACCATAGGGGTTTGGCTCGGGTTTGAAAGTGTACCACTTATCTCCCGCTTCGTCGGTACGCGAGGATGCGTAGTCCGCAAAAGCTGTTCCGGGGAGTTCCACACAATCACGAATGTCACGGGGACCACTACATAATTCGCATGAAGAAGTGATTTTGTTCACTTGGCTTTAAGGCTTAGGATCTTCGTAAGATTTCATGAGAAACTTGACTTGATCCTCAAGTTCCATGATCCTACGGTCAGGAGTGCTAGAATTGTTCGAAAGCAAAGATATTGCCTTGACCGTTTTGTTCAAATCACGGGGATCATTACAACTTTCGTTGTCATAGAGAGCAAGATCTTCTATGAGTTCCCATGATTGTTCCGCACTTAGATCACGTAGCTTGCCACCGGCCGATTGGTCAATGGTTCGCCTTGTGGAGAGATTGATATGGTCATAGAAGATTTGGACTTGGAGCCAGAGGTCTATGCCATGATGAGGGACTTTTTGGAGTAAGTCCTTGAAACGAGTCCATGCTTCATATAGAGTTTCACCTTGACGTTGTTGGAACATCAAGATATCATTTCTAAGCTTTGTAGTTCTCCCCGGTGGGAAAAATTGAGCAAGGAAACGAGTGGTGAGATCATCCCATGAGGTGATGGATCCCGCGGGTAAACGCTCAAGCCATTGACTAGCTTGATCACGTAGAGAGAATTGGAATAGGCGTAATCGGGTTGACTCTCTAGTTGTAGCATCAAGGTCTATAGAATCTACGATTTTGAGGAAGTCCTTGAGATGTTGATTTGGATCTTCGGAACGAAGTCCATGGAATGCACATCTGCTTTGCACCAACCGGATGGTGTTGGATCGCAAGGGAGACATGTTGGCTCCTTGGGTGAGCTCAATGGTGTTTCGGTAGCCTTGGTGGCTAGGTCGGGAATACTCTCCTAGGGTTCGGGGCCTAAGAGGTTGGTTAGCTAGTGGTGAGTTTTGTGGGTGGTCTTGTTGTGGTGAGTTGATAGGTTCAAAGATGTTACCACCTTCCATGATGTCGGATGGTAAAGATTACGAACAAAGGCACGAAGAAATAAGATAGACTAAAGAGAACCTAAAAATAAAAATAAAATCTTACTAGAAAGGGATCTAGCAAGTAGACCTAATAAAAAGAAATTCTAACGTAGACAATAACTATTCCCCGGGCAGCGGCGCCAAAAACTTGATGCGTGGGAATTGCACCAAGCTTTACCTCTCGAGCGATCTCGAGAAACTTACAACCCCCACCAGGCAGTGTACTTAATCGTTGTAGTATAGTATAGTGACAAGTACCGGAGGATTGATCATTCAACTCAGGAATAGTGTCGCTAGGATTACAAAGCCTAAAAACTAGGTCTGGAGGTGAGGGATGATTCTTTTTGTATTTTTTATATTTTATAAAAGCAAATAAAAATCTCAGTTTTTAGAGGAGTGGGCGGAATTAGTTGCTAGTCAACTAACCCAATTACTAAAGATGCAATCAAAATAAAATAATAAAAATGAAAATAAACTAAATTAAACTAGTGGTGTGAGCAATATACGTGGATGACGGATTGTATTCCTTAATACCATTCATGGGGTGGCGTACTTACTTCCCCAATCCTATAAGCTCCTACTTCACTCCTATGTCGAGCCGGCTAAGAAGCTCCTAACATGGGATCACTAGAATTCGCTCATGCATTAATACAATCATAAAAACCTAGTACACATTGGTTCATGTTTCTTAAGACGTTCAAGCAAGTTACACAATGGAGATCTGCCAGTTTTCTTAAGCCTAACATTGAAATCATTCATCCATTACAACTATAAATAAGCAATCAACCTATAATTAACATCTAGGTTTCATTACATCTAAGCAAACACATGAAAGATCTAGCCTAGCATGTTAAAATCAAGACAAACATAAGATATATTCAAACAACACATAGACATATTGAATGAATTGAAAGAAGACTTATCTTAATTGAACATGAAAGGTTTCAAGGGGTGAAAACCCTTGAAAATACTATTACAAACGACCTAGGGTTTATTAGGTTCGGCCCTAGTATTCTCCACACAAGTTCCTCTTTTAATGAATGAAAAATAGAAAAGTATATATAGATTCTGTGAGGTGATGGTGTCAAGAGTAAATTTCTGACGCCGTCATCTCGCCGCCAATAAAGTTCTCAGATTGCCTAGATCTGGGTCTGACGTCGTCATGTGTAATTCTGCTCCAGGCCGTCACCAAAATAACTCTTGACGCCCTACTTCTGACGCCGTCACGTTTTCTCTGGGTCGTCATGCATTTTGCTCCTGACGCCGTCATATTTTCCTTCTTGACGCCGTCAGGTACTGTTCCCAGCATGGAAAATTAAGTCTTTGCCGTTTTCTTCACTTTTATGCTCCAAAAACGTCCAAAATGCTTCCTTTTCCCGAATTCACTCCCAAAGTACCTAAAATCACAAAATGAATGATTTAGGGCAATATTTGATTAAATAAATTCAATTCCGGGCTTAAATGACCCCCTAAAAATGGTTCATTTTTCGCCTCATCATAACCACCATAGAAAATGGCAAGATCCATTGATCATATAAGACTCTTACAACTTGTGTCCTTTTTGACGAACACAAGTGTATGCAATTGGAAGTGTATCCTAAGAGAACTTTTAATGAATATCATTGCTCTAAACTTGATTACGTACGTTTTGGTTTTAGTCGTCGGAGGCATGGAGCAGAGTGCCACCTTTTCAATATCAACACATCTCGGAGTGAGAGGTCGATAGATTATGCGAGGTTCTCCGTGAGAAATGAAACAAGTACCTTTAATATATACTTGTGTGGCTAGAAGGTTAAGTGCAGTGCGTCACTGGGTCTATGACGTCTTGTCTTCAATACCGGTGTCACCTTAGTAACTACCAGTAGCATAAGAATTGAACCCGGTTTCTGCCCTAAGGTTGAACATTTTGGAGAGCTATTTCTTTTCACCATTTCATTATCCATTCTTTTTAATTCTTCAACCCCTTCTTTCTCCTTTCATTTCTTTACTCTTTTTTTTCAATCATACTTAAGGACTTCTAATTCTAATCTATTGGAATTGTCCTTGGGTAAATCCCTCCGGCTCTGGCGGATCATTGGACATAAACCTAAACATAATCACCTTATTACTCAATGATTATCCTAGATTTATTGATCATATGCCATAAAACCTTTTGTAAAATCTCTCAAAGTGTTTATGATTAATAAACACATTTTGTTAACACTTTGAGAGTTTTGCATTTTCGTAAATACTCCCCCTTCACATGTGCTTATATGTTTTTAAGATAAATTTGCACATGTTGGGTAGAGTTCGCACTTTTTGAATTGATCAACTCTTAATAGACAAGTCCTTGTGAGACACGTTTACGTTGCTTAGTTAAAGGGATCCATTATCTGCTTTTAGGTGACAACTAGCCCTAATAACTAACTTGATGTTGTTAACATTCCTTTTAAGGAAGTTAGACCCGTCTAAGTACATGACTATAAAGAGGTTCTCGATACGGTACATACTCTTCTAAGAACAAGTCTTTAGAGTTTTCTTATTGTTTACTCGTCAATTCGTTGGTAATATCTGAGTCGAGCTCTTTTGAGATTCAACATCGATCTTTAAATATTTTGATCACATTTTAATCACATCTTCTCCCCCCTCAAAATTAGCATATCGTGATATTTATTATATCAACTGATTATGAAAAAGGTTTTGGAGAGAAAGACAGATTTGCTTTTGCATGAAATCGGAACATTTTTTATTTTTATACTCCCCCTTAATGATATTGTGGATGTAGACTTGCTATGACTGTGAAAATGGCATGGACAAAGGAGAATCCTGGGAAACGATTTATTGTTTGCCCCAAATATGTAAGCCCTAATTTAATTCATTTTACTAATCCTGGGAAACTTTCTATGTTATTTGACTGTGGATTTGACAGTCAAATGCAATGGTAGTTGACTTTGTATTTGACTTTCAATTTGACGGGTCTTTTAATTGCTAATTAAGGTTACTGATTTGTATATTTGTTTGTAATTACATGACGAGCGTAATAAGTGTGGCTATTATGAATTTTTTGATGATGATTTACCTAGTGACTATTATAAGGAGTTGTTGTATGAGGACTGAGGAGCATCAAAAGGTCAAGAGAGGGAATCAAAGGTGTTGGAACCAAAGTTTTACTATTTTATCAAGTCTCGGTCATTTGTAATAATATTAGGTTGCTTAGTTATTATTTACTTTCATTTACATTTTGTATTAAGTTTGCTGGGCTTAAGTTATCAAATCCATGGGCCCTATAGCCCACACGAATTGGTAAGAGGAAGGAGAGGGAGTGTTGCCCTAGCTCCTTCCCTATATATAGCAAGCTTAGGCCATTTGTAAACTAGGTTGGTTATTTGAATATATTGGTGAAACTCTTGCACTTATATTTCTCTAATTCTTATAATCACCCAATCTCTTTTCTCATCTCATTTCTATCATTATTATGCTTGTGTTTACAAAATGGTGACCTAACAAGTGGTATCATTCGCCATATGAAGGTGTAGCTTTTGTTTTTTCATTGATTTCGTTTCTTAAACTTGTTTTTTAATCGATTTTTGTTAAAATTTTAGTACTTTTTTGCTTGTTTTTTGGTTTTTATCACATATTTGCTTACAAACTTGTGCTACAAATCAAAACAAACATAAAAGTTCCAAACTTTTCTCAAAAATTCAATTTAGGGTTTCTTGTACTTATTTTCGCAATTTTAAATTTTTTTTGAAAAAGTTCATAAAGTTTTCAACTTTCTTAAAGATCTCGTCATTTTATAACTAAAAGTACAAGAATCTTGAAATAAAAACGAGTTTTTGGCTAGCTTTCATTGAAAACAAAATTCTGCCAACTTTCGCAAACTCTCACTGCCCAAGTTTCGTAATCATGTTCTTTGCTCTCCATCAATTTACGGATCGTGAACTCAGTCTTTTCTCTCTTGTAAAAGAAAGAAAAGTACTTCGACTTTTGGTTAACTCTCGAAATTGTATAATTTCGAAAAGTGAGCTCGTGACTTTGTGTTTTTCGAAAACATTAATTTTTTCGAAATCACACATTTTTTCGCAAACTTGTATAAGTTTCGAAAACTAACATTACCTCACTCAGTTTCGCGACAACTTACTTAAGTTTCGAAATCACCTAATTTCGCAAACCTAAAGTTTTGCAAACCTTAGTTTCGAAATTAACAAAAGTTTCGCAATCCCAGTTGAAGAACACTTTCGCAATCACAGTTGAATCAAAGTTTCGCAATCACAGGCTGAGAAAAAGTTTCGCAATCACAGGATAAGCAAAGTTTCGCAATCACTGAAAGAGCAAAGTTTCGCAATCCAAATTGTGCTAAGTTTTTCTCGATATTTGGCTAAACCTATACCTTCTACAAGATCCATTATTACACAAGTGTTCAAAGATGTCTCAACCACCACAGTACTACTTCTCTAATCCTCAGCAACAACATCAGCAGTATCAGCAACAACAATACCATCAGCAACAATCATATCAACAACCTTCACAGTCACACTTTCAACAACAACCGTTCAATCCACAACCTCAATATCTCATGATGCAACAACATCCAATCATTCCTCAACAACAACCATATCAAATGTCCCAAAAAAACACTCAGTTCTCCTCCAAACAACCTCACTGGTTTGATAGAATGTGTGAAGTTATTACAACTCAACAATCCAGACATGAGGCGGGATCACTTGAAACACCTCCAATGCTAACACCTGGGAACTATGTTCAATGGTCAAGTCGATTCTTACGATTTCTTGAACTAAAGAAACCTCATGGGAAATTCTTGAAACAAGTGATACTTGAAGGACCATTTGAGTGGCCAACAAGATTTGAAATTGGTGATCCAAATGCTGATCCTCCACGTCCTCCTGGTGATAGACCTCTTCCAGAATCTGCACTCACAGAAGAACAGAAATTACATCGTGAAGCTGATGAGTATGCAATGGCTTATATACTTCAAGGTATACCTAATCCAATTTATCGAAGTGTCGATGCTCAGAAAACAGCCAAAGCTATGTGGGAACATGTTCATCTCCTTATGGAAGGCACTCAATTGAACAAAGATGATATGGAATCCAAACTCTACATGGAATACACTGACATCACAATTGAACCAGGAGAGTCACTTGAATCCTACTATCATCGCTTCACAAATGTGGTCAATGATCTGGAACGTCACAAAATCACAGTACCAAGGATAGCAGTGAACTCCAAATTCGTCGGTAGTCTTGGTCCAGATTGGCATAAATATGTGACATTTGTTCGTCAAACCAAAAATCTTCATGATGCACCATATGGTTTGTTGTATGATTTTCTGAAACACCATGAACCTGAAGTTGAAAAAGATCGAGCTCTACGAGGAGGATACACTCCAACACCAACACCAAATTCTTTGGCTCTCGTAGCTCAATCTCCCTATGCTCCACCACTAATGTCAAATCATGCGTATGTTCAAGAGCAGAACTACTTCAGTTATCCACAGTCTTCTACCTCGAACCAAATGGTCCCTTATGATTCATCTCAACAGAATGCTTCTACTCAACTTGTTCCATTGCACAACAATGATGCAGTGTATTACTCTAACTCCAATGAAGATGACGATGATGATTTTAACACTTTGAATCAGGGACTTGCTCTTATTGCTCGTGCTTTCAGCAAATTCTCCAAAAAAACAAACAATCGTCAACGTTCGTCTTCTAACACAAGGAATCAAGCTGTTGTCAATGATCGAAGAGTGGAAATTCAGAATCGTAACTATGGTAGATCTGGTTCAGGAAGTTCTTCAGGAAATTTTGGGAATGGTCAGAGGTTTAATAACAATGGGGGTTCAGGAACAACTCAGGGTCTTCTCAACAAAGGTCTGAACCAGTTGCAACTAGGAACTCCAACTCAGGGAATGCAGTGTGGTGCTATAACTGTAATGAACAAGGTCATATAGCGACAGCATGTCCCAAACCGAGAACTCGGGGTAGTAAGTTTCACAAGCAGGCATTACTCATGGCTCTTCAAGATGAAAAAGATAGACATTTCCCTGAACAAGATAACAACTTCATGGCAAATGTGAACAATGATGATGACATGGAAGATCTGGAAGCCAATGCAGCTGTGATGCTTATGGCCAACATGCAGGAACTTCAGTTTAATGATTCAAGTCCAGTGTATGTGATGCGTGGGAATCGCAACAGGCTTTACCTCTCGAGGGATCTCGAGAAGCTTACAACCCCCACCAGGCAGTGTACCTGATCGTTGTAGTATAGTATAGTGACAAGTACCGGAGGATTGATCGTTCAGCTTAGGAATAGTGTCGCTAGGATTAGAAAACCTAATTAATAGTTCTAAAGGTGAGGGATGATTATTTTTGTATTTTTATATTTTTATGAAAGCAAGTAAAATCTCGGTTTTTGGAAGAGTGGGCGGAATTAGTTGCTATTCAACTAACCCAAAACTAATATATAATCAAAATAAAATACTGAAAATGAAATTAAACTAAATTATACTAAGGTTGTGAGCAGTGATTGGAGAAATTGTGTTTACTTAGACTTCACTACTCCCTAGATATCTTTTACATGTTAATTACTTGTTATACTTGTATGGATGACGGATTGTATTCCTTAATACCATTCGTGGGGTGGCATACATAACTCCCCAACTCTATGAGCTCTTATCTCCTCCTACACCATGACCCAGCACAACTATAGGGATTGTAAACAGTGGCTCATGCATTAAATACAACCAATAAAGACCTAGTACGCCTCGGTTCATGTTTCTTAAGACGTTCAAGCATGTTACCATTTGGAGATCTGCCAGTTTTCTTAAGCCTAACATATAAAATCATTCATCCAAGACAAGAATAGACAAGTAATCAACACATAATCAACATCTAGGTTTCATTAGATCTAAGCAAACACAAAAGAGATCTAGCCTAGCATAATAGAATTGAGACAAGAACAAGATATAAACAACCAACACATAGACATATTGATTGAATTAGAAGAACACTTATCTCAATTACAATGCAAGGTATCAAGGGTTTGGAACCCTTGAAAAACCTGTAAAAGATACACCAAATTCGTCTTTAGGGTTTCACCAAAACTTCTCTTCTTTTTTAATGAAAAAACTAGAAAACTATATATAGGAAAACCGAGGTGACGGCATCAAGAGCAATGGTGTGACGCCGTCATCTCGCCGCCAAACACTTCCTCGGACGGCCTTGATCAACTTATGACGGCCTATGTGACGCCGTCAGCTACCACGGTATTTTATTCTTTGTGTCTTGACGCCGTCAAGAGTAATAGGTGACGCCTTCATGCACTGTTCCAGCATAGAAATTTGAGACTTTGCCGTTTTCTTCACTTTTATGCTCCAAAAACGTCCAAAATAGCTTCTTTTCCAGAATTCACTCTCCAAACACCTAAAATCACAAAAGGAACGATTTTTGGCAATATTTGATCAAATAAAGTCGGATTCGGGCTTAAATGACCCCCTAAAAACGGATCATTTTTTGCCTCATCATATACCCTTACACTTGAGATTTGCTTGTCCTCAAGCAAATGAGCTTTTATTCTACTCAAAAGACAAGTTAGGGGTCATTTAACACTAATATAAAAGTAATTACAACAAATAATCGTTCCACTAAAGACCAATAGACAAGCACGGAGGTCATACACAAGCACCTCGCAAATAGTGTTTAGATACTCACATCTCTCGGGTGTAATAAAGTAATATAACATTATGGAAATGGAAGATATCTCTCACTACCTGTCATAGCAAAATAGATTACCATAGGCTTGGGAAAGGATCAAACCTCCACCACATGGCGTAAGCACCTAGGATAAACTATCAAAGAGGTCTTTTAAAGGGTTGTAACGTTAGGTATAGGGATATGAATTACACGGTTTTGTTGGATAAAGGAAGTTTTACTGGTGGCGAGTTAACAATCTCGGTTAATTACATGTACAAGATGGCGTTGCTAAGCCAAGACTAGACTCGACTTAAGCTAATAAATGAGAAATAACAAAAACATAAAATGAACATAGAATGAAAATGGGATGGTAGTCCGTATGTTTTTTCTCTTTTTCTTTTCTATTTTTTTTTTCTTTTTCTTTTTCTTAATTTTTTCGATCTTTTTTTTTTTTTTTTTTTTTTTTTTTTGCATACACTCTTACCCTACCATCCAAAATAATACATTATAGGGGTATGAACGTTCCCCTTACACTTGAATCTTTACATACTTTACATTTAACTAATCTAATGACTCGAATTAAGAAAATCAAAACACTTGGAGCACTTTTAAGATTAACGTACATATGGGGGTAATAATATGATGTTCTTCCCCATTACTCCATAAAATAAGTACTTACCCATGAGTCCCAATCGTCCCAAAACAATATGTACAAGGATATGACTCGACTTAGCAACCATGTAATCAATTAGAAAGTTAACTTAGGGTTTAACAAATAACAATAATGCACTAAAAATGAGCGCATACACGGAAGGCTAAGGCGATTTAGGTGTACATTTAAGTGGGGTGTAACAAATTCTTCCTTTAAGTAAGATGCTTAAAGTTAGAAATGAAAAGATAGGCTCGGAGGGGTGTACTAGGGGTTTCGTGTACTAAAAATGAGTACAACGCTAAGGGTGTGGGAAAATTAGTTGACTTAACTAGCCAAGTAATATGACTTAAATGGTCAAGTAATTATGATACGGGTTTAACACAAGGGTAATCCTAATGCCTCTTATCATGTAGTAAATCCTACCACACGAATGTAGTCTCACTAGCGGTCTCGGGATGCATCACTAACGCAAGTTCTAGAATCTAAATGCTACCGGTACACTCATAAGCACCAATAATGAATGCTTTTCCTATCAAATCTAAAGGCGAACCTCACATTTTTGGGTGGAAAATTTTTCTGAATATACGGTTATGTGCTAGTCATACAACCTCCTATCCATGAGACTCTTGCTATGGCTAAAGTTTCACTCCTAAATGTTGTAAAAAAATTTAAATTTGGCGCTAAAATTACACTAACAAGTATTTCTCATAGTTTTATTACACATCTACTATCAAACAAAACAAACTCAAGCGAAAGTGCATATGTAAGGTATCATCTTTTTACCCTCCCCTTACACTTAAGATGAACATTGTCCCCAATGTTCAAGTAAAGAATGTAAAAGTGAAAAAGTAAAGAGAATGAAATCAAATACTCCCCTGATTCGCTCGGTATGGATTATAGGTTGGCCAGGTTAAATCTTCCTCCAAGAAAATGAACAATCAAAGCTTCCCTTCCAGAATATAAATCATCTTCTTGTCATACATAACCTGTAAATCCTGACAACAATAGACAAGACAACCTCGCGTAAAATCGGCGGCATCCTATATAAGTTACTAAATCCTAGAAAACAAAGTAAGATATAATGCTTGTGGAATGAAGTTTGCAGCTTTCCTGGAGATTATAAAACTTAATAATTCACAAAAACCATAAGACTCCATTAGAAAAAAAAAACAAAACCGGTAAAATTTCCAGACTTTTAACTCCTGACGCCGTCAAGAGTAATACTCTGACGCCGTCAGAATGGACCTGCAGAAATTCTTATGTTAAGTTTCCGGAAAATTTCTGGAAAAACTTTGTCCTACTTCCTGGAAAATCCTGCAAAACTTCATTATGACTCAATACAAGCATTTGACTCTAACAAATACGAATATACATGTTCATTTAATATTGTGGAGAATCATGATCGGTTTGTTTCTTAAAAACATATTTGGGGTTTCCCCTTACACTTATCTTTTGCAAAAATACCTTTAGGTTGAAGTTAAGACTAGGCCAAACAACATAATAAAGTATTTCCACATTTTAATTGAGAAACATGATCAACCAACAATAAAAATAAAACATGCATACGGAAGCAAATAACTATCAAACAAATAAAATCACACAAAACATGGGTTGCCTCCCAAGAAGCGCTTTTCTTTATTTACGAGTCTTGTAGCTAGACTCAAAGTCATGGGCTATCGTGTATCGCTTATGCTCACATAACCAAGTGTGAGCCATCTAATAGTCGCCTCATCTTTCTTATACTCTTCTCCTAACTCTAAGCACCCGCGATAGTATTTTTTATTCTTTTCGTGCGTGTACTTAAGTCCCTTTCTCTTATCATTCTCACTTAGCATTTCCATGGGCGGATACCTACTGCATTTTTCCATGGAGAAATCTTTGAACCTAGGGTGTGCGCGGGGCATTTGATAGACAAAATCTTCATCCCCATCCGAGAATGTAATTAGCCCTTCTACGAGTTTTTCATCGAGGTTGGTCAACCGTTTGAAGGGTTTTCCAAACACAACTTGGGTCAATTTATTATCAATAAACTCTCCTAGATTCTCCATAACCATGAACTCAACAAGATAAACCAGCCTTCCTACAAACACGTGCAATGGTATTGCTTTAGCAATAATGTTGTCTCCTTTGTATTCTAACTCATCTACCATGATTTTATTGTATTCGTTACGTGAAATTATGTTCATCGGAAGTGATGAGTTGAGATAGGCGTTAAAGCTCTTAAATCCAATCTTACAAGGGAATTGCATGTTAAATGAACTATCGCACTCGATCCTAGTTCTAGGGTCAATATACCTAAGAGGGTTTATTTCCTCCTCCATTCTATCCTCATTAATTACGTCACCATCATCAAGATCCTCATCGGAATCTGAATAGTAAAAAGGACTAGCCCTACGGTCATCATCATGATCAGACTCTTCTAGCTCAGAATTGTTGTCAAAGTGGTGGTTGGGTGAGAGGTCAGGTGGGTTCTCATTTTCTACTAAAGGAAGTGGGGCGGGCATTGGGAACATCCTACGACGAAAAACACGAATAACAGGAATCAGCCGATCAATGTTATTGTTACCCATCGAAACAGTTTACGAACAACGACACAAAGAATTAAGATAGACAAAAGAAGACCTAAAAAATAAAAATAAAATCTTACTAGAAAGGAATCTAGCAAGTAGACCTAATAAAAAGAAATCCTAACCTAGACAATAACTATTCCCCGGGCTGCGGCGCCAAAAACTTGATGCGTGGGAATCGCAACAGGCTTTACCTCTCGAAGGATCTCGAGAAGCTTACAACCCCCACCAGGCAGTGTACCTGATCGTTGTAGTATAGTATAGTGACAAGTACCGGGGGATTGATCGTTCAGCTTAGGAATAGTGTCACTAGGATTAGAAAACCTAATTAATAGTTTTAAAGGTGAGGGATGATTATTTTTGTATTTTTATATTTTTATGAAAGCAAGTAAAATCTCGGTTTTTGGAAGAGTGGGCGGAATTAGTTGCTATTCAACTAACCCAAAACTAATATATAATCAAAATAAAATACTAAAAATGAAATTAAACTAAATTATACTAAGGTTGTGAGCAGTGATTGGAGAAATTGTGTTTACTTAGACTTCACTACTCCCTAGATATCTTTTACATGTTAATTACTTGTTATACTTGTATGGATGACGGATTGTATTCCTTAATACCATTCGTGGGGTGGCATACATAACTCCCCAACTCTATGAGCTCTTATCTCCTCCTACACCATGACCCAACACAACTATAGGGATTGTAAACAGTGGCTCATGCATTAAATACAACCAATAAAGACCTAGTACGCCTCGGTTCATGTTTCTTAAGACGTTCAAGCATGTTACCATTTGGAGATCTGCCAGTTTTCTTAAGCCTAACATATAAAATCATTCATCCAAGACAAGAATAGACAAGTAATCAACACATAATCAACATCTAGGTTTCATTAGATCTAAGCAAACACAAAAGAGATCTAGCCTAGCATAATAGAATTGAGACAAGAACAAGATATAAACAACCAACACATAGACATATTGATTGAATTAGAAGAACACTTATCTCAATTACAATGCAAGGTATCAAGGGTTTGGAACCCTTGAAAAACCTGTAAAAGATACACCAAATTCGTCTTTAGGGTTTCACCAAAACTTCTCTTCTTTTTTAATGAAAAAACTAGAAAACTATATATAGGAAAACCGAGGTGACGGCGTCAAGAGCAATGGTGTGACGCCGTCATCTCGCCGCCAAACACTTCCTCGGACGGCCTTGATCAACTTATGACGGCCTATGTGACGCCGTCAGCTACCACGGTATTTTATTCTTTGTGTCTTGACGCCGTCAAGAGTAATAGGTGACGCCTTCATGCACTGTTCCAGCATAGAAATTTGAGACTTTGCCGTTTTCTTCACTTTTATGCTCCAAAAACGTCCAAAATAACTTCTTTTCCAGAATTCACTCTCCAAACACCTAAAATCACAAAAGGAACGATTTAGGGCAATATTTGAACAAATAAAGTCGGATTCGGGCTTAAATGACCCCCTAAAAACGGATCATTTTTCGCCTCATCAGTATGACACTGACGGCTTGTCTCAGGTACATGACCAAAAAGCATGCCTAATACATGAAATAGCTTCACCCTCTGCTTCTGAATCAGATTTGGTGCAAGTTGTTCCATCTACATCATCTTCATCTTCTCAAACAGATGAACAAATAAGCACAGTTGTCATATTTGATGATGACACAGTTGTTTCATTTGATGATCCTATTGAGAATGATAAACATGATCATTTAGAACAACATGAACCATCATTTGATCCAGACCCTGACCTCATATTGTTATCTAAACAACTGAATGCTCAACAATTGCAAATCATAAAATGCAACGAGAAAAACAAAGCTTTAAAAGAAACAAATGAGGCTCTTGTAAGAGATATTGAGTGTTATAAAATTCAACTTTCAAATCAAGAAGACAAGATTAAATATGCAAAAAGTTTGAAAAAGCCTTTCAAGATTCTTACAACAAAGAGCAAGATCTTCAACACAAAATGCAAGATTTAATTGAGTAAAACGGGAAGTTGATTTCTAAATTCGAAAGTGAGAAGTGTGAATTGAAAATGCAAGTTGAACATCTTCAAACAGTACTTTCAAAAACTGAAACAGAATTGTCAAGTTGTAAAAAGGATTTTTGTGAACATAAAATACGAAAAAGGAAGTATATAGATGACTTACTCGGTGATATTGTTGATCTTGAAAAACAACTCAAAGAATTTCGTAACATTGTTTACAAACACGGGAACTCTGTCACAACAATACAGAAATTTACTTTAAAACCGAGACCCGATAAAGGATTTGCACTTGGCGATTACAATTCAATGTTTCTTCACACGGCATTCAAAGAAATTCCGAAAATTTACAGTATGGACCATTTGCTTGATAATACGATTGTGCGTGACGTTGTTTTTGATACTGAGGAAGAAGAAGAACTTGAAGACGAGAGTCGATCAAAAATGAGTTATGTTCAAAATTGGACACCATATGATTATTCAAAAGCTCCTCATATTTCTAAATCTTTTGTTACTCAAAAAGAATTACCTGAGAAATCATGGTATGCCACTGAGTCATATGTTTCATCCTCTAATGCGGCCCCTGTCCAAACTGTAGCACAAATAAATGGTCCTTTACCATCATCCGGTGAACTTACTCCGTTACCGAAAAAATGTCGTGTCTTAAATTATTTTAAAACTTTTATGGAAGACATCAAAATTTTGGAGGAAACAATTGAACGCAATTCTGAAATAAAAATTGAAACTTTTCAATCCACTTACGAGCGAGAAAAGAGAGATATTTTTCAAAAACAAATGTTGCCAATTGTCAAACACCTCCGTCTCTGTGCTACACGTTGGGATCAGGAACTTCAAAATGAGGTCAAAAATATGATAATTGTTTTCAACTCTACTGAAAATGAGATTTTGGTTCAAAAGCAAAGGAATAGAGTTTTAAAAAATGATGCTGATCGACTCTTAGAACAAGTTCTCAATGCTGATATTTTTTCTGTTATCATGAATGATCTCTATAAATCTGGTACTTCTATGCTTATGGATGATCTTTGTGTTGATAATAACTTGTTGAATGAGGAAATTGAGACACTGAAACAGGAAAATGATAAGCTGAGAATAACAAATGATGATGTGACAAAACAATTTTCAAAAGAAATTTGTCAGCTCAAACAAAGGCTTGAATGGTGTCAAGCTCAAAGTCTTGAAACGGAATTGAAACTTCAAAATCAAAATATTTCCAACTCTTGTCAACTTTGCAAAAACTATGAGTCTTTCAAAAGTCTGTGTCTCAAATACGAGAAAGAAATTGCGGATTTAAAAATTGAAAACGCCGAATGGCAACAAAACCGCGATGACATCAAATATTGCAATGGTTTACTTGAGTCTGATATTCAAGATAAAAATCACATCATCATCGATTTGAAAGAGAAAATTAAGCTACTTAAAAAAGGAAAGATTGTTGACACCACGGTGATAGCACCAGGAATGTATCAATTAGACAAAACTATTAAAGGAAATGTTGTTCAAAACACTAATGTTGATAACTCCACTTCTACAGGACTAGTCTCCACTAATAGCGTTAGCAGACCCAAGCGAAAAAGTAAAAAGAAGAATAGGCTCTGGCAACGTAAAAGAGGATCACTAGAAGCTCAAGAAGTAGAAGATCAACTTAGGAATTTGAATAAAACTCATGTTACATTAGATTTAGATTCTAATCTGGAAAATTGTAATCAAAATCTACATGTAACGAATAATGAACCTTTGAATGTTTCGAATATTAATGCATCTTGTGTGTTTTGTCGTAAAAGCGTATCATCTGGTGATCATACAAAATGTATAGCTAATTCTCTACTTAATCGTCATAAGAAACGTAGGACACGCATTCCTTTTAAGCCCATTACTGCCTCTAAGTCTATTTTAGGAAAGCCGCCTTCTACAGTTTCTAATGAAGTTGAAGTTACCCCCATAAGTGCAGAGAACAAATCTAGGAATCAACCAACCACTAGTGAATTCACCATTAAGAAAGCTCGAACTAGTTAGAATTGGCAACGTTGGTTACAACACAAACCAGACTTTAAATGGATTCCTAAATTGTTGAATACTTGTGCTTCTAACCAACAGGAACCCGCACTTTCATTGGGTTCCACCCTTACTTCTGTTCCATCCGTGTCTTCTTCTTGTGATGCAGGTGGTACAGATTGTTCTCTGGATTGTTGATAGCGGATGCACCCGACATATGACAGGCAATCTCAAACTGTTACACAACTTTGTCTCAAAGTTCAATGGCACTGTCAGATTCGGGAATGATCATTACGCTCTAATCATGGGATATGGTGACTATGTCAGTGGGAACATTGAAATCAGTCGTGTTTATTATGTGGAAGGCCTTGCACACAACCTTTTCTCTATTGGTCAATTTTGTGATGGGGATCTAGAAGTTGCATTTCGTGAGAAAACTTGCTTTGTTCGTGACTTACAAGGAAACGATCTAATGTCTGGCTCACGTGGTTCTAATCTTTATACAATATCAATGTCAGATATGATTGCTACATCTCCGATATGTCTTCTCTCCAAAGCAGAATCGACCAAATCTTGGTTATGGCACAAACGCCTTTCGCACTTGAATTTCAGAACTATGACTGACCTTGCTCGATATAAACTTGTTGATGGATTTCCAAGATTCCGTTTTACCAAAGATCACTTATGTCCAGCCTGTGAACAAGGAAAAAGTACTCGAGCTCATTTTCCTAATAAACCTGAGCATAGTACGAATCATGTGTTACAATTGCTTCATATGGATTTGTGTGGGCCAATGCGTGTTCAAAGTATCAACGGTAAACGCTACATTCTTGTAATTGTGGATGATTACTCCAGATGGACTTGGGTTTATTTCTTACGAAGTAAAGATCAGGCTCCTTCAATGATCATCACCTTTCTCACTAAAATTCAAGTTCAGCTACGCAATACGGTCCGAATAGTCAGAACTGACAATGGAACTGAATTTAAAAATCTGACACTTCGGTCATACTTCAAGAAAGTGGGAATTGAACATCAAACATCTATTCCTAGAAGCCCAGAACAGAATGGAGTTGTTGAAAGACGCAACAGAACGTTAGTGGAAGCTGCTAGAACAATGTTGATTAATGCTCAATTACCGGATTACTTATGGGCGGAAGCTGTTTCAACCGCATGTTATACACAAAACCGTTGCATGATCACTAAACGCCATCGCAAAACACCTTATCAAATTGTTCACAAGAGAAAACCGAACATCGATTACTTTCATGTATTTGGAGCACTTTGTTATCCGAAAAATGATCGTGATGATTTCGGTAAACTTAAAGCAAAGGCTGACATCGGAGTGTTCGTTGGATACTGTGAAAATTCTAAAGGTTTTCGGATATGGAATCGTCGAACAAGAGAAATTCAAGAAACCATTCACGCTAATTTTGATGAACTCACACAAATGGCTTCTGAGCAACATAGCTTAGGACCCGAATTCAACCGTCTTAACTCTCCGGCATCTTCGGCTGAATCATTGCCACTCAACCGCAAAGAATTAGAAACCTTGTTTGCTCCACTATTTGATGACACAATTGAATACCGTCCTACTGAGGTCTCACCTAATTCCGTTGCTCAACCTGAAAACATTCTAGTACCAGACTCACCTCAACAAACAACAACAAGTGTTGAGAGAGACGGTCGTCCAATTGCATCACCATCTACAGAAGAACAAACTGTTTCTAACTCCCGCCATTCAGCTGAAGACCCAACACCACAATCAGTTCCACAACCCGCAGAGCATGATCCTAATGCTTTCTTTAACCCGTTTGCACCGGCTCCTACCTTTCCTGACATAGCTGAGTCGTCTACACGCAATTTGGATCCTGCTAACATGCGAGATACTTATCAACTACACCCTTCAACACACAAATGGACTCGAGACCATCCACTAGTTCATATTATTGGCCATCCAGATCCACCTGTAATGACAAGACAACGACTTCACACTGATGGAGAAACTTGTATCTATGCACTCACAGTTTGTCACGAAGAACCTAAGAACATCAAAGAAGTAATGACTTATGACAACTGGATTGAATCTATGCAAGAGGAATTTCAGCAATTCATAAGATTAGAAGTCTAGGAATTAGTTGAATCTATGCTCCAATGGCTAGACATGAAGCTGTTCGAATCTTTCTGGCCTATGCTGCATACAGGAACATGGTTGTTTACCAAATGGATGTGAAAACTGCATTTCTTAATGGAGAACTCCGTGAAGAAGTATATGTGAGCCAACCAGACGGCTTCGTTGATCCTGAGCATCCTAATCACGTTTACCAACTCAAAAAGGCACTCTACGGACTTAAGCAAGCCCCACGGGGGTGGTATGACAAACTGTCCACTTTCTTGCTGGCCAATAAATTTTCTAAAGGATCGGTGGATCCAACACTATTTAAAAAAACCTACGGGGAGGACTTACTTGTTGTTCAAATATATGTCGATGACATTATTTTTGCCTCAACACAAAGAAGTTACTCTAATGATTTTGCAAAATTAATGAAAGATAATTTTGAAATGTCCATGATGGGTGAACTTTCGTTCTTTCTAGGACTACAAGTTCATCAATCACCCCGTGGAATTTTTATAAATCAGTCCAAATATGCTCTTGAAATTTTAAAGAAACATGGAATGATGTCTTGTGATACTTATAATACACCAATGGGCTATACCACAAAACTAGATGCTGATTTACATGGGATTCCAGTTGACCCTACCAAATACAGAAGTATGATTGGGTCCCTCATGTATCTCACAGCTAGTAGACCTGATATAGTATTTGCTGTCTACATGTGCTCTCGCTATCAGTCCAAACCAACTGAAAAACACCTCAGTGAGGTCAAAAGAATCCTTCGATACATAAAGGGAACCATTAACTTGGGAATCTGGTATCCGAAGGATTCTGGCTTTGAACTAATTGCTTTTTCAGATGCTGACCATGCAGGATATTTAGACACATGCAAAAGTACATCTGGTGGATTACAATTTCTCGGAGACAAACTTGTGTCATGGCAATCAAAGAAGCAGGACTGCACATCACTGTCGTCTACAGAATCTGAATATGTAGCCATGTCTGCTTGTTGTGCTCAAGTCATTTGGATGAGATCACAACTTAAGGATTATGGCTACCTATTCAACAAGATTCCTATCTACTGTGATTCCAAAAGTGAAATTGCTATCTCCTGCAACACAGTACATCATTGCAAATCCAAACACATCGATCTCCGATATCACTTCATCAAAGAGCATGTGGAAAAGGGTACCGTTGAACTTTATTTTGTTGGGACTGAGTACCAATTGGCGGACTTACTTACCAAATCCCTAGCACCATCAAGGTTTGCTAGTCTAGTTCACCAAATTGGTATGCGATGTTTGACTCCAGAAGATCTGGAAAAGTTTTTAAAACACAATTGATCGTCAAACATCAAAACTATCTTTGTAAAATAATTTTCTTTAAAAAAATGCAAGTATATCACTTCTCTTCAACATCTTGTCATTTTTTACAAGTGTTGAGGGGGAGATAAGCTCAAATGCTACACAATTTTTCTCAAATTGATATACTTGCATATTTTCTAATGATGCGGTTCTTCGGATATTGTGGAAGTCTAACGTTCATTCCCTCATCTCATCTCAATTAAGGTTTCACTTACAATGGCGGTTAGGAGTATATCTTTATGCTGCACTTGTTTGCCATTTAACATTAGGACTCAAAATGAATATCAATAGTTTAGGGACCAAAAGTGACAAAAATTCAAAAGTTTCAAAATAACTTAAACAAACAACCCGGTTTTTTTTAAAACAAAACCTCACAATTTCTAAAACCCTAAACCCTCTTTCGAAATCTACGGACCATATTCAAACGAGCAATCCGTGTTTGTGATCTACAATTTGTAAGTTTCTATATGATCCTTAGGGTATTACAAGGATAGGTTTTTGATTAATTACAAATCCAACGGTTGAATCTTAAGTTATGTCGATTTCTTGTTCTAGGGTTTCACGAAAATCGGAATCAACTAAAACATGTTAGATTAGGTTGTTTATCATAGGGCTTTTGTAATATAACATGTTATAAACATACCTGTAACAACTAATCTTAATCCATTTCATGTTTGCTTGATTTTCGAAACCTAGGGTTTAAGGTCGAATTGGGTGTTTTCGATTTAGGGTTTGTTTGATTAATTTTGTTGGTGGGATATGTTCCTTACTGTGTTTATGTCATCATGAATTGGTTTAATTGTGTCATCTCTCACGAATGCATGAAATTCGAATGGAAGGGTACCAAGATTTTGAAATCATTAAATTTGTGGTGTATACGTGATTCTGATTGTTGTTTTTCTATCCATACAACAGGCATCAATCTTTGGATAATCAAATTTCAAAAGAAAAGTACGTATGGACTAATTTCGAAAAAAAAATTCTTGTATAAGAGTTTTTTTTCGAAATCCCATTTTTTCGCAAACCATGTTTTCGCAATCAACTCAGTTTCGAAAACACTCTTATTGAGTGTTTGCGAAAGTTTCTCAAGTACCTTGTGTTTTTTCAAAAATCCTGATTTTCGAAAAATGCATAACTTTGGAAATCCTTCGCAAACACTAACTTAAGTGTGTTTGCGATAATGTTGTTTCAATGCACATACGTTTTTCGAAATCACATATGAGGAAAATCTTTCGCAATCACGCACTCTTGAATGTTTTGAGAAATATTTCACTTAAGTATGTTCTCGATAAAATTATTATCGAGAACACACTTGAAATATTTTTCGAAAATATTCATTAATACATATTTGCGAAAATCTTTTTCTTATGTCTGATTTTCGAGATCATAATAGTGTAACTTTTCGAAATCAAGTAAATTTTGCGAAATTATGATGATGGCTTGTTGAAATTTCGAATACATGTAAATTATGTCGTGTTTGTGGTGTAATCATCATTTGGTGTCACATGTAATGTTAATATGCTACTTGGATCAATTTTTGTGCTTAAGTGTGTACTCTAATTTTTTTTAAGATTGATCAATGTTCTTTAAGTATGCATCATACGTCACATCACACATAATAAAATGAACCATTCGTGCTTAATTGTATTAAGTAGATATCTATAACCAAACTCGAAACAGTGTTAACACGTAACAAATCTGGATGTTTGGTTTATGATTATACTTTTCAGATTAACATGGCTGAACACAACGAGAATGTCCCTGAACAATCTCTTCCATTACTCACCATGGATGACATCACTCCCGAAAACTACAATGTTACGATTGGCAACAACAATCCACGAGTTGATTTCGACAAATTGAGAATTACTAAGAACTCGTGCATGATTGTCAAAGATATTCTACTTGCATATCCATGCAAACATCTGCTCATCTGTTCTACTTCAGTTCCTTTATTCTACCTTCATCAGTTCTGGCTTACGGCTAAGGCTAATTTGGATGATGAATCTTTTACTGTTACATTGGATCGCCAAGTCTACACTATAAATCACGACGTTCTTCGTACAACCCTTCTCCTGCCTCAAACTGACAACGAATTTGCTCCAATACTACCTGAACTGGACCTTCTTGACTTCTTTATTGAGTTAGGATATGATGTTGATGATGACGTACCTCTAGTCAAACATTCCCGATTCAATGCCAAGAATATCCCTCAGCCCTGGAGAAAATTCTGTCTGTTGGTTGTAAGATCGATATCAGGAAGAAAAAGTGGTCATGAACATCCTAGGCTTGAACATTTGCAAACATTTTGGGGAATGGTGACTTTGACACCTATTGACTTTGCAGTTCCAATCATGAACGATATAGTCTATAGCATTTAAACCGATCGTGTGAAGACTATGATCCCGTTCACAAGATTCACCAAGCTTCTCATAGAACATTTCTGCAAAGACACACCAGAATTCATTAAGAGGATGGCTGATCCTAATGAGCCGAAGCACCTCTTCGAGGACGACTTCACCACCTCATTCATCAAGACGACCACTTCCTCTACCAAGATCAAAGGAATGAGGCTTCCTGAATACCTTCTTAATGACAGGATCAAGAAAAGTCTGAACTACAAATACTATGATAATGCCTACAAAGGGGTACAGGAAGAAGCGACTATTCAGACTCGTAGCAAAGGAGGTGTGAAGTCTGGGAGTACTACAAGCACCACTGGCTCACTTCAGACTAAGTCTAAGGCTGCTCCCAAGACAAAACCATCTACTAAACCAAAGACTTCCACCAAACCTAAACCAACATCCAAACCCAAATCTGCAACCAAGCCAAAGCAGAAGGTAACTCCAGAGTACATTCTTCGTGATGAACCTACACCTCCACCTTCTGACACCGAATCCGAGTTCGACACGGAATCTAAAGAAGAAGAACCAGATTATGAACTGAGAGTAAGAGCACCTGAAGAAAGATTCCCTGCAACAGAGATCGCTATACAACAAAGTCTAGAAACGTATGAAGAAGAGACAAGAAGAAGGAAAGGGATCACTATCAATGAGCCTCATGATGATGATGAAGACGAACCAATCGTTGAACAGTTGGTCGATAAACGCAAACTGAAAAGTATAGTTGTCGACACACGAGCTGAAGAAAAGCAACTTCGCAAAGAACAAAGGAAAGCAATTCTCGAAAGCCGACTTATGTCTCAACCTCTAACACCACCACCTATCGATCAGTCAGAACATGAAGGAGCTACGAGCAGCATGATTCCTCCCGTTGTGTCCACTACGTTAGAATCAGCTCCACAGCCTGATGACACCGTTAAAGATACAGTCGATATAGAAGATGTCAATATGACTGAGACTGCTAATGTAGAAGAGAATGTTGGCGGACAAGAGAATATTGCTACGGATCAGGAACATGAATACCTCATTACTCCAGAGTTTTTTGCACGAGAAGCAGAGGAAGCAGAGGAACGTCGAAGAAAAGAAAACGAAGAGAAGAACGCGTTCGACACCAACATATTTCTTAAGTCATCTTCTCAGCAGACTTCCTCTGTACAACCTCCACCTCCTCAAGACTCTCCACCAAAGGATCCGACTCCTCCTGCTTCTTCTTCAAACTCTCACAACGAGTCATCATCCGAATCATCACCTGAGCATTCATCTCCCACACCTTCCGAAACCGCTTCAAAGCAGCATTCAATCAATGAACCGAAACAACCAGTTGATCTTCAGGAGCAAGTCAACAAACTTACCAACATGGTTACCAGTCTCGCCAAACAAGTTGAAGATTTTCAGGAGTCAAAGCAGCTGATCGATAAGTTCTTGCACTCTGATTACACAGGATTTATTAAGACCGTCACACAAGACTTTCTCACTGAAAATCTAGTTGAGATGATCTCTCCTGAAGTAGCAAACCTACTTGAACCTATCAAGGATAACTTAGATCACAGAATCAGAAGCGTTGTTATAAAAATGTTGTCAACAACACCATTCACGCTTCACACTGCAAAAGCTTCTACTACAGCTCCTGAATTATCCTTCAATGAAATGCTTGCTAAACTCTTCGACAACGTTGCCTCCAAAATCACACAGACAACTGAAGAAAAAGCACTTATGGATGCTATGGCAGCTTACATAGCCAAAGAGTCATGCAAAGATGCAGCTGGAACCCTGAAAAGGTCAAGAAAAGATGACGACCCTGACCCAAACTCAAAAGGCAAGAAACCTAAGTCTGGAACCGGTCCCTCATCCTCTCTACAACCGCAAAAGGACTCCACTCCTCCTGGAAATCAACTACACCCCTTAGCTACCAGTAAAGGTCCAACTGAAGAGGAAGATACTTTCATGGAACCTACTGATAACTACCAGGGTCAACCTGACACTGATTACCGTCCTTCACCTATTCCTGATTCTCATGTTGGACCATCGTCGCCATCCAAGACTAAAGACAAAGATGCTACATCTAAGTCTAAGAAATCAAAGAAGAAAAGACATCATTCATGGCTCGACAATGATGACACTCCTCAAAATGATTGGTTGACAGAAATGGTTCAAGCTCAACCTCCTCTCGAAGAAGAAGAACCCCTTCCTGGTAACACTCTATAGTTCACCCAAGTCATAATGAAGGATCTTCAGATCAACAAACTCACTAAGACGGAGCTTAGAAGAATCAATAGGGATGCACAAGAATTCCTTAAGTCCAGATCTGGAAACAAAGTGGAATACGAATATCATATGCAGATTATAGCCAGTGCAATGTCTGCCGAGTTTGACTGGCTAAATCCTGAAATGAATATCGACCTCAGTTCCAAAAACCATGAAAAGCCTTACTTCACTGACTGGACAAAACCATTACCGTTGACAGGATTTCCAGATAAACCCAAGTTACCCTACAGCTACTTCTTCAACAAAGATCTTAGTAACATCCAACTCACCCAAGAGAAACCCAAGAAGAAATATGCTTCCTCACTCACAATCTCAGTACCTGTCGCAAGATACGAAATTCCTGCTATTGAAGAAACTACTCGTGTTTTCAGCAACTCCATCGTTGCTTATGACAGAGATGCTCTACACGGGATTCAACACTGGCCAGAACGTCGTCGTCTCGGTTATACCAGCAGATTAGAAGAAAAATCATTGGAAAATGTGAAGCATAAATCTAAGATCATCGCTATCTTGGAGATTCAAGAGTCACAATGGTTCAACTACATATTCATGCGTGAGATTGTGGTTAAACGACAAGACGAAAAGAAGTACAAGTTCTCCGAAGCAGATTTTCCAGACCTTAATCTTAATGACATCGAAGACATGTATCTCGAAAAGGTTCAAGGAAAAATGCATGGATTCGACAGAGAAGTTCAGTACAACTTCATGGCGTCACTACTTCTATTCATCTGACGATTGATAGTTCAAGAAAGAGTGGAAGATCTTCAGCTTGGAGTGGAAAGTTACCAACAAAAGATCAATTTGACAAAGCCGCAATTCAGATTTGATGGTATCTATCAAATGTCACAATTTACTCTCATCCAAGACCCTGCATTTGGTTTCACCTACATCAACAGCAAAAAGCTACAAAGCTTCATGAGGTTCGATGAGATACACAAATTCTGTGATGTTACACTCAAATCCGTTTGTGATGGGCTGGTCAAAAGGTTGAATGATGATCGCCGAAAGATAGCAAAGGGGGAACAACCTAGATGGAAATCCAGCTCAAGAAGACAAGTTCGTAACTTTGTCTTAAAGATTGAAGAAAGGTTATTTCGACGGGAACAGATCAGACGACTGGAAAGTTATATCGGTGTCAGACCATCGTTTCCTATCAGAAACTTCGTAAGACCAGAACCTAAGTTCACTGACTTTGATGCTCCACTTCCAGACGAAGACTAACTTGGTACATTTGATCATTCATTTCTCAATATCAATTGTTTCATTTGATTGAATTTCACAATGGCTTGTGCACGTATTTCAGTGTACAACCCGATCTTGTAAATAAAGGACCCTGAGGTACGCTTCAGTGCCTCAATCCTAATATAAGGAGCGAAGGCTTCTTACTTTTGAGTAGAATTAATCAAATGTTTATGAATTTTTCATAATTCTGCTCAAAAGGACAAGTATTTCACCTCAATAAGACCTAATCACTTGTTGAGGGGGAGCACTTGTCAAAACAAAATACTTTGCTCTAAATCAAAGTTCTTGGTGAATCTCCCCATAAGACTCAAAAGGCATATTTAATCTAAAAGATTATCAAAAACATCATTTTATATGCTATTTTTTAGGGGGAGAAAATGAGAAGGTGATTAAAATATACGAAGTCAAAGCTTAAAAGTTGTATCATGTACGAGCTAGACTCAGTATTGACCCAGGAATTGACGAGACAATAAAAGTTAGTAATATCGAAAAGACTTATCCTTGACGGGTAATAACATCAAGTTAGTTACTAGGGCTAGTTGTCACCTAAAAGCTGACAATGCATCTCTTTAACTAACCACGTAAGCGTGTCTCGAAAAGGATTTGTCTTAGTAGAAAAGTACCATCTCGAGAAACTTTTTGTGGACTTGATTAGGCCGGGTAATAACTTCAAGCTAGCTTTAACTAGTGATGTAAGCGTATCTCGAATCAGTCTTGTTCACGGAAAGTGGATCAATTCAAAATGATTGCTCCTCCCGCATGTGCAAATTTATTAAACACTTATGAGCACATGTGCAGGGGGAGCCCTTCTAAAGTGTACACAAAACTCTCAAAGTGTTAAACAAAACATTTGATTATCACAAACACTTTGAGAGATTTTCAATCAAAGGTTTCTTGGATACTGTCGGAGTTATAAGGTGATTAAGATAGGAATAACCGTCCTATGATCCGCCAGAGCCGGAGGGATCTACCCAAGGACATCTCCCATAGTTAGAATTAGAAGTCCTTAGGTATGATACGAAAAAAAAAAGAGAAAAAGAATGAAAGAGAAAGAAGGAGTTGAAGAATTAAAAAGAAAAGTAAATAAAAGGGTGAAAAGAAATAGCCCTCCATATGTTCAACTTTAGGGCAGACACCGGGTTCAATACGTATGCTACTGGTTGTTGCAAAAGACAACACCGGTATTGAAGACAAAGTCGTCATGGACCCAGTGACGCAATGCACTAAACCTTCTTAACCACTCAAGTTCTCTTAAAAGGACTTGTTTCATTCTCACGGGGAACCAGCGTAACCTATCGACCTATCTCTTAGAGACGGTTGATATTGAAGCAGGAGACCCCTCCCTAGTCTCTGCATAGGAAACCTAAGTGTGCACTTATAGAGTCTAGAGCCTTGAGATACATCAAAGATCTCTTAGGAACACTTAGTATTTCTACAACTGGTGTTCCACATCAATGGACACCAGCTGTAAACTATCAAATCCTTCGCAGATCCTAGCAATCTGCCGAGAACGTTTATGAGAGGATTACTTATGTGTTTCTCAATGATTGAACAGAAATCCTGCCAGGGTCAACATCAAACAGCCCTGACAGCAGGTCACTTCGGTAACCCCACAAGGGTTACGCTTAGTGTTTGCGGTGGTTCCATAGCAGTCTACAGTCGTGGAGTGATCCCCAGTGACTCACCCAGACATTGAGCTACTTAGTAGGTCTCGTAAGCTCCTTCGGGAGTATCTGATATGGGAACGGCCTGGATAAGGATTAGAGGGGGTCTTCACAATATGCTGTTGATGAACTCTATATCCTTATCTGTAAGTACCGGATATTTATTGCTAACTGGTTACTTGCAGGTACCTCACTTCCATGATGGTAGATTCCAACATGCTCATACATACATCTTGAAGCATTACAAAGCTCCCCCAAAGATCTTAGCACCACAAAGTTCAAAGAAAGATTCTACGTCAATAAAGAAGAATCTACAAAGTATAAAGACTTAAAGATCTCAGTATATGAAAAGGAACTTCGTGCACGTGAAAATATAAGACCGAAGATGTATGAGTATGTTGGAATGAAGGAACAACCACCATAGACGCAGGAGTGACGAATGGCAGACTACTTCATGACACAATCACTACATCATCACTAAATAACAAAGACATAGAGCAAAGTACATCCATTATCATTCAATCATATTTGAAGACGTCTAAAGCTATGAAAATCAAAGATTAAGACGAAGACGTCAAGCAACCATGATGACCGACCCTTAGGGGGAGATTGTTGGAACCAAAGTTTTACTATTTTATCAAGTCTCGGTCATTTGTAATAATATTAGGTTGCTTAGTTATTATTTACTTTCATTTACATTTTGTATTAAGTTTACTGGGCTTAAGTTATCAAATCCATGGGCCCTATAGCCCACACGAATTGGTAAGAGGAAGGAGAGGGAGTGTTGCCCTAGCTCCTTCCCTATATATAGCAAGCTTAGGCCATTTGTAAACTAGGTTGGTTATTTGAATATATTGGTGAAACTCTTGCACTTATATTTCTCTAATTCTTATAATCACCCAATCTCTTTTCTCATCTCATTTCTATCATTATTATGCTTGTGTTTACAAAATGGTGACCTAACAAAAGGATTGAAATGCAAGAGGATATTGTTGCTATAACAATGGAGAAGAAGCAGTTTGTTCATGAATTGACTTGCACAAAGTCAAAATTGTAATTGTATGATAGACTGTTTCTTATTTTGATTGGGATTTTAATAATCTTTTGTGTTGTATTTGGAATGAAAGTAAGAAGCTGATTTACGTTCCTGATGACTAGCAGGTTTAGTATTTAATAGTTGTAATGTATTAAGTAGGCTAATGTAATAGACTTTGACTTCATAAAGTCAATCTTTTGTAAGGCAATGAAAATTTTGCAATTTTCAATGGTATAAACACTTGCAATTGGTTGTCCAGTATATGCAGTTTGTCTTTATCATGTTTAACATAAATATGACTATTAGCAAGTCATGGTAATGCATTAAAGGTGAAAATTGACTTTAGAAAGTCGAAGTACATAGTTCCTAAGGGTTACAATAGTTGTATTTAAGGGCATGTAAGCCATAGAGAAAGCACCAACATCCAAAGTCTTGAACATACAACTAACCCATTCTTTTTTCCTTTCCCTTTTGAACAATCTTTGGGAATTTTGGGAGCAAATGGTTTGATACCAAGGTCTTTACAAGTATGAGCATTGGGAAGGGCTAGAACCTTACTCCTGGCATCAAATGCTTATTTGGCACACTGTTTTGGAGTTAGATTCTTTCTATCATCCTCCTTTGTTGAGCTTGAACCAATATAACCTTTTGGAAATTAGTCTTCCCATGATATAGTTAGTAGCTCAACCCATTCTGCATATGAAGAACTTGATTCACTGGTTGAAATGCAGATGATTTCTGCACACAAAAAAATGCAAAGACGGTCAAAGATAAATATTTCTTGTTGGAACTCATTGGTTCAGTCTATGCAAAGACAGTCAATGTGGATGGGGTGGTTTGTGTTTGTAAGGTGTGCATCCATTTTATAGAGGAGATGTGTACGGTAGTTAGGTGTTTGAATACTCTAAAAGTAGTCAATGTGCAGGCAATAGTTTTGACAAAAATAGTGTATACAAAGATTCTCAATGTGCAGGCATGTGATGGTAAAAGTGCAGGCAACAGACAGTGTGCAAGATGAGAAAAAAAATGAGTAAATGTTTAGATTCTCAATTCATAGAGTGAATATGACTATTACATAGTCATTTTAATGCATTAATCTTAAAAGTTGACTTTTCAAAGTCAAATGAGATAGTTCATAATGGACCTTCCATCATACCAAACATACACATAAGTTACTAGTGTTTGATTGCCCAAAATAATACACAAAACATGGCAATCTTAAGTTACTTAGCATCCTAACATAGTTAACTGCATACTTGCAAGTTTTTTATTGCCAAAAATAATACACAAAATATGGCAATCTAAAGTTAATAAAATACTTAATCCAACTGCATTGCTTGGTCCTGTGAGCTTCCTTCACCATGAACCTTTTTTGTCAACTTTTTTGTAGGATTCTCTGGCTTGGTACCCTTCTTGCTTGAGCAGGAATGACAACTTGTCTTGGTTGATTTGGTTGGATTGCTTGAGTCGGATTTTCTTGACTTGCTTGAGTTGGAGTTGCCTAACTTGCTTAATTTGGAAATGCTTGTCTTGCTTCACTTGCTTGACTAGATCCACTTGCTTGACCAACCCTTTCCTCACCAAACCAATAGGCAAACCCCCTTTTAGTATTATGTTGTTGCCCTAATCTCCTTTATGCACTACTTGTTGCAAACTGAACTCCACCAACCTTTTTGATGCACTTTGATGTTGTGGATTATGGATACCTAGAATATCAGGTCCCCTAATACGACTTTCAACACTGCCACCACTTCCACTACCACTTAAACCTGCTTGCCTAACACCCCCACTTCCAAATGAACCTCTAACATTGGCATCCACAACTGAACCTGTATCACCCCTAATTGAACCTTTATCGCCCCCAATTGAACCTCTAGCATCCCCAACTGAACCCCTTACACCCCCAACAGTATGTGACACATCAAATGAACTAGGTGGTGGGACATGGTCACTAGCAGGCTCAACATGGTCACTATCATTGGCATCATTCTTACTTGGCCTACCAACCTTTCTTTTTTGCTTAACTGGTTTTTCAATTGTTGGTTCCTTACATTCCTTTTTGTTATGTCATACTTTAAAACAATTTTGACAAGTCATGGAAACACTTACCTTTAACACTTTTGTAGAGCTCCCACCTTCACCCTTTGCCCTTATTCTTTTCTTTCTTGGCCTTCCTGGCATTTTCTTAGGCTTTGGAGGTAACACTTTTGAGTATTGACTTTGGTCAGGTCAAAAGTCAATACCACCAATTGGACTAAGATAGTTGTGGTAAGTTGCATAATAAAGCTCCTTCCTGAACCAATTTGGTACATATTCTTCAGGTAACCTGTTTAGCTTGAAAATAGCAGCTGTAGCATGAACACATGGCAGCCCAGATAACTGCCACATCCTGCAAGAACATGTCTTTTCATCAACTTTGACTTTGAAGGAGTAACTCCCATTTCTGACCTTAAATGCATTGCCCCCTATTGGTTTGACATGCCAAAACCTATAAAGTTTACAAGAATTAGTATTCAACATGGCAGTGTTAAGTAAGATATAGTTTATGTAATAAAAACATACCTTATATCATCCATTAACAAATCAACTCTCTTCTTAATTGATGGACATATACCATCAGTCCATTTTACATATATTTTCCTCGTAGTTTTCATCCTTTCAAGCACAATCACCCTAATAGCTTCCAACATTGTTAATATAGGTTTGTCTCTCACAGTAACCAACATTGAGTTAAAGCACTAAACCCATTTTCTACTGCCTCAGATTCTCTGTCCAACTCAAAAAAATCCCCTAGACCATGTTTTAGGATTTTTTTTTTCCATCAAGTATTTATGGGCATTAGGGTTTGCAGCCTTGATTTTTTCTATGATTTTATTAAAGAATTATGGGTATGAAGCTTTAGAGGCTGACCAAAACAAATTCCTAAACTCTAGACCACTGTATTGTTTCCTAAAGTTCTCATATATATGTCTAGCAACTTTCACCATTTGGCATGTCCAAATCATCACCTACCTACTCTAAGAACCAACACCAAGTATCTTTATTCTCTACACTTACCACAACCCAAGCAATAGGGTAAATGTGGTTATTGCCATATCTTCCTATTGCACTAAATGTCTCACCTTGATTTGGTCTATTTTTAAAAACATCCATCTAAAGCAACCACTCTTCTACAACCCCTTTTAAACCTTTCCTTTAATCACCTAAGACAGACATAGAACCTATAAAAAACAGTGGACCCTTCATCATTGTGTGTAACTCCTAGTTTAACTGTTGACCTAGGGTTGCTATCCAGTAACTCCTTGCCATATGATCTTAATAAGGAATAATGTTCTTCAATAGTTTTTTCAAATTCTATCAGTGCCCATGACTTGGCAGCTCTACACTGATTAAGACTGACAGTGCACTTATACTTCTTCTTTATTAGTTCAGAAATGTCTACAAGCTTAATTTCTGGATTTTTCCTAATTTTCTCACCAAACTGTTTGCCAATCCATTTATAGTCAACTAATGAGCCAAACTGAAAGTTTCTTATGTAAGAATCTTTAGGTTTCAAAGATAAAACCTGAAAGGTTCTCTCAGCAATCATCCATCTAGCATATAACCTAAGACTACACCTAGGCACATCCTCTTTAATCTCACTAGGAACCTGAATTGTTTTCTTTGTTTATCTTTCTCAGGGTCTTTTAACTTACCTGGTGGTCTTTGCCTACACACACTAATAAGCTTGTCTGTAGCACTCCTTTCATACCAGATGGAGTAGCCATTGGCCAAATCATAGTATTTTAAGCTTTCTTTCAACTTGGCCGCAGTTTCAAACTTTTGACCAACTTGTCAAGGAATTAAGTGATTAGCAGTCATATTAATATAATGCAGTACACAGTGACACTATAATTTAAAAAGTAGGTTATTGGGGCTTGCATCCTCCAATGTGTGCTCTCATCATGTGTAGGATATATGTCTTGAGTTGCTTGTACACCCAAAAATGGGTCTTGTATGTTTCCATCAGAATCCACATCATTCATCTTTATCAACAAATCATCAATGAACTCATCATGCTCAACAAAGACTTCACTTCTGTCAACACCTCTAGCTCTACTATTACTAGGATTAACATCCATATCTGGAATTGATGTAGCTCTGGTCTTTTCCCTACTTTGTTGATATAAATAAATGACTAAAAACGTTATTCATATCTTTCGATATCTTTATGTTTTGATGATCACAAAACGAAAACACATCAAACCAAAAATCATGACATAAACAAGTATTTAGTAGTAAATAATCACTTTCACCATCTAATCACTTAAGGTATGAATAAATATTGTGTTTAATGCATTATAAGATCAAAGGGGTATTTAATTAACTAATACAAAGATTAGTTAATGATATAAACATATTGTATATTTTTGAAAAACACTTTTGGTAATAAAGAAAAATGTTTTAATCATATTAAATATATGATTTCAAATTTTTAACCAAAATCAGTTAGTTTTTCAACAAATAAACCTTCCCCACTAAAAGACAAGTTTTCTGGCCGTTACAGCTGGGCGGCCCCCTTAATTATAAGGGGCGGTCCCCTTAATTTTAAGGGGGCCGACCTTGATTTAAGGGGACCGGCCACGCTCCTCTGTCAGAATTTGTTGCCTATAAATACCACATTAAATCTGGAATTTTTCTCACCTTTTTGCACTAAAAACTTTCTGATTCAAACCTCCATTTCAATCTTAAAAATCCTTTGATCATATAATTCATAAGCCTTTGTTTCCAAGTGATCCAAAGCCTCATTCATTCAAGTGCAAAGAGAAGATTACTTCCATTTATCAAGACTAGGAGTATAACAACTTAGTATCATCTTGCTATCTAAGTTGTTTGATCATTTCATCTTGTCTATCATTCATTCTTTGGTGAATATAGTGAATACATTGGTTAGTTAGATTTAGATATCGGATCTAGATTTATTGAAGGTGTGAAGTAGTATTAGAAGTGAAGAATTAGAGGTAGATAGGATTAGTGATAGAAGAAATAAGTAGTGGTAGTATATTGAAGTGGAGATAGTTGTGAAGACAAAGAAGTTGAAGCTTTGAAGTTGAGAAGACCTTGAAGCCTAGAAGTTGTGAAGTAGTATATATCTTGGAGTAGTGGTTAGGACTTAGTAGTGAAGGTGTGAAGAAACAAGTGGCGTGAAGAAAAAGAGTTAGGAAGTAGTAAGTTGTGAAGAAGCTAGGAGCAAAGTAGTAAGTTTTGAAGAAGCTAGGAGCGAAGTAGAAAGTTGTGAAGAAGCTAGGAGTGAAGTAGAAAGGTGTGAGGAAGAATTGGTGTGAAGTAGATTGGTGTGAAGAAGTTGTGTAGAAGTTGTGACAAAGTTGTGGTGTGTAATTTAGTGTGTAAGGTTTTCTCCGCCATAAGGGAGGTTTTTGATCTAGTGAAGAAAACTCTCAAGTAGGTGACTCGGGGAGTGGAGTAGGGTAAGGAAGGTGTCCTTGTAGCCGAACCACTATAAATCCTTTGTCTCTCGGTTTAATCTTTCCATCTCTCACATTTTGATTAGCTACTTGCTAGCATTTCATACATAGTTATAATTGCTTGTGTTGTGCATATATTGATTTCACATAAAGATCAAACTAAAATTCATTCATAACATTAATTTTACAAAAACAAACCAAGTACATAAACTTATACATATATATATACTTATATATGATATATGAGATTGCAAATCCTCTTTCAACATTATATATATATATAAGTAGTGTTTATACAAAATCGTAAATAAACTAGTATCTATATTTTTGCATTAAAGAGTTTTGAAAACTTACGTCTATTCTTTAGAAGCTATATTTTATAAAACAAATAGAACGAAAAAGACGTAAAACTATTCAACCCCCCTTCTAGTTTTCCACAATTGGTATCAAGAGCCACGTGTAGCAAGATTTTTAAAATATATTGTATTTTAAAACTTGTAACGATCTATGGAATTTGAAAAATATCTAGAAGGGGAATTTACGCAAAAACCACCATTATTTGAAAATGACCATTTTTTTGAATGGAAAAATAAATTTGAAAATTATGTGAAATCAATAGATCTTGATCTTTGGCATATCATTTCAATTGGTGATCTTAAACCAGCCAAAATAGATTTTGAAAATCAATATAATAATCTTCAAACCAAGATTGATAAAAATACTAAAGTTAAATTACTTATTTTCAAAAGTCTACCAAGAGTTAAAAATGAAAGATTATTCTTTTGTAAAACGGCAAATGATATTTGGAAATGTTTTTTAAAGTTTCACCAAGAGAAATGTAAAACCAAAGATAATAAACTTGATGTTGCACAAGAATTAGTCACTCTAGAAAATTTAATATATAAATATTTAGTTGAAATAAACACATGTACTACTAGTTCAAATGTGATCATTGAAGGTAGCAATAACGAAGAAGATGATGAAAATATGGCTTGTGAGAATATTCAAACAAATACGAATACTAATATTGATGGCAAGGACTACATGTTTCAAGATCTAAGCAAAACTACAAAGAAAACATGGAGTGACATGGACGATGAAATTGATCACCGTATAGCATGTGAAGAATGTACAACTACAAATGAGGTACAATCTAAAACTAAACATTTTTGCTATGATCAATTTATATTAGAATTCTCAAAATTGGAAAACAACTTTAAACATTTTTGCAACATTGACTCAAAAATTATTCTTAAAAATAAATCTTCAATATCCATTGAAAGCAATTTTGAAAAGGAAATAATTTTAGAAGATAAAATGTCTAGACTTGAAAGTAATATTGAAATTGATCTTAAATGTAAATATTGTCAAGACTACAAACATGAAATTAAAATGTAAAATGAAAAAGCAAAAATATTAGCCAAATTCGAAAATAGTTCTAGATCTTTAAAATATTTACTTAACATTCAAAAGTTATTTTATGATAAAACCGGTTTAGGATTTACTGAAAATGATTCTTTAAAAAATATATCAAAGCAAATAAAATTTGTTAAATCTAGTGGAGAAATTTAGAATTAATATTACTCACATTCATTGTTTACTACTCTTGTCAAGAAAGTCATTGTTTGTTAGTTAAAACAAACTATTGATGAACTCTTGTACTTCTCGGCGACATCCTCATCATATGCATTCAAATAAAATGGATGTTCTCTACTAACATCTCGGACCCATAAGAATCTGGGTACCAAGCTCTTTGTCATGTTTAGGTAATTAACGAACGAAGGGATTACTACTTTTTGGATCGCTCTCTTCGCTTTCTTTCATTTGATGACTATTGGTTCCTATTACTCTATTTCACATTCTACACACGATGTGCCTATGACGTTGTTGCGGTCATATATTGTTTTTGGCGGTTTGTTCTTTACTTTTGGAGCATTGATCTTATGGTGTGTTCGTTACTACGTCAAGACGAAGGATTCTTGTATCACCATTCTTGATCTACACGACTTGTGATGATTGGTGTGATCGATTTAGTATTTCGGATCAAGCCTCCTTGATCTTTATTGCGTTGGGATTTTACTTTGATTTTTCAACATGCTTTGGGAAAACTTTAAAGATGTCTTCTATTACTCTCATGCCCACTCTTAATGAAAAGCTGGACCTGAGGTAAGTTTTCTTTTCAAAAACTTGTCAATATTACATTATATTAGAGTATGCTTTAATTAGTATATTAATATGATTTAATTTACAAGTTGCCATGCTTTTGGATCATTAATACTAATATATGTATATATGATATTAGGATTATTAACCCTCTTGCTGTTAAGTCTATTATCATTTCTCTTATTCTTCATTTATATTGAAAATCATATATGATCTATAGTAGAATACTTATCATTTAAGCTATATGACCTTACTACTTGCGTTAATAGATGTGCTATAATTAAGACTTGTTAGTAACTTAATATTATAATGTGCTTCGTATACATATGTCTATATTGTATCCATAGATGATTTACTTTGTTCCTCTCTATCTCATTGCATTTAAATCATAAATATCTACCATCTTTCTTCCATATATTTAGTTGCCATTAGAAATGATTATATGTGACAATGGGCTTAATTGATTCTCTTGAGTATAATAAGTTTTTCTTTCAAATCCTTCACTTGAAATTTCTTGTTTTCAAAATTAAAACATCTTATTTAAAACCTCTCTCTTTGAATAATAATCTTTCAAATATTTACATATCTTTTCTTCAAACAACATGTTTAACTATAAGCTACCATAACTTTATTTTAATCAAAATCATGATCGATTTTTTTTATATGAAGCAAAACTCAATTTACTAAATTCTAATGCACACTTGAATTTATTTCGAAGCATTTTTGAATAAAACTAAAAACGTTTTACCTAAAACATATTTGATTATCTCACATGTGTCATACACTTCTATGGAAATGACATTCACAATTTAATCAAATCATTTCATGAGAATCATGGTTTGCTCATATGGATCTTGTTTGTAACAAGACTTGAAGTCCATATAATCATATCTTCCTACTTGTTATTTGTAAGCACTCATCAATATGTTTGCACTAGCCTACATATTATCATTTTCATATAGTTGCATACTTAACTAGTTTGCTTTATTGCTTCCTTGATTGCCTATCTTAATTGATCAATTAGTAGATTGCATGATTATTAGAAATTAATTGTCTACTTTACTTATTTCTATAACACTCTCTACATTCATGAATAGTATGCCCTATATTGTCTCAAAGAGTTGAACTTGCTTGAATCTAAATCCAAAAACACAACCTTTTTGAAAATTTTCTTCCAAAAACCCATTTCTGGCATTTTGGGAATCAGCAGATGGGCGGCCCCCTTAATTTTAAGGGGACCGGCCCCTAATTAAGGGGACCGACCATCTGATGGTCGGGGATACTGTTTTCTTTATCACTTTTTGACCCATTTCACCCTGTGCTTCTCAAAATTCACAAACATATTTTGTCCCATACTATCCCTCAAAATTTACCTTCTTAAACCACATTTCTCATACACTATAAAAACCCTCTTCCCATCATTAATGCCATCACACCCAAACATGTCATCTCCCAACAACCAAAAACCAAAGATTTCAAGAACTGCAAGGATCTCCGTCAAACCCGTTTGGAGGAGGAAACTTGATTATTGTCATAACTCAAGTGATGTTGTTCCAAGTCAACCAACAACTAAACCTCAAACCCACACTAATGACTCATATCACAACCTATCATCCACTCATGCCCTCATTAATGCTTCTTCTTATGATGAGCATGCTCAATCCCAAAACAACAATCCCAATCTCTCAATCAATACTTCACATGTTGCTCATTCAACAAAAACATCACCCACTCATGAAGAACCTCTTCCACCCATTTCATGTTTTCATGACTACCCAAGCTCAACCATGTCTCCACCACCAAGAGTACCACCACCACATCCTATAACTTCACATGCCACTCCTTTGTTGCATGTTCAAACCTTCACCCAAGACAACTATCATGTTCTACCACCATCACCTTTCTTCGAACACTTGAAGTTCGTTGAGGAGCTAAAAGAGGCTCATGAGCTTAGTGCTCTTTTAGCATTACATCTTGCTCAACGCAATTTGGATCCACCTCAATCAAGCTCACCATCATCACCACACAACATCAACCAAATTGAGAAACATGTTAACAATTGTCCTTGTTGCATCTTCTCCAACAACAAACCAATGCATTGAATAAGCACTTTACTTGGATTGAGTATCTTCTTACTAGATCTCAACAAACATCATCACTTGAACAACATCAAAACCCTCAATCAACAAACCCAATTTCAAATCCACAACCTTCAAGCTCCACATCTCCAAACTCACCAACATCCATGCAACCAAAAGTTTACCTCCACTAAACCACCAAACATTTTATATGCTTATGTTTCTCATTTTCAAATAAAACTCCTCAACCATTTTGGGATTCAAGAAAGTTTGGTGACACTTCTTGTTGGCACATTAGGATGCTCTACTTAGTTTAGTATTCTATCTTTATGGCCTATGTAACAATGATTATGGGTTGATATAATCATTTTCTATTAATGAATGATTTAATATGTGTTTCTAATTTTCTTTTGCCATGCTTATTATTAGTGGGTATTATGCTATATGTGTTTGCTTGTGCTATGCTTGTGCTTCTAATATTTTTCTTGCAAGAATTCCAATACTCGAACCCTTGGTGCCCTCAAACGAGGGGGAGCATACATCAAGGGGGAGCTTTCCTTTTATTGGTTTAAACCTTTTTGATTCTACAAAAAGGGGGAGAAGTGAATATAAACTCACTAAATACTTGTCTAAAAATTAATTTTTGGATTTAATGAGTTTAGGTTTTGTAATCATCAAAAAGGGGGAGATTGTTGATATAAATAAATGACTAAAAACGTTATTCATATCTTTCGATATCTTTATCTTTTGATGATCACAAAACGAAAACACATTAAACCAAAAATCATGACGTAAACAAGTATTTAGTAATAAATAATCACTTTCACCATCTAATCATTTAAGGTATGAATAAACATTGTGTTTAATGCATTATAAGATCAAAGGGGTATTTAATTAACTAATACAAAGTTTATTTAATTATATAAACATATTATATATTTTTGAAAAACACTTTTGGTAATAAAGAAAAATGTTTTAATCATACTAAATATATGATTTCAAAATTTTAACCAAAATCAGTTAGCTTTTCACTAAATAAACTTTCTCCACTAAAAGACAAGTTTTTTGGCCGTTACAGCTGGGCGGCCCCTTTAATTAAAAGGGGCGGTCCCCTTAATTTTAAGGGGGCCGGCCTTGATTTAAGGGGGCCGGCCACGCTCCTCTGTCAGAATTTGTTGCCTATAAATACCACATTAAATCTGGAATTTTTCTCACCTTTTTGCACTAAAAACTTTCTGATAACCTCCATTTCAATCTTAAAAATCCTTTGATCATATAATTCATAAGCCTTTGTTTCCAAGTGATCCAAAGCCTCATTCATTCAAGTGCAAAGAGAAGAGTACTTCCATTTATCAAGACTAGGAGTATTACAACTTAGTATCATCTTGCTATCTAAGTTGTTTGATCATTTCATCTTGTATATCATTCATTCTTTGGTGAATATAGTGAATACATTGGTTAGTTAGATTTAGATATAGGATCTAGATTTATTGAAGGTGTGAAGTAGTACTAGAAGTGAAGAATTAGAGGTGGATAGGATTAGTGATAGAAGAAATAAGTAGTGGTAGTATATTGAAGTAGAGATAGTTGTGAAGACAAAGAAGTTGAAGCTTTGAAATTGAGAAGACCTTGAAGCCTAGAGGTTGTGAAGTAGTATATATCTTGGAGTAGTGGTTAGGACTTAGTAGTGAAGGTGTGAAGAAACAAGTGGCGTGAAGAAAAAGAGTTAGGAAGTAGTAAGTTGTGAAGAAGCTAGGAGCGAAGTAGTAAGTTGTGAAGAAGCTAGGAGCGAAGTAGAGAGTTATGAAGAAGCTAGGAGTGAAGTAGAAAAGTGTGAGGAAGAATTGGTGTGAAGTAGATTGGTGTGAAGAAGTTGTGATTGTGTTGTGACAAAGTTGTGGTGTGTAATTTGGTGTGTAAGGTTTTCTCCGCCATAAGGGAGGTTTTTGATCTAGTGAAGAAAACTCTCGAGTAGGTGACTCGGGGACTGGAGTAGGGCAAGGAAGGTGTCATTGTAGCCGAACCACTATAAATCCTTTGTCTCTCGGTTTGGTCTTTCCATCTCTCACTTTTTGATCAGTTACTTGCTAGCATTTCATACATAGTTATAATTGCTTGTGTTGTGCATATATTGATTTCACATAAAGATCAAACTAAAATTCATTCATAACATTAATTTTACAAAAATAAACCAAGTACATAAACTTATACATATATATATACTTATATATGATATATGGGATTGCAAATCCTCTTTCAACATTATATATATATAAGTAGTGTTTATACAAAATCGTAAATAAACTAATATCTATATTTTTGCATTAAAGAGTTTTGAAAACTTACGTCTATTCTTTAGAAGCTAAATTTTATAAAACAAATAAAACAAAAAAGACGTAAAACTATTCAACCCCCCCCCCCCCCCTTCTAGTTTTCCACATACTTGCTTTCCTAGTTATGTGCTCATTTAGTTCTTCTTCACAAGCACTTAAATAGTCAACTGACTTGTCAGAATAATCACTATCATCATTGTCACTCTCTTGTAGCATACCATTATTTCTAAAATCATTGTCATCAAAATCACTAACACTTGCAGATGCATTTGTTGTTGCCACAGCCAAATCACTAACACTTGCCTTACCCTTATCACTAACACTTGCCTTACCCTTATCACTTACACTTTCCTTGCCCTTACCCTTATCACTAGCGGTAGCAATACCTATATCTTCTTCAGCCTCATGCTCAGCCTAATGCAACATTTCTTCATTAGTAAATTCATTACAATATTGCTTTTGGGGTGTTGATGTATACTTAGAAGTAGGTGTACCAGGGTCATGAATAGCTAAATAATTGGAAAAGTCAAGGTTAGTGTGGTCTATGTAAACTTCCAATTTTCCAAACAACCTTGAAAGATCATACATTCTATTGCATTCCCAAACACTGTCTAATTTTACTAAACCCTTTATCTAAATCACTATGTGGCATTTTATAGTACAGACCAAATACATGTGCACAATCAGTATACTTCTTCACGTATTCTATCAAATCTTTGACTGAAAGCCTAGCAATATACACGTTCAAAATTACTCCATCCTCATACACACATCTAACTAAATACCATTTGGTCCAGGTATCACCATTCTATCAAAGACACAATTGCAAATTAGGGTTAGTAAAACAATCATTAAAAATAGTAACTAGGGTTTGGAATAATTGAGAAAATCACTTAAATTAAACGTATAATATGTTAACATACCTTAGCAAGCACCCAAATTGAAAAAACAGTGGTTGATTTTAGCATGAATCGATAATTAGGGTGTGGAGAATTTGGGAAAGTGTGTGTTCGTATATGGATTTGGGAAAAGGAACAAAGAAATGAAAGTATTATAAAAATGAAAATAACGAAAAACGGGGTCAAATAACGGTATTTTTTAATAATATAACGGAGTCAACGAGGTCCACCTTGCCAACTCAACTAATATCCTTGCCACGTGGGTTGAGTACACAGCAAATATTAGTAAGTTTAGACCTAACTTAGCAAAATTAAAAGTTTGATACACAACTCAGTAAAATGTGGCAAGTTGGATGCATTTAAAAGTCATTATCCCATGAATTTAAGTGATAAGATTCAAAAGATCTTTTTGGTTAAAAAAAATACGTGATTGTCTGTTTAAAACAGTTTTAAAAAAAAATGCATAACAATTCCCACCCATAATGGAGTGGATTATGTGCCTACAAAAACTCTTTACACTTTTCTATTTATTTTCTTTTCTCTCTTTACTACTCGCAAACATGTAAAATAATACTCTATCCATCTCGAAATAAATGTCCAGGTTTTTATTTTAAGATAACCCTGAAAAAATGTCCATTGATGATATTTAATTGATTGATAGCGCACTTAGAGCACACATTATCATGTCTTCAATCTTGCGTTATAGCCTACGTGAAGGTAAGTTAACGTGAGTTATGATCAAGTTATGATACTGCCCTCCTCAAGTTATGGTTGAGTTATAACTTTGCGTTATCATGGTAACGTTGATTTATTGTTGCTAGTGGACAAAAAAGTGATGTTTATGTATGTGTAGTTTGTAACTAGTTAAATTAAAGTAGGTCCCAAAATGTAGTGTTATTGTTGTGTTATGATTAGGGGTGTTTTTTGTGAATTAATGATATGGGCCCAAGTATTGAGGAATTGGCCATCATGTTTCTGAAGGCCAAAGATCGCGTGACAAAATGACCCTCACTAAAATGGGCATAACTGTTGAAATGTTAAAGCTGATGTGGCGCTAAGTTATGACATAACCTGAAGTCATGGTATCAAGTGCTCTAAAACTTTGTATAATTTAAAAATGAATATTTATTGGTGATGAGGCGAAAAATGATCCGTTTTTAGGGGGTCATTTAAGCCCGAATCTGAATTTATTTGATCAAATATTGCCCTAAATTATTCCTTTTGTGATTTTAGGTACTTTGGGAGTGAAATCTGGAAAAGGAAGCAATTCGGACGTTTTTGGAGCATAAAAGTGAAGAAAACGCCAAAGTCTTAATTTTCCATGCTGGGAACAGTGCATGACGGCGTCAAGAGGAGTTTCCTGACGGCGTCAAGAGTAAAATTCCATGACGACCCAGAAGAGTTTTGACGGCGTCATGAAGGTAGGGCGTCAAGAGTTAAAGTCGTGACGGCCTGGAAATGTATTGTTCTTGACGGCGTCAAATGTAGATCTAGGCAGTCCGAGGATTGTTTTGGCGGCGAGGTGACGGCGTCACCTATTTGGTCTTGACGCCGTCAGACCCCTTTTCCTATATATAGTTTTCTAATTTTTCACATTTAAAAGGAGAAGTTTTGGGAGAAACCCTAAGTACGATTTTGGTGTAACTTTACAGGTTTTTCAAGGGTTCCAACCCCTTGATACCTTGCATGATTAATCAAGATAAGTGTTCTTCTAATTCAATCAATATGTCTATGTGTTGGTTGTCTATATCATGTTCTTGTCTTAATTCTATCATGCTAGGCTAGATCTATCTTGTGTTTGCTTAGATCTAATGAAACCTAGATATTGATTATGTGTTGATTACTTGTTTATTCTTGTTTTGGATGAATGATTTATATGTTAGGCTTAAGAAAACTGGCAGATCTCCAATTGGTAACATGCTTGAACGTCTTAAGAAACACGAACCAACGCGCACTAGGTCTTTATTGGTTGTATTTAATGCATGAGCCACTGTTTACAATCCCTATAGTTGTGCTGGGCATGGTGTAGGAGGAGATAAGAGCTCATAGAATTGGGGAGTTATGTGTGCCACCCCATGAATGGTATTAAGGAATACGATCCGTCATCCTTGCAATTATAACAAGTAATTAACGTGTAAAAGATATCTAGGGAGTAGTGAAATCTAAGTAAACACATTTTCTCCAATTACTGCTCACAACTTTAGTATAAATTAGTTTACTTTCATTTCTAGTATTTTATTTTGATTGCATCTTAGTATTGGGTTAGTTGAATAGCAACTAATTCCGCCCACTCTTCCAAAACCCGAGATTTTTACTTGCTTTCCATAAAATATAAAAACACAAAAATAATCATCCCTCACCTTTAGAACTAGTATTTAGGCTTTCTAATCCTAGCGACACTATTCCTAAGCTGAACGATCAATCCCCCGGTACTTGTCACTATACTATACTACAACGATCAGGTACACTGCCTGGTGAGGGTTGTAAGCTTCTCGAGATCCCTCGAGAGGTAAAGCCTGTTGCGATTCCCACGCATCAATTGGGTTGATCATCACTCATGTGTGCAACAGGTAAGTTCATGCAGCAAGGGACGATATTTTTCTAAAATTTACATTTTCCACCCTTCAAAATGTTAAACTATACATGATAAACCCTTTGCTATACTACAACAGAAGCTAAGTTTTGTGATGTTTTAAGCCTATTTATTACTTTCTTCGTCTCAAAATTATTGTTCATATTTCTTTTTTGGGATGTATCAAAATAATTGTTCACTTTATTTTTTAATTAAACTAGGGAATAAAGTAAGAGAATATTTTCTTTGAGTTGCTGAAAACTAAAGCGACCTCATTTTTATTAAACTTTGTGATTTATCTCTCATCACAATAATTTTGATACTGATATATTAATGAAAACATGCTAAACAAACACACCCGAAGTCAAAACCATTCAACAGTCAACACTATCGATCAATATAAAAATAAAACACACATCCAAACAACCCCCAATTGCCATTCAATCAAACATCTCCCCATATTTCAAGCTCAGATCAACTCACCATAATCTACCACCAATGGCTTATTCAACTCTCATTCATCCATATTCATCACCATTACCAGCACTTTATAAAACCCAAGTACTATTGAAATCAGTTCCTCAACTGGGTCTGTCTTCTTTTTCTACTTGGAATGGACTTAAGTCAAATGGGTTTTCAGTTTCATTAAAATCTTTAAAATTTGGTAAGTTTTTATCAAGTTTTAGTGTAGTTAGTTCTAAGTCAAACTTAAGGAGTTTGAAATGTAAAAAGATGTAAGCTTTTGTTATGAATGTGATACTAAATTTGTTTAATTTGTAGTTGTTTTTTATTAGGTTGATTAGTGGTTGGTGGAATTAGTACGAAACTGTGAAATGGTTATTAGATATGAGGTTGGAATGTTACTTAGTTTGACTTAAAAAGTCAAAATGTTAGACTTAAAAATGAATTGGGTTTGTCTTATTTTTCCACTTGGATGGATTCAGGTAAAATGGGTTTTCAGTTTCATTAGAATCTTTAAAATTTGGTAAAAAAATATTAAGTTTTATGAAGTTTGTGCTAAGTCAAAGTTTGGACTTTTGAAATGTATAAAGATGTAAGCTTTTATTATGCAATTTTATGCCAACTTTATTTAATTTGTAGTACTTGTTTTGTATTTGATTAGTGATAGGTGGAATTAGTGGGAAAATAGGATATGGATGTTAAGTTTGAGGTTGAAATGCTACTTAGTTTGACTCTTAAAAGTCAAAATGGTTATGTGGTTGACTTAAAAAATGGATTTTTTTTTTTTATTTGGTTTTGCAGAAAAGATGAGGAAAAATGGAAGGAAAGGTGTGTTTGCATCTTTGTTTGGAGTGGGAGCTCCAGAAGCTTTAGTGATTGGAGTGGTTGCGTTGTTGGTTTTTGGTCCCAAAGGTCTTGCCGAGGTATTTCAACTTCGCTTAGAAACCGTAACTAGTGATCCTTTTTTTGTGTGCATATTGATTGAATCATGGGTGATTCTTAATTGTCGAAAATGTGATTGACATATATAGTAGTTGTATGTGATGTTGCCACACTTGCAAGCACATTATACTAATTTAACTACTTTAATTGCACTTAGTACATGAGTTGAATGTTTGTGGAACCTTTAAAAAAAGGCTACATAATTTATCCAGTTGTAACTTTATATGTGTATACAAGGGTTTAACATGGTGTTTGGATGTGATTAAAATGAAGTTGCAATGGTTTCTTTTGTATGTTTAAGTGAAAGTGCTTATGATTGTTTTGGGTGAAAATAATTAGATTTATAGGAATATTCATGAAGAGAAAGGTGGGAGTTCTTGTATCTTCAACTTTGATCAACTAATCATCCGATTCTAATTCTAAAAGTTGATATGATCACTTTGAACAGGCACATCCAAACACCCCAAAATCTTGTTATCTATTTTATATATTTGGAATTAGTAGCAATGTCTGGTCACTTAAAAGTTAAAGGATTCAAGGAAGAATGTGTAGACATGTATCTCTATCAGACCTTTCTTGGTACCGCGAGCTTAACTTTCGTCAGTTCTTGCCTATTGGCCTGCGGAGCATTGGTCTTGGGTTCTTAAAATTTCTCAAAGGGAGTTAGAAACACTGGTATCTACCCTGAAATATTTGTAGTGCCAATGTATATTGAAGAATGATAATCTATGTTCTACTGCGTCCAATATTTTATTATCAGTGCATACCTAGTTAAGAATATATAAACCACTTCGATCACCCAAATCCCCTAATATATAATGTCAATCATATTCCTTCATTTGCCAATTAATGTGCAGTTCATGCTGATGGTAGTTTTCATACTGCAAACTCCACGTGACATGTGCTTTACAATACAATTTATAAAGTTTAATGTGTTTTCCATGAACTTTGAAGATTATGCCGCGGAAACTTTCCATTTCTTTGACCTCAAAAGTCAATCTTATTTTCATATTTATATATATATATATATATATATATATATATATATATATATATATATATATATATATATATATGGAATGGAATGACACGTAAAATACTCATAGTTTCTCTTTGATTATTCATTTTTTATTGACTTAACCGCTTCCAATTGCAGATTGCTAAAAATCTTGGAAAAACTTTGCGGACATTTCAACCGACGATTAGGGAACTTCAGGCAATGCATACAACCATAAATGTCGATATTAAAGTATCATGCTATAATTACCTGCATGTTTAAAATAACTGGGTGCTATTGATTATTCATTTTTATAGGAAGTTTCGAGGGAATTCAAGAGCACTCTTGAAAAAGAAATTGGTCTTGATGAGCTTAAAAACCCATCACAGCTCAACACAGCCACCATACCTACCTTGTCCTCAACCCCTTTATCTGTTGCCACTCCTGAAAAGACTTCGGCAATACCCACGGAAACTGCCACTGCTGCCACCACAGAGGTCCCTCAAGCGACTACGACACCTCTGGCTTCCACCAACGATGACTCTCTACCAGCGTTCCCTGCAGCCATAAGTGAGGATTCTCTGGCGGCAGCAACAACTCCTGCTGCCACCACGACAATCGACCCTAGTAAGTACCATATACCATGAAATTCTTCGCTATTCTCACTAGTGGTAGCAAACCGGAGGGGTTGGTTGACAAATTTGAGTCAAAAAGGGTAGTTGTTTAGTACGTGTTTATAAGGAGTACACCCACACATTTTTTACTCATCATTATAATGCTATAAATAATTTATGCGGTGATTATGATCAGAAAGACAATACCATGACAACAGTAATATGAGGTTTTTTTTAAAAGAAAAGTGATTTATGAGGTTTTTGTGCATTTTAATACATTTTGGATGGTTTGTGACCCGTTGGACCCAAATGGACTCATGTGTATCTGAGTGACTCGCAAAATCTAACCTCTTCGGCATAACTGATGGCAGGTTCTGTTCAAGACGTTGCAGTTAGCTCAGAAGTTGGAACCGTGGTTTGAGACACAGGATAGATTTGAACTTTGACTAGCACAGGATAGAAACGTATTAGCTTCTTACATGTTTGTGTCAAGCAGACAAAATTAGTTTTGGGACGAGGTTTATATGGGTATGAAATAAAAATCCTCTCCTTCTAGTTACATATTGTAAGGGGTTGTCTTAGTTCTCAAAAGATGTTTGGGTAAAAGCCATATATTAGCAACGTACTTTCACGAAATTTCAAATCTAGGTAACAAACTTTGTTTATTACTAATCTAGTCATTGAAACCGGCTAATTTGTGACGATATAGTAAATATGACATGCTGAATATGGAAAATGACTGACACGTCATCAATTAACGACCGTTAGTGGCATATTTTTTCATCGTTAGTCCTTTTTACTAACGACCGTTAGTCCTTTAACGGAAATTCGAAATTAGAAAGTGTTTGTTCATGCAATCTATACTTGTGTTCATTTGTAAAATATCTCCACTAAAACCGCTAGATCGATCATCATGGTCACTTCAAATCTCTCCTCAGATTCCTAATTTCGCTATGAACTTGCCTAGTGCGGGATCCATTACCAACACAGATTGACCCCAAACTAATGCAAACCCAAGTCCTTTCAATCTGCGTGTTACCCAAGCTAATCTCCCGAGTTCCGAATAATCTCCAAAGTTGATTAGTCAATCGTGTCATACTCTTTTCCAAAATCCAGCATTAGTTCTCCCCTTTATTTTCTTGAACACATTAGTTTTTTACAACCTTATACTAGTAACTAATTGCTAACTAATAAATACATACTAAAAATATTAAACATTATACGAGACGTAAATTTACAAACTAGCAGTATAGTTTATGCCAACTGATCCATTTGACGTTTCAACCCTTGAATCCTTTGATCGACTTTTCTATTTCTTTTTGCGTAAAACTGTACTATAGCTTAGGTCACGTTTGAGTACGACTTAATTGTTATAATTGACAAAATTACTTAATCTATTAAGTCGGAAAAAGTTTGTTTGTTTTAAACTTAATCCGGAAGTACAACTTACCATAAAAAATTCATGAGAACGTTGCTTTTTTTCATTAAGTCATTGATTTATTCATAATTATGATGATTTGGACACATTCTGATACGATCCGTTTAGGTTGTATCGAGATAGAGCACTACTTCAAACGGGTGCGAGCTCCTTAAGAATATTAGAGAAGAGAAGAGAATTATTTGTTTGACATCATTATGATTTCATTCATTATTATGGCTCGGTATTTATAACCTTACAATGATAATAACATTTAACCTGACAATGACAATGACAATGACAATGGGTTTAGCCCACGACAAACACGACCTAACAATTAAGATAAATAAAGATAACTTAGCCCACGACATAATCCTTATGCCATACGGGACTAGACACGACCCAATCGGTCGTAACATTCCCCTCTCCTTCAAAGTCACCTTGTCCTCAAGGTGTTGCTTCAAAATCTCGCCTCACGTGATTTCAGGATCCCACATTTTTACTTGTAGTTCACCCTCTTTTGGATTATAATGAAACGGCATAAAATACATCAAAAAGTGTTGCCATGGTTGTCCGTATTTTGCATGTCTGGTGTCCAAATTCAACCCGCCATATACAACTTCATTCTGTCCAACTTCAATGACAACATAAGACTTTGATTTCATCCATACGAAAGGCACCTCTACTCTTTTCTTTCTCTTTTTATTAGCATCCCAACATTCCAATCCCAAAGTAGACCCCTTACTTTTATTAAGATTTGTGCTCACTTTTTTCTGTAATTGTTGTGTTTCGTTTAAATGCAACTGTTGTGCTTGACTCAACATAATAAAGTGGTAACAAATAGCCCAAATCATCATAACATGGTGCATACTAAGTTGTTTTTGTGGGTACCTTAGTGGTTTCCAGTGGAGGTGGTTTAACAGTAGTTTTAGGTGATGTTAGCAGCAAAGGTGAGCTAACAACAGATGTAGAACATTGGTATTGCGTACCGCCATTGGTACTAGCAGCTCTGGAAACAATAGAAGCCATACTTTGATCTTCCAATCATGCCTTTGTGACACGAGCCAACGAAAACGCATCCCTAAGAGACGTTGGTTTTGCAACCAACAACTCTCATTGTAGAAATAGTTTATGACCGGATATATAAAAAGATATGAGCAAAGTATCCTAGATACCCGTAACCCTATTCATGAGTTTTTCAAACTCACGTTGGTACTCCTCAACGGTACCGAGTTGTAGCAGCTTCGACAAAGCCCCCTGCGGATCTTCATATTTGGAAGGCCCAAAACGGTTCTTAACACTCTCCTCAAATCGTTCCCAATAGGTGATCAACCTATTCTTTGACATCCAACGAAACCATTACGCAGCTGCGCCTTCGAGGTTAAAACCCACAATCCACAAACGTTGATCCGCGGGTGTGTTAAGTAATGCAAAGTATTATGTAATGGTGAAAATCCATCTATCCGGATCATCCCTTGCAAATTTGGGAACATCCAAACGCATTGATCGTGGCATAAATAACCCATGATCGCCACCACCTCCAGCCCGGTTCTGCAAGAGTTCCCGAGTTGCCTATAACTCGGCTCGTAAGGCATCAATTTCTTCCTGGAAAACCGCGGCTTGTTGCTGTGCGAGCTGTTGTACCGCGTCGGCCTGCTCTTTAAGCCGCAACTGAACAGTGTTTTCATCCATGGATAATGAAAACTTCACTTGAACACTATCCAATTGAACAACGAACAGTACTCCGGGATGAACAGTAAATTCCAGCGATGAACAGTGCTCGATGAACAATAGTTTTTTTTTTTTTTTTTTTTTTTTTTTTTTTTTTTTTTTTTTTTTTTTTTAAACCCTAGAATCATTCGGCTCTTTAGTTCGACTCTCAATGAAAGCACCAGTTGATACGACCCATTGAGGTTGTATCGAGATAGGGCACCACTTCAAGCGGGTGCGAGCTGCTTAAGAATATTAGAGAAGAGAATATAATTCTTTGTTTGACATAACTATGATTTCATTCATTATTGTAACAATTCACATTTTCGGATTACTATTCATTTTTACTATTCACTATTCACTCTCAAAGTTTTTATTTCACATTCTCGTGAGATAAATTATTTTCATGATAAAATAAAAGTTTGACGCTCATCGGATCATTTTCACAAAAGCTATTAAGAAACTTTACGTTTGGCTTAAACGTCGTTTAAACACCCTACGTATAACGAAAACCAACTGCGCCAATTTTCCTCGCATCAGATTAATGTTTAGTACACTCATGATCAATTAGAGAAATTTTGATAATTAAGTTTAAATGTTACCAAATTGACTATGTGCCGTACAAAACAAAAATTTGCGTTTAAACACTTTTACTTATCTGTAACCTTAGCCTATACCTGCACCACATTTTCTAAGATGTTTAGAAGCTTTTATATTTTTGGAAAAGTCAACATATTTTTCCCCTCCTTTGACCATAAAATCATTCCTTAATTTTTAACACTTACGGTCTTAGGTTTAAAGAATATTTAACACCAACCGACACGATACTAAGCCCAAGCTAGACATTATAGATCATTTTAATCCATTATTATCCTATTAGAAAAGTTACATTTTACTTTTATCCATTTTACGCAACTTTCGTACGTTTTACGTTTAACGCGTTTTAAACCTACGTTTCCGGTGTTATCAGCATTTTCACGACCCATTAAACTTGTCACTCATTTTTATAAGTTAAATATGAGTGTATTGACAAGTTTAATCATTTTTACAAGTTTCATATTTTTACAATACCCGGTTTTACGTTTCGTGACTTAACAACTTACAGTTAGCGATTATCGGGACTAAACTACCTCCGTAAAAGCAAGATAATATCAAAAATCATATCTAGTCATCCAAGATAAGATGTGAACGAAATTCTTGGCTAAAGTCATCAAGCCATGTGGCTTGTGATAAGCCTTGATGAGTTTTGATCATTACATGTGTAAAACTTCCTAAATATCATAATATTTGCACCTCCTCATTGCACCTTCCTAACACCTAGCACCTCCTCAAGGCCCTATATAACCCTCCTCCCCCTCTTCTTGCCTTCCCATAACATAAGCTCAAACACTTTCATTAGTTAGTTTCCAACTTCAAGTATTTCAACTAGTTTCAAGCTCCAAGTGAACTCCATCTCAAACAATTGCAAGTTTATGTGATCTACTTGAATTGAAATACATTCAAGTCACTAAACACCTCATCACCAATCCTTCAAGAATACAAGAGTGTAGAAGAGTTGCTAAAGTGTGGAAAGCTTGCTCAATCAAAGTCCTAATCCTTGTTCTTAACTTCCTTTCTTTAGAAAGCCTAAAATTGTAAGAAACCCTAATACACTTTCTTGCTCAATATCATTTTCATGCTTATTATATTTCATTCATTCTATATATGGTCTTTGTGTTATGTTCATGATGTATAAAAACTATTAAAACAAGTTATGGAAACTAAATGTTAACTTATGTTAAGTAAACAAGAAAACTAGTGACATATATTGTGAAATTCGACCAAAATAGTATAACCATGATATTGGAAAATCACATATTGTGGTATAGGACTTAACAAGGAAAACATAGCAATTTGAATTACCTAAAATGAGTATATGAGTCAAAAGATATGGCTAATAGAAATTTCCAAAACTTTGCGGCAAAACTGTCACAGAAGTTTCTGTGACAGAACTAAAACACGCAAAAAGAGGCTTTTCTGCTCCGTTTCATTAAAAAGTTAAAACACGAAAGTTGTCCAGAATGATGTTTTCTTCAAAAACTCAGGAGCACGGGTCCAGAAAACCCATAATGAATGATATATTTTTTTTTTTAAATTCTTAACAGCCCTTTTAAATACCCAAATGACTATGAAATGGTTATGGCTAAGTAAAACCAAGAGGTCTAATGACCTTAAAGCCGAGACCACAACCATGGCTAAGGCCAAGGATGAGTCTCAAGACCATGGTAGCAATGACCAAAGTCACGGCTAAGAACCATATAACTTTCTAAGTCGAAAACATGAACTAAAGTGTTATTTGTAACATAATCATCCAATTTGAATCTACTCCATCAAATGACCATGAGACTTTGCTAGTAATATCCATTCTAGGCATAATAAACTCATTGAAAATAACAATCTTCATTTAAAATAAACTTTCCTAAGTTTATTCAACTATTCGGACATGTAACTTTTAAAGATCAAAAACTTATATTTTCTAACAAATACTAAAACACTAGGGAGCTTTATGTGAGGGGTTCCATTTGGGTAAACGGATCGACAAGTTGCTGGATTTACGAATTAAAGTGTCCTAGCTCCTCGAACGCGGCCCGAACGGTAGTAAGAGATATACAAACTATACATGTTTCATAAACCACTTTTATTCAAAGACTTACACTATATACTAAGTACTACATCATGAACAATATGCAAGACATATATAGGCAATTCTTCGTATTCTTTGACATTACTCCAAACCTAAGTCACAACGTTCTATTATAGGTTGCTCTTAGAGACCTTCGCGATTCGACTACCATTTTCATTTCTCACTACATAACTCAAGGTGAGTTCATAGCCCCACTTTCCATTACTTAATCGTTTTATAAACCCTTGGGGGGAATAAATGCTATTATTTTTCAACCGAACACAATGATTTTCAATTGTATGCTTGCCTGATTGTTTTATTGTCACTAAGTACCATCCTTGCCAATCCAAGACCCCTTATCATGAACCATTTAATCACTAGTAATAGTGAGCGCGAGTATTGTGAATAGGCCTATTGGGATTGACGAATCCCATTTGGATTGACTACGTTCAAACAAATGCGCTATATTTGAGATTTAGGTATGACGGCAAAGTACTTACTGGGGTAACTCCACCGATTGATATTGGTACTCGTTAATGTTTTGGTGTCATGAGCTTAGTATAATAATATATGTTTTGTTCTCAAAATCATTGGTGTGAGTCTAATTAACCCACACTACAAACATATTGTGTTCATCCATTTAATAAACTCTATGAATTTCACTCAACCTTTGTGTTGACAGTTTTAAGCATGTATTTTAGGTCCATAATGATCGAGGCTGACACGGAGGAGCACGGATATTCAAGAGGGCTATAAATTTTATTATCATTCGAAAACTCATTTTATGTAAATTGTAAACATGGAATCATCTGGGACCTCATTTTGTAATCTCTGATATTTATATAATTTGAATGATAAATCTTTTAAAATGACTCAATTAGAGATCGTTTTCTATTATTATTACTGTTGTGCCGTCGAGTAACATCCAGTTTGAATTCCGTTGCGTATCACGAAATTGGGGGTGTTACAATTATTATGGCTTGGTATTTTTAACCTTACAATGATAACATTTAACCTAACAATGACAATGACAATGGGCTTAGCCCACGACAAACACGACCTTACAATTAAGATAAATAAAGATAACTTAGCGCACGACATAATCCTTATGCCATACGGGACTAGACACGACCCAAGCGGTCGTAACATATTCAAAATACGAAACAAACAAAAACCATTATTTGAGTCATGTTTAATTAAGAGATAACTTAATGCAGACACCCTAAGTTTTATTACTTAATATTTTCAGTCATGTTTCTCTATTAAGTCACAACCAAACAGTTTTCATATGACTTAATGAATTTAAATTTTTTCATATTAAGTCAGTTAAGTCGAATTCAAACATCAACTTAATTTCAAATTAAAACAAACAAGCTCTTAGACTCCTAAATTTTATTGTTTTTATTTAAATTTGTGCATTTTAGTTTAATCTTCAGAGTAAACTGCAAAAAATGTCCCTAAACTTTGCGATTTTTACGAGAAATGTCCTCATGTTGAAAAATTGCGAGAAATGTCCCCAACCTTTGCGATTTTTGCAAGAATGTCCCGTTAACGGTTACTGTAGTTGCAAATTCACGCTTTTTGCTAACGCTCGTTACTAAATCCCGTTAGTTACACCTCATATGCGTTGCACGTGAGGGTACTTTCGTTAATTCATTGCTCCCGCCTTTAACACCCACGTGCTATCACCCCAGGCACGATAATTGACGAGGAAATTTTTTGCAAATAAACATAGTCGTGTATAACACGATCAAATCACACACACAAACACGTTCTATCTTCTTTCAACCAACCAAGTCACACACCCACAAAACACATACCATGGTAGTGGTTTCCCCACTTTGGCAGATTCGAACTCCTGAGTTTCCGACCCATGAGCTTGGTTCTATTTACGGTAAGCTTAAATGTTTTAAGTTGTCATTTGTTTTTCTTATTCGAACATGCATGTATACATTGTAGGATATGTGATTTTCATACTTTTAAGTTGTTATTTGTTTTTCTAACCAGATTCTAATGGCACACTGTTCTCTCTGAAAATCCACCACAATGGGCTATTCATAAATCCACCAAACTGAAGATATTGGTTCGGACATATAGCCTAAGTTGACCTGATTGATGTTGACTATTTCTGCATTCAGGAGTTTGTTGGGATGTTACACGCGCTAGAATTAGGGGATGATAGTATATTGTTCTCATATTTTAGGATCCCTGAGGAATCTTTGGATCATGGGTTGGTCCCATTGATGAGTGTGGAAGATTGCTTATGTCGATTATAGATATAGCAAGTTTTAATTAAGTTTCCCGTTTGATGAAAGGTCACTTGAGGACAAATGACAGTTGAACTTCCGGAGTCATATTCCTTGATGAGATTTGAATTAAAAATTACGTTTATATTTTTTGTTTTATAATGCTTGATTATCAAAATGTTTTTTGTTTGTTTTTTTAGAGAAAATTTTAAAACTATTTAAACTAATTAAAATCAACTATTTTAACTATTAAAAAGTAGACTACAACTAATGACGATAAAATTAAGCTAAGAATATGATAATAAAAGATATGCTCGTCAAGTGTGGTGAAAAAATCATTAAGTGTGAAAATTATTTTAAGCCAATTTAATTAATACCCGTCAAAATAAATTATTCTCTCACAACGTTGGTTTATTTTAAAACAATTATTTTATTGGTAAAAATTATTAGATCAAAATAATCAATTGTCCTAATGGCTTTTGCCCATTAAAATAACCAACTAAGTTAATCCAAAAACATTCCGGAAACTATTAATCAACAACCTTTGATACCCGTTTAAAAAGGAATATTTTCTCACAACATTGTTTTATTTTGGAAACACTTCTTTTTATCTAGGTAATATTTACTTGGTTTATATAGTTAGTTACCTTAACGGCTTTTTGCCCGTTAAAATTACTAAAAATCAAACCAAGTAAACCAAAGGTTATCAATCAATAATTTATAAGTTTCACACTTAATTTCACAAATCATCACCACTTAACAAGCCAATCTATTGAACTTTCCACCTTAACTTCGTACTCAATGGTGTTACAAGTAACCATGACCGACTATGTAGGGTAGGACCATTAAGAAATTTTAGAAAATTTGTCGGCAATGATTATATATAAAGAGATGTGTCTGTAACTGACACTAAACACCGCCAAAACTGAGCGCTTTCTGGTTCATAATTGTGAAATTCCTCCTCATCCTCGTTCTAGCAAGTTACATAAAAGATGTCCTTGCCTTCTTCTACAAAGTGTATGTAACTAACAGCCCATGGCGTGATGTTGTGCATAACAAAGTCATTCCACCTAGGTCCCTCTAACACATACGCAAACTTTGACACCCTCTTAACCCTGACTTTCCACCTCACGCCGGTACAATTTACTAGGAAAATAGAATTATGCAGTTGCTGTATGTTAAAATTAAATTTTAAACATTATGAATTTCTTAAAAACTTGTGTCTTACTGAAATAACACTTAAATTCATATGTATGGTGTTAACTTACAAACTCATCCAAAACATCAATAGCATTGTCCACCACGCACACAAATTAACTGCCATACATTTTTACTGCATTAACGATTAAGATTAACACAAATAATGTTTGAATGAAATAAAAATAATTAAATATTCTTACATGGTATGTGTGTTGTTTGATTTTGCATGCCTGCTAAGTTTCGATGGTATGTGTGTTGTGGGAGTGTGGTTTGATCAGTCGAAAGAAGATAGAATGTGTTTGTGTGTGTGATTTGATCGTGTTATACATGAGTATGTTTACTTGCAAAAAATGTCATCATCGATTATCGTGCATGGGAAGTAGTTCATGGGTTAAAATGGCGGGAAAAGTGAATTGATGATAGTACCCTCACGTGCAACGTACATGAGGGCTAACTAACGGGATTTAGTAACGAGTGTTAGCAAAAATCGTGAACTTGCAACTATAGTAACCACGGGCCGTTCTTGCAAAACTCGCAAAGGTTAGGGATATTTTTCACAATTTTTCAAAAATGGGGACATTTCTCACAAAAATCGTAAAGTTTAGGGACATTTTTTGCAGTTTACTCTTAATTTTATTATATTTTGAGATTTTTGTAAGGGAAAAAAAATATGAAAATGGTCGTATTTGACCATTTACTTTACACCAAAGAAGTATTTTAATTTTGTAAATGGTCATACCTTCTGTCGCATGCTACATGCGCTACAGATGCGACATAAACTTTTAAATGAAAAGTTGATATGATGAGGCGAAAAATAATCCGTTTTTAGGGGGTCATTTAAGCCCGAATCCGACTTTATTTGATCAAATATTGCCCTAAATCGTTCCTTTTGTGATTTTAGGTACTTGGAGAGTGAATTCTGGAAAAGAAGCCATTTTGGACGTTTTTGGAGCATAAAAGTGAAAAAAATGGCAAAGTCTCAATTTTCCATGCTGGAACAGTACATGAAGGCGTCAAGAGTAAACTCATGACGGCGTCAAACCCCAAGAATTAAAATCCGTAGCTCATGACGGCGTCACGCAGGCCGTCAGAAGTAGATCAAGGTCATCCGAGGAAGTAATTGGCGGCAAGATGACGGCGTCACACCTTTGTTCTTGACGCCGTCACCCCGATTTTTCTATATATAGTTTTCTAGTTTTTTACATTAAAAGAAAGAAGTTTTGGAGAAACCCTAAAGACGATTTTGGTGCAACTTTTACAGGTTTTTCAAGGGTTCCAAACCCTTGATACCTTGCATTGTAATTGAGATAAGTGTTCTTCTAATTCAATCAATATGTCTATGTGTTGGTTGTCTATATCTTGTTCTTGTCTCAATTCCATTATGCTAGGCTAGATCTCTTTTGTGTTTGCTTAGATCTAATGAAACCTAGATATTGATTATGTGTTGATTACTTGTTTATTTTTGTCTTGGATGAATGATTTTATATGTTAGGCTTAAGAAAACTGGCAGATCTCCAAATGGTAACATGCTTGAACGTCTTAAGAAACATGAACCGAGGCGTACTAGGTCTTTATTGGTTGTATTTAATGCATGAGCCACTGTTTACAATCCCTATAGTTGTGTTGGGCATGGTGTAGGAGGAGATAAGAGCTCATAGAATTGGGGAGTTATGTATGCCACCCCATGAATGGTATTAAGGAATACAATCCGTCATCCATGCAATTATAACAAGTAATTAACATGTAAAAGATATCTAAGGAGTAGTGAAATCTAAGTAAACACATTTTCTCCAATTACTGCTCACAACCTTAGTTTAATTAGTTTATTTTCATTTTCAGTATTTTATTTTGATTGCATCTTAGTTTTGGGTGAGTTGAATAGCAACTAATTCCGCCCACTCTTCCAAAAACCGATATTTTTAGTTGCTTTCCATAAAATATAAAAACACAAAAATAATCATCCCTCATCTTTAGAACTAGTAATTAGGCTTTCTAATCCTAGCGACACTATTCCTAAGCTGAACGATCAATCCCCCGGTACTTGTCACTATACTATACTACAACGATCAGGTACACTGCCTGGTGGGGGTTGTAAGCTTCTCGAGATCCCTCGAGAGGTAAAGCCTGTTGCGATTCCCACGCATCAAGTTTTTGGCGCCGCAGCCCGGGGAATAGTTATTGTCTAGGTTAGAATTTCTTTTTATTAGGTCTACTTGCTAGATTCCTTTCTAGTAAGATTTTATTTTTATTTTTAGGTTTCCTTTAGTCTATCTTTTTCTTTGTGCCCTTTGTTTGTAAAACCATTTACATTTGTCTTCATGGCGGATGAGATTCCATTTAAATCACTAACAATAGAGGAACAATTAGTTTACTCGGATAGATTTGCTTCCTGTTGTTCCAATGAATTTTTAAGTGATCTTAGATATATACAAGAAGAGATGAGTGTAAAGTTTCATAGGTTTGATGAGTTATGCGCATGTGTGGCCTATATTAAACAATCATTGTTAGGATCAATTCCTTTTAGTAAGACCCTTTGGAAAAATTTTGAGGAAAGCCTCCTAACCGTGAACCATGAGTTCAATGAATTAATGGGTTTGTATACATCACAACTAGAGGAAACAATTAAGGAGGATTTAGCCGAAAATGACCATATTGAGCAAAAAGATGAATCCTTTAGGAAAATTGAACATTGTAATCAAGTTATTAAGGAAGTTTCTTATGAATCAGACTTAGAACTTGAAATGGCTAGAGAAGGATTTGAGATACTTAGGAACATGTTTAGGTTAGATTCTACTAAAACACGTGATGAGCATATAGGTGATGTTGAGAAAAGGAAGGATGAGGTAAATAACACAAACCTACAAAGTACCCCACAACTTCCACCATCACTTGAGGAATACACACCACCCGTGACTTACCCGGAAGAAGTAAAAGAGACTATAGGAGCCCCAATAGAGGTAGAACCCTTGTACCAAACACCACCAGAGGATATAGGTTTGAATACTTGTAGTGATAACCTTACTCTTAGTTCTAGGGAATTACCTAGTTTTGATGAACCGGAGCCTCAACCAAAACCATTACCTAATCTTCCATCCTTGGATGAAAATTTAGGAATTGAAATAGGTTCCGATCCACCCATCAAACCATATAGTCCGGGTAGTCTTAGGACAAAAGTAGTGAACTCTAAGCCTTGTAGAAAGGAAGCCAATACAGGAGTGAAAAATGACCTTACATGATTACATCACCCATTTGTGATTGATCACAAGAAACATTATGGGTTTAAACCGGGTTTATTAGGTCAAGATGGATTCCCAACTAGTAATCTCTTGAAGTTGATAGAAGATGATCCCTTTCTAAGAGAAAATCTTAATTCGCCCACTAACCTAATTGAATTAGGTAAGGTTATGATGATAGGAGCACAACCCTTTGAGCATATAATTCATCCACCATTCTTTCCTCATGTGGCATACTTCCACCGAGATGGTGTGTATCGATACTATTACCCACACTTAATCCTAAGTGTAGGGAAAACCTCACTTATTTCCGTTAAATAAGGGTAGAGTCAGGCTCGTGACTCGAACAAAAACAAGCGCTTCTTGGGAGGCAACCCATGTTTTGTGTGTTTTTATTTGTTTGTTTGTTTGTTTGTTTGATTTTATTTGTTTCCGTATGCAAGTTTTATTTTTGTTGTTTGTGGCTCATGTTTCAAAGTAAATTGTGAAAATGCTTTATTTTGTTTTTAACTTCGTCTTAATTGCATATAAAGGTATTTTGCAAAAGATAAGTGTAAGGGAGATCCAAATTTGTTTATAAGAATGAAATTGAGCATGAACCACAACAATATTAAATGAGCATGTATATTCATATTTGTTAGAGTCAAATGCTTGTATTGAGTCATAATGAAGTTTTGCAGGATTTTCCAGGAAGTAGGACCAAGTTTTTCCAGAAATTTTCCGGAAACTTAACATAAGAATTTCTGCAGGTCCATTCTGACGGCGTCAGAGGTTTACTCTTGACGACGTCAGGAGTTAAAATCTGGAAATTTTACCGGTTTTGTTTTTCTAACGGAGTCTTATGGTTTTTGTGAATTATTAAGTTTTATAATCTCCAGGAAATCTGCAAACTTCATTCCACAAGCATTATATCTTACTATGTTTTCTAGGATTTAGTAACTTATATAGGATGCCGCCGATTTTACGCGAGGTTGTCTTGTCTATTTTTGTCAGGATTTACAGGTTATGTATGACAAGAAGATGATTTATATTCTGGAAGGGAAGCTTTGATTGTTCATTTTCTTGGAGGAAGATTTAACCTGGCCAACCTATAATCCATACCGAGCGAATCAGGGGAGTATTTGATTTCATTCTCTTTACTTTTTCACTTTTACATTCTTTACTTGAACATTGGGGACAATGTTCATCTTAAGTGTAAGGGGAGGGTAAAAAGATGATACCTTACATATGCACTTTCGCTTGAGTTTGTTTTGTTTGATAGTAGATGTGTAATAAAACTATGAGAAATACTTGTTAGTGTAATTTTAGCGCCAAATTTAAAATTTTTTACAACATTTAGGAGTGAAACTTTAGTCATAGCAAGCGTCTCATGGATAGGAGATTGTATGACTAGCACATAACCGTATATTCAGAAAAATTTTCCACCCAAATATGTGAGGTTCGCCTTTAGATTTGATAGGAAAAGCATTCATTATTAGTGCTTATGAGTGTACCGGTAGCATTTAGATTCTAGAACTTGCGTTAGTGATGCATCCCGAGACCGCTAGTGAGACTACATTCGTGTGGTAGGATTTACTACATGATAAGAGGCATTAGGATCACCCTTGTGTTAAACCCGTATCATAATTACTTGACCATTTAAGTCATATTACTTGACTAGTTAAGTCAACTAATTTTTCCCACACCCTTAGTGTTGTACTCATTTTTAGTACACGATACCCCTAGTACACCCCTCCGAGCCTATCTTTTCATTTCTAACTTTAAGCATTTTACTTAAAGGAAGAATTTGTTACACCCCACTTAAATGTACACCAAAATCGCCTTAGCCTTCCGTGTATGCGCTCATTTTTAGTGCATTATTGTTATTTGTTAAACCCTAAGTTAACTTTCTAATTGATTACATGGTTGCTAAGTCGAGTCATATCCTTGTACATATTGTTTTGGGACGATTGGGACTCATTGGTAAGTACTTATTTTATGGAGTAATGGGGAAGAACATCATTTATTACCCCCATATGTACGTTAATCTTAAAAGTGCTCCAAGTGTATTGATTTTCTTAATTCGAATCATTAGAATACTTTAATGTAAAGTATGTAAAGATTCAAGTGTAAGGGGAACTCTCATCCCCTATGATGTATTATTTTGTATGGTAGGGTAAGAGTGTATGCACAAAAAAAAAAAAAAAAAAAAAAAAAAATCGAAAAATCAAGAAAAAAAAAAAAAAAAAAAAAAAGGAAAAGAGAAAAAACATACGGACTACCATCCCTTTTCATTCTATGTTCATTTTATGTTTTGGTTATTTTTCATTTATTAGCTTAAGTCGAGTCTAGTCTTGGCTTAGCAACGCCATGTTGTACATGTAATTAACTAAGATTGTTAACTCGCCACCAGTAAAACTTCCTTTATCCAAGAAAACCGTGTAATTCATATCCCTATACCTAACGTTACAACCCTTTAAAAAGACCTCTTTGATAGTTTATCCTAGGTGCTTACGCCATGTGGTGGAGGTTTGATCCTTTCCCAAGCCTATGGTAATCTATTTTGCTATGACAGGTAGTGAGAGATATCTTCCATTTCCATAATGTTATATTACTTTATTACACCCGAGAGATGTGAGTATCTAAACACTATTTTTGAGGTGCTAGTGTATGACCTCCGTGCTTGTCTATTAGTCTTTAGTGGAACGATTATTTGTTGTAATTACTTTTATATTAGTGTTAAATGACCCCTAACTTGTCTTTTGAGTAGAATAAAAGCGCATTTGCTTGAGGACAAGCAAATCTCAAGTGTAAGGGTATATGATGAGGCGAAAAATGATCCGTTTTTAGGGGGTCATTTAAGCCCGAATCCGACTTTATTTGATCAAATATTGCCCTAAATCGTTCCTTTTGTGATTTTAGGTACTTGGAGAGTGAATTCTGGAAAAGAAGCTATTTTGGACGTTTTTGGAGCATAAAAGTGAAGAAAACGGCAAAGTCTCAATTTTCCATGCTGGAACAGTACATGAAGGCGTCAAGAGTAAACTCATGACGACGTCAAACCCCAAGAATTCAAATCCGTAGCTCATGACGGCGTCACGCAAGCCGTCAGAAGTAGATCAAGGTCGTCCGAGGAAGTAATTGGCGGCGAGATGACGGCGTCACACCTTTGTTCTTGACGCCGTCACCCCGATTTTCCTATATATAGTTTTCTAGTTTTTTACATTAAAAGAAAGAAGTTTTGGAGAAACCCTAAAGACGATTTTGGTGCAACTTTTACAGGTTTTTCAAGGGTTCCAAACCCTTGATACCTTGCATTGTAATTGAGATAAGTGTTCTTCTAATTCAATCAATATGTCTATGTGTTGGTTGTCTATATCTTGTTCTTGTCTCAATTCCATTATGCTAGGCTAGATCTCTTTTGTGTTTGCTTAGATCTAATGAAACCTAGATATTGATTATGTGTTGATTACTTGTTTATTTTTGTCTTGGATGAATGATTTTATATGTTAGGCTTAAGAAAACTGGCAGATCTCCAAATGGTAACATGCTTGAACGTCTTAAGAAACATGAACCGAGGCGTACTAGGTCTTTATTGGTTGTATTTAATGCATGAGCCACTGTTTACAATCCCTATAGTTGTGCTGGGCATGGTGTAGGAGGAGATAAGAGCTCATAGAATTGGGGAGTTATGTATGCCACCCCATGAATGGTATTAAGGAATACAATCCGTCATCCATGCAATTATAACAAGTAATTAACATGTAAAAGATATCTAAGGAGTAGTGAAATCTAAGTAAACACATTTTCTCCAATTACTGCTCACAACCTTAGTTTAATTAGTTTATTTTCATTTTCAGTATTTTATTTTGATTGCATCTTAGTTTTGGGTTAGTTGAATAACAACTAATTCCGCCCACTCTTCCAAAAACCGATATTTTTAATTGCTTTTCATAAAATATAAAAACACAAAAATAATCATCCCTCATCTTTAGAACTAGTAATTAGGCTTTCTAATCCTAGCGACACTATTCCTAAGCTGAACGATCAATCCCCCGGTACTTGTTACTATACTATACTACAACGATCAGGTACACTGCCTGGTGGGGGTTGTAAGCTTCTCGAGATCCCTCGAGAGGTAAAGCCTGTTGCGATTCCCACGCATCATGATACTTGCAGTTTTGTATTATTATTTTTCAGATAATGTATATCATCCCACATGTGCTACCATGGTTTTTGGTTTCCGTTCTTAGTTTGTTGAGATTTTAATTTAGTTTATAGATTTTGGTTTCCACATGTCGTCCTTGATTAGATGAGCATGTCGCACCTACAAAACTTGTGAAGTGCGACACCCTCATGTCATTTTTTGAGTTTGATTGATAACATAACCATGATAATAAAAGGCTTAAATATCACATTTTTAGTAATTTTCCCTAAATAATCCTTTTTAGACGATGTTTCATAAAGATTTTTGGGGCCAAACAAAAGTTGCATCATAAAGAAATGGGTTTTGAAATTTTGATTACAAAATAGCAATGTACTTGCATGCAAGTGTGTTTACCACACATGTACTTTATTTTGTTCCATAATATGATATGAACTTTCAAATTTTGTTCCATTATCATAACTATAACTATTGTACACTCACAAAAGTTAGTAAAAATCCATCATAGACACGCTACCTTTATTGTTGATTAAGCATCCACATCATCGTCTTCTTCAATCATTTTCACGCCATTATTGTTATTCCGTTTGTTATGTCTGCTCGTCGGTGTTAGATTGTTCTAGTTATCTGTCAAAGTGGTATTCGAATAACGATGTGATCAATGACGTGTGTAACAGTGTGAGTGGTGTTGGTGACTTTGAAATTAGGTGGAATTGTAGATCTGTTGTTGGTATGATAAACAATCAAAATTAAGATTTGATTTGTTTCGTACTTCATTTATTAGGAAAAAGAGTGAAGATTTTTGGGTTATGAATGTGGAAGACGATGACATTGATGTTTAACCAGCAATAAAACAATAGTGTCAAAGAAATGTGAAATTTTAATAACTTTTGTGAGTAAACAATAGATGTAGCTATGATAATGGATCAAAATTTGAAAGTTCGTGTAATATAATGGAATGAAATAAAAGACAAGTATGATAATGGTATTTGCATTTAAGTACGTTTTTTTTCTAACTAAAACCCTAAAGAAAAAGGTCACACGCAGTCTTATAATGGGCTTCACGTATTGAAAACGTACTTTTTGCAAAATTTTTCCTATACCTTTTGTAGGAAAAACAAAAGAGTTTCGATCTCCATAAAATATATAAAACACATTCAAATGATATTGTTTTTATTTTGAGAAAAGAAATGTTTGTTTTGGGTAACAAAGTATACAAAGAATAGTCGTTTCCATACCCAATTGAAAGTCTTATTTCAAATTTCATTAACATATATTCTAAAAGCATTGTACTTATTTGTTAAAAATATGTTTTATGGATAAATATAAAATTATAACTTTTCAGTTCAGTAAATATGAAATTTCCGCTGCAAAAGAAAACATAAAAAATATGTTTTGTAGTTATTCATACCTAAGGGTTTCGTTTGGTAGGACGAAATGAAATGTTAAATGAATGGAATGACCGATGTAATGGAATCAGTGGTGTAATGTAATGAGTCATTACTATTAGGGTTCGTTTGGTATGACGAAATAAAATGTTAAATGAATGAAATGACCGATGTAATGGAATGAGTGATGTAATGTAACGAGTCATTACCATTATTTATCATGTTTGGTTTGTTTGATAAGACGTAATGGAATCATAATAAAAAGACTAAAATGCCCATTATTGGTGAGAAGTTTCATTAATATTGTTAGTTAATGGTGGAGTTTTATGTAATCTTGATTCCATTACTGTAATGAAAAAAAAAAAAGTAAGGGGGCCCTAAGGAATGGTTTTGGTGTAATGAGTCATTCCTTATAATGAATTATTACATTACATAAATATGAACAAATAACATTTTCTTATTCCATCATAATAATCCTTTCCATTCTCTCTTTGATTACGACATACCAAACGCTACGATATTTATCATGTTTGGTTTATTTGATAAGACGTAATAGAATAATAATAAAAAGACTAAAATGCCCATTGTTGATGAGAAGTTTCATTAATATGGTTAGTTAATGGTGGAGTTTTATGTAATTTTGATTCCATTACGGGATGTAATGAAAAAAAAAAGTAGGGGGCCCCTAAGGAATGTTTTTTGGTGTAATGAGTCATTCCTTGTAATTAATTATTACATTGCATAAATATAAACAAACAACATTTTCTCATTCAATCGTAATAATCATTTCCATTACCCCTTTGATTACGACATACCAAACGCTACGTAAGTTATGACATGAATTTTTTTTAATTTATATAGATTTTACTAAAATTTTTAGTTCATTGCTAACTGATATTCTTTTTATTATTATTACGAGGCATCATGGCCCGTGCGATGCACGGGCTATGTTCACGATGATTAAATCATGCTTGTATTTCGGGTAAAAAAGTAGTGAAAATTCCCAAAAATAGGACAAAAACTTAATCTTTTTCAAAAAAATGTACAAAAATAATACTCTTTCTCAAAACGGTCATGTGCGAATGTACGAACGTGCGACTCAACTAATTTGTTTACACGTGTCCGGACAAATATTACAATACCAATCATTTGTTGGCCCATATCCCCGACCATTAGTACACTCCCCGACCAAGCAGATGTGCAAATTCCGGCTAATGTGCGAACGTGATCAGGTGGTGATGGTGGTGTTGATTGGTGTTGATGGTGACTGAAAAAAAAAAGATTTGTTCGCTCTGCCTCGGATCGATTCCTTATCCTTACCGGTCGAGTGGACACGGTGGAGACCGAGTCCACTAAGTTGGACAACTTCAGGTCATGGACAAATGAATCATTGAATTGATGTCATCTAAATCTTCATATTTTTGTTAAGAGAGGCTTTCCACTTATCTTCAACCATCTTCAACAGTAAAAATATCCAATCATCCTCTTCAAAGCTTCATATTCATAAACCGACACAAACAAAACATAAACTACAAATCAAACATTCTTAAGCAACCTAATCACAAAAGACAATAAACTAAAAAAACCAACCACAAAAAAAATAAACCACCACAAACAAAACATAAACTACAAAGCAAACATTCTTAAGCAACCCAATCACAAAAGACAACTAAAATAACCAACCACAAACAAACTCATATTCAAAAAGTATAAACCACTACAAAGAGATTAAAAAACTTAGATCTATTTTCCTACCACACTTTACTTCTATTCTATGGATACCATTGACATCCTACTTGCATCATCACATTACTTTTTAACCATTTAACGAACACATCACTCACTTCTATATGCATTAGTCTTTTAACCGAATGAGATTGGGTTAATTATACACTTGAAGACGAGACTCTTTTTTATTGTAACAACAAATATATTTACTTAAGCGAAATAAAGAGATACCTTATAAATAATATTTTGCAATTAAATGTATATAAATACCGTGAGATGCAAAAACGTTTCAATACTCTCACTTGGTTAATAAACTTTGGTTGGTTATTGCATTCAATCACATTAAGCCTTTACTCACCCAAGAACTTAACTTAACTCAACTTTTAATCACCCAAAAGATAGTTTATTTTTGACTTTGTATATTAGAGTTTAGTGATTATTGACTTTGTATAATAGAGTTTAGTGACTTTATGCCATTATAATCAAGTTCATTAAAACCATGAGAATTTATATAAGTTTCCTAAAAAGATAATATGCTTTGCATGTGACCAAATTAACATATTTTAAGTTTCTATAATGCTTCTGGTTGACTACAGAGGTAAACATTTGATTAAATCTATTGTTTGAAGAAACCGGCTGTCATTGCTTGTCAAGCCACTTATTTGATAAAAGGAACAATCACTTCCAATGCTTTCAACTACTTTATTTCCATCCATCTGATTCGGATGATTCAAGTGCTTTTTATGCATATTGATCTGTCAGTTATACCACAAAGACATAATTTTTAAGTCGAATTAGATATTTGGCAGCACAACCTACCGTCATTTAATGTGTAAACAAAATGACACTACACAAAGAAAAAAGAATGAACCAATAATAAGTAATAACAGCTACAGTAACACAACTATAAGGATGTTTAATTGGTGAAAGTGAAAGCTTCTTGAACTTGCTGCCACAAATTAAGTTCAATTAATCTGGTTTTCTATATGAAACTCATATTTGCTTTCAAATATCACTTTTTAGGCTCATGATCACATGGTAAAGCATAACCACTCGAGCTTTCAAAACAACACTTCATTGCCATCTTCACGAACCTGATCTTCTTTTTATTCTATAAATCGAAGATACCCTCCACCCATTTTCCTTTCATATAATTCACATACAGTAATATTGTTGATAAATATGTTTTGGTGATTTACGGCTTCTCAAAGGCCATAATTGCTCATCAACAGAAGACCACTTTCTTTTATTTATAATCATCTCATCATCGGATTCTGTTAAACAAATATATATACCGGTTAATAGAGTGGCTCAAACAGCCAATATGAGAGAATGAACAACATATATACCCTGAAGTAATCAATAAGATAAAGCAAATCAATACATACTCTTGGAGATGATGGTTGAACTCTTTTTCTTTATTGGAGCATAGTTGAGGAGCACCATCACTTGCAAATCTTCACTCTGCAAGAAAAACATGAAATCAATGCAACGACACAATAACAACAATAATAAATTCAAAATCACCAAATAACCCGATGAAGTTTTTTTAGCGAGATTAGCATCAACAGGCTCTTCATGTTCAACACCTCCTTCAAACGCAACAATGTAATCCTTAATCACCTGCTTAGTGGTTGTATTAGAAGAGTCTGTTGGGATGCTTTGGCGTGTAGATATCAAACATGCATTTATATTATCACATGAAGGACTTTTGTGTCACTCGACTCTGACACGGCTTTTGTTGTCATCTTTCCAAACCTCCAAGGACTGTTTTCAACATTTTGAGATAATAGTTGTGTAGAAGATATGTGACATGAGCTTCTAAGCTTTGCACATGGTGCCCCTCTAATGTCATTACTGAAAACTGTCATACTCGAATTTGAAACTTGACAACAGGAAAGAATATAGCATCTAGCTGTAACAATGTGCATACCTATAATAGTAGTCGCCATCATTTCAAATACTTGATTACAACCTGAAAGATTCACAAATTAACCACGTTATTATATATGTTCATTACTGCTTTGCATAACCTATTTTTCTCTTACTCAGATCTAAAAAGAGTCCACATCAATATAAGGAAAACTTATATCAATTTAATTGTGAAAAAAATCTATGAAAACATAATCAAAACTAAGATCAAGCACAAAAGTTATTTACACGTTGGAGCTTGACTGATAATCATTGTAAAATTAGGTTGGTTCTGAGTGCACTTACGGGTTTCACTCCTCGGAATAACTTAGAACAATCTTTCAAGTTGCAGTGTGCGCTTGTGTATGTATCATTATATATAGGCAGTAGGTTGATGCTTACATGAAAAGACTTGGTGACTCTAATTATCATTTATTGTAAGTTAATACATATAATTAGTCCAAAAGAACTATCATATCTATTTTATCTAATAAAATAAGCTTTTGTACAAGCCCTTCTAAGCATCAAGCATTAAAAATTGGTTTAATGCAATGATGTGGAATTCCATATTTAGATACACAGTACAAGTCCTAAATGCATACGGTTTTGTAAATGAAAACACATAGAAGTCAAAGCTTCTTGAGTACGCCCTTTTCAAACACATTCAATCGCATTTAATCACACAACCCTTTCCAAAAATCTTATACGCTCCTCCATTACAAGCTTCTCCTACACTATTCTTAATTCAAATCAACCGATTCAGTTTCAAATCACCATTAAATGTCAATCACCAATTAATGTCACCCATTCAAAATCATATATCTACCTTTCTGTTTCAATTGATCCCACTATGGCTTCCAATTCAATATCAGTTTATGTTCATCAAATAAATTAGGTTTTGAATTGATGCTTATTCTATACAGATGCTTAACATACGATCTTCTTAATCCTCCTAAAATCTCAAACAACAAGGTATGTCTTTTCAAATTGATTATGAGTTACTAATGGTTTATTGTGTGTATTTTTATACTTAGGGTTTTGGTGGTGATTTTTTAATAATCTTTGGATCCGAGCGGTTTGGAATATAGTGGTTTTGGTTGATTTTTGCCGGTTTTGAAATCAGCAAAAGTAAACATTCAAGTGCTACTTTTTTTTTAATTGATGGAAATCTGCTACAAGGACTTAAACATAGCTATCTGTTGTTGTAATAGGATTCCACAAAGGAGGCATTCAAACAAAGGGTTGACGAGGCTGAAATAATAAGCAGTTTCGAGGTTAGCTTCTTATATTTGATAATTTGATTTTATGTGTCATTTTTAACAATGCAGCCATAGATGATACACAACGTATGATGCAAATGAGTGGATTTGCATTTGGTCCGTTCAAGGTATACCAATTTTGATGGTTTTACCTTTTGATATAATTTTTATAGATTATATTATGAATGGTTCTTACACTATTACAGTTACAAACTGAACTGGAATAGAAGTTAGTAAAAGTTTGGCCAAAATAAAAGTGTTCAAGTTTTGGCCAACTTTACAAAAATGTTCATATTGAGCATAAGGTAATTGAAACAAATAGAGCAATTTACCATTTCATTATAAATAAGCAATTCCAAATAATGTATTTTGTATTTAGTAATTGTAATCACAACAAAAAGTCGCCTGAGTTACCAATATTGTCGTTATTACAGGTGGATGAATATATGGAAGAGCTTCCGCTTAAGACGCTTCAGGTATTGGTTGTGCTTTAGAGGAGAAATTGAAAGGGATACATGTTAAAAGTTGTGGAGTGATACGGATGATATCTAAAGTTTTTATAATCTATATAATTACTTATTTTAGTCTTTTCCTGCTCTTCTCGGGAATCTCTTCAAAATGGTTTTGGTCAAAAAACTGGTGACATGCAATGGTATCACAATTATGGTATATTTTTTTATCCAGCAAAGATACCTTTTCCCTTAACTCAGAGGTTCTGATCCATGTTACAGAACGAGATTTTCTTTAGTACCGTTTGATGTCAGCTACATCAGTAGTCACTCATGGTAGGCCGTTATGATAATACAATGTCCAGAATTCTTAATTAGTAATACTAAGCGAGGTTGTTGATGACGGTGTTTGTTTATCTTAACAGGTACTTCCTAAATCTCTTTGGATTGTGATGGTTGTTTAGACTCATTCTCGGAGAAGAAAATGGTTAATTAGTATCTGTCTAATGATGTGTGCTTTGATTTTCTGCGCCTATACTTTCACCGACCTTCTAATGGGATTCGACTTGCACATATTTCTGCCATTTTTAACAATGCAGGCACAAATGATACACAATGTATGATGCAAATGAGTGGATTAAGCTTTGATCTTTTCAAGGTATACTAATTATGATGGTTTTACCTTTTGATATGATTTTTATAGATAACATTATGCATGGCAGTTACACTATTACAATTACAAACCGAAATATAAGTAAGTAAAAGTTTGGCCCAAATAAATGTGTTCAAGTTTTGGCCAACTTTATAAAAATATTCAAATTGAGCATATGATAATTGAAACAAATAAGGCAATTTACCATTTCATTAGAAATAAGCAAACTCCAAATAAAATGTTTAAGTTCCTCCACTAAATACTGTTAAGAAATAGTCTACCAAGAGAATATTAAGAAACAAAAAGTTCAAGTTTGCCTTTAGTTCAGTGGATTGTCACAAATACTAAGCTATTTATTACAATTTGAAAGAAAAAAATTTGTTAGTCCTTATTAAAAGAAAAGGTTCATTTTTTTGTCCCTCTCAGTTACTGATACGGTTTAGTCACTATTTTGAAGTTTAAGTTGAAAACCTAATAAAAGAGTAATTTTTCTTCATATTTCTAAACATTTTTTTTTTTTTTTTTTTTTTTTTCAATTTTCAAGTACAATATGTTGTGATAAAAGTAGTATTGGATCTAATGTGTGCGCAATGAAAGGCGATATTCGAATACATTCATCTTCATTTTTGGTCTTCCTCTACACTTCCAAGAAAGACCAGTAAGAATATATCAAACCCCGTACATGCGAAAATGGGAGGCATCAACTATGGCCACCGTAGATGAACTCACACTAATAGCCAAAAACCCAAATGGGTTCAATACTAATAATTGACCCAAATGTTATGTGGAACATGATGTGCCAGCAATATTATTCTTTTCGACAGGAGGGTACCTTGGAAATGTGTACCATGAGTTTAATGATGGGCTAATTCCGCTTTATATAACTTCACAAAAGTATAATAAGAAAGTTGTGTTTGTGTTATTGGAGTCTCATCATTTATATCTGACTCTATTTAACTTGATATTCAAATTCAAGGATTCTTTTGTTAATGAGATGGGTGTTGGCCAACATGTTTGTTACACAAGATTAATAGTGATGTAATGTAATAAGATTATTTTATTTGATTATGCCCTGATGGTCTGACTATTCTACTACAATGGAAGTAGTTCAGAATCAATTATTAAGCTTAAGTGATGATTTTTTAGTGCCTCGCATCACCGTGTTACTGTAAATCATTATATCTTATTGAATGTAGACACTGATGACCGACTTTTCCTCTTTTCAGTGGCCTGACTAATAGAATGTTTGTCTTTGCAAAAAGTGATCCAGGAGGAGCAGGAGCATGGTTTCAGTGTTGATTGTTTTAAATCTTATGTAGGTAGTTTTAGATTTAAGACTTCATGTTGCTATTAAAGTTATGTAGGTACTCAACACAATAAATTTTGGAGACCCCAAGCTTGGACGTTTGTTAGTGTAATTGTAACATAAGCAATTTCTTATCTTATAATGAACGCATTGTCTCATTTTTTTGTTTCATATTTTAAAAGGAACATATTAACGTTATTACTTTTCTTATCATCTCATTTATCTATTTTTTTAAAAAAGTACCCGGTGTCAACGGGTTTTCTAAGCTAGTTAAATCAATATAACTTGGAATACAAATTACTTTCATATTAAATGAAATATCTCATTTATGTATTCCAGCTTAAAAGCTCTTAAAAGCTTCAAAATAAGCCCCGTATGTACTAATTCATTAGCTTAAACTACATATTTGAGTTTTTTAGCTTGTGACATTAATGTTCACATTCAATAGGGGAACTCATTCTTATATATATATATATATATATATATATATATATATATATATATATAGATTATTATTTAAAACATTTCATGAAAAAAAAAAAAAAAAAAAAAAAAAAAAAAAAAAAAAAAAAACATCTCACATTTTGTAAATGAGTGTTAATAAATTCTCAAAAAAGGCCCATTTACTCAGCCCACCTTCCAGCCCACAAAACCATAATAAAATAACAAACGAAAACCCTAAAACCCTCTTTATAAAACCCCAGTAAACCCACAAACCCTAGCACCCACACACAATCTTTCCTTTCCTCATCTCATTTCTCACAAACCCACAAACCTAAAACATGAGGGCACCAATCAGAGGAGGCCGAGGCGGCGGGGGCGGCTTCAGGGGAGGCAGAGGAGGAGGAGACAGAGGTGGGTTCTCTGGGGGCAGAAGCGGGGGCCGGGGTTTCAGCGGGGGCAGAAGTGACAGGGGCCGCGGGAGAGGGCGAGGTGACCGCGGGGGACGAGGTGGGAGAGGAGGAAGAGGAGGGGGGATGAAAGGTGGGAATAAAGTGATAGTTGAACCACATAGACATGATGGTGTGTTTATTGCTAAAGGGAAGGAGGATGCGCTTTGTACTAAGAATATGGTTCCTGGTGAAGCTGTTTATAATGAAAAGAGAATCTCTGTTCAGGTCTATACTTTTAAATTTTTTTATAGTACTAATTTACTTTGGTTTAATTTGTGAAATTGATTAACAATATAAGCTAATAAGTGTGTGTTTGTCTAAGATTATTTATGGACTTATATAAGCTTATTATATCATAAAAGAAATTTGAAAAAAGTTGGTCTTATAAAATAAGCTTAAATAAACACCCCATCATTTGGTGAACTTTCAGTTTGTTAGTTTATAGATTTGTTTAAAGTCAAATTTAGTGAAATGTGTTGTGTATGTTTAAAATGCTTAAGAAATTGTTGCATCTTAGTTTCATTGATTGTTGTTTTTAGGGGGTGGTTGGATTAGCTTATTTTTCTAGCTTTGAAAGAATGAAAGTTTAATAGCTCATAAGCACACTTTTTTGTGTAGGGGGTGGATGGATTAGCTTATCTAATCCAAATACTCTCAGTGAAAAAATCTTATAATAGCTTTGTTTATGACATTTTGGCACAAAGTCGTTTTCAAAAGATCAAGCTTTTATAGTAGAAGATACAGAAAACTTGATTGTACATGATATTGAGTGATTTTTATAAAACATACTTTTAGAAAAAATGACTGATTTCTGGTCCAAGATGCTGATAAAATCAATTTTGGTTTGTCTATAGAATGAAGATGGAACAAAGGTTGAATACAGAGTATGGAATCCATTTAGATCAAAGTTGGCTGCTGCTGTTCTTGGTGGTGTTGACAACATTTGGATGGTATGTTTGCATACACCGTTATTCCAACATTTTTATCCTTTCATGTGTTATATGTTTTCAAACCGTTATTCCTTTGGTCTGATTTTTGTGCTCAGAAACCTGGTTCTCGTGTGCTTTATCTTGGAGCTGCATCTGGTACCACAGTGTCTCATGTGTCTGATCTTGTCGGCCCAGTAAGATGCTTTTTTATCTCAAATTTGTTTTCTTTGAAATACTGGAAGTACTTTAACTGATTACTAACTATGTGTTTGTGCTTTGATTAGACTGGAGTTGTGTATGCTGTTGAGTTTTCTCACAGAAGTGGAAGAGACTTGGTGAACATGGCCAAGAAGCGAACAAATGTTATTCCCATTATTGAAGATGCTAGACATCCTGCCAAGTACAGGATGCTTGTTAGCATGGTTGATGTCATCTTTTCTGATGTTGCTCAACCTGATCAGGTTTACTTTTCATTCTTCTTTTGTTCTGTTGGTGACTTTTTTTTTTGGGTCTTTTCCTTGCATTATTTCGGTCATTTGTTTATATTTAAGCATTTTTATCATTGTTAATGCAATGCATTTTTGTTAAAAGACTTTGTTTGGACATGTCATTGTTCATTGCCAGTGCATTATTGTTGCTACCTTTTCAAAATATTTTTTAATGCTTTTTCTCATGTCTTTGTGTTTATGTTTTTTTTTTGTAATTTTCTTTATATACTTTGCACTTCCAAATAGCAAATGATGAGCTACTCGGATTCCCCTTCAGGACATCTTTGGATGATGTGAAAACCGAGTTTCTGATGCGCTTTTGACTTTTCATTTTGTTTTTGTTTTCTAATGTCTTTGTGTTTATGTTTTTTTGTAATTTTCTTTATATTCTTTTCACTTCCAAATAGCAAATGATGAGCTACTCGGATTCCCCTTCAAGACATCTTTGGATGATGTGAAAACCGAGTTTCTGATGCGCTTTTGACATTTCAATAAAGCACTTGTGAAAACCCAGTTTTGAATTTATTTTTTTTCTGTTTATTTTGTTTCATATTGGAACTTCTGATTGCATGATTACAAAAGAGTGTCATGTGGCCTAGCTCTTGTTTTTATCAGGGACACTTCTTTATGTTCTTTTTTAACGGTATCTATGGGTAATAGTATCTGTATATCTGTTGTTGATTTTGTTGTTACTCTGTTACCATTGGTACTAAGTGTGTACTATATTGGTTTATGCGGTTTCACAGGCTAGGATTTTAGCACTGAATGCATCTTACTTCTTGAAATCTGGTGGCCACTTTGTTATATCAATCAAGGTTTGTTATTGATCATGGTCATACATTTTAACATTTCAATATAAATTTTACAATGTTTCTGTCTCTTGAATCATAATATCAACTTTTTTGTTTTAAACCTTACAGGCAAACTGTATTGATTCTACCGTCCCAGCAGAGGCTGTATTTGCCGCAGAAGTAAAGAAGCTTCAAGCTGAGCAGTTTAAACCTATGGAGCAGGTTACCCTTGAACCTTTCGAACGTGACCATGCTTGTGTGGTTGGAGCCTACCGTGTTCCCAAGAAGCAAAAATCAGCATCATAGGCGGTGCCTTCTAAGCTACCAATGGAATCCCTTCTATGTTCATGCATCTTAAGGATTGTAATTTTTGAGGTTTTTATAGGATTTCAGACATTTTGTTTAAGGATCGTATTGTACCAGAATGATTAACTTTATATTTTAGTTCATGTTATGCTTTTCTGATTGTTCAGTTAATTAGAAATAAGCAAATTTTGATGTTGTGTGCTAACCTTCAGTTTTGTTTTTTAAAACCTGTTAAAATTGCAATAATCCTTTTTGCCTGCCTGGTGTTTTGTTAAACTTTTAGAACTATGACATGCGAAACTTAAGTGAAGTATAGCTGGTTTGGTTCTCCTTGAAGATACGTAATCTATGATAACAGATAAACCTAAGGACTCCGTGTGAGGATGGGAACTGCAAGTTCGTGTCATTTGTGGTTGCTTAGAAGGAAATGTAGTCAGTTTGTTATGATCTCTTTGAGAACAAGAGTTTTACACTGGCTTTGATGATGCCTTCTAAGGTTCTGCTGTAAACATTCTAGGTGAAGACCTGACTCTGCTCAAGTGTCTTAGGCAGTAATCATGTTTGAATGGAAATGTAGTCAAGAGGAGTGGTTTCTCCATGGTGTACAAGAATGTCTTATCTCTGGAAAATAGGCCTGAGGTCGTCTGGTGAATATGAATATGTTTTTTAGTATGCTGATTTATGGTTAGAAGTTTAATATATACATACTTCATCTTTTCGCCCCAATAAATAAATAAATAAATAAAAGCTAATTTTCAGCCTTTTCATTTTCCTTGAATTTTGATCCAAACATCTAATGCTATCAGCATTTGAATTTAAAGAAACAACTAGCAAAAAAATTTAGAATAAAAAGTTGAGAACTCAAATTATCTGTCGCATTTGCAAAGCCGGATTGGTATTTTGTCTACCAAATCAGGGTGCATACGCAACAAATAATGCTATTCTCAAGTTAACTGAGCTAAATTCACGAAGTATATAAAGTAAGAAAAGTTTTTTTCTTTACCTATGTGGGATTGAAAACTCAAAACAAAACTTGAATGTGAGTAAAGGAAGATAAATGCACACGAACATATTTTACTTTATGTATATAACATTAGTTACTGATAAATACAACTCTCTAATTATAAACAACCCTACCAAGTTCGTAAACAATATACACTTCTAATCTATACCAATTACAGTTGACTTTCATTGCATGTTAAACCGATCTCAATCATTTTTTAGATTAACAAACAACCTATTTTCAAGAACCTAATCTTTGATCATAGCTTGAACATGTTATTAAAGTTGCCTTGCTACATCAGTATTTCACTAAAATTGGTTGATCAAAGAGTTTCAATTCAGAAGTTAAAAACAGATATCATTCTTAGATTTATGCTATAATGATAATTCAGAAGTACCAACAATGTAAAAAGTAAAACTTTGTTTTTAGCACTGAGTGCGTCTCCTTGAAATCTGGTGGCCACTTTGTTAATTAGATCAATCAAGGTTTGTTATTGATCCCTTTTGTTCATACATCCTAATATTTCAACTTGGATTTACGCTTATTGTTTATCTGTATAATGTTTATGCTTCATGAATCATAATATCACCGCTTTTTTTCAGAAACCTTATTTGCAAACTGCATTGATTCTACCGTAACAACAGTGGTTGTATTTGCCTCAGAAGTAAAGAAGCTTCAAGCTGAGCAGTTTAAACCTATGGAGCAGGTTACCCTTGATCCCTTTCGAACGTGACCATGCTTGTGTGGTTGGAGCCTACCGTGTCCCCAAGAAGCAAAAATCTGCATCATAGGCGCTGCCTTCTAAGCTACAATGAAATCCCTTCTATCTTAAGGATTGTAATTTTTTAAGGTTCTTGTAGGATTTCAGACATTTTGTTTAAGAATCGTTTTGTACTAGAATGATAACTTTATATTCAAGTCCATGTTATGCTTTTTCTGATTGTTCAGTTATTTAGAAATAAGCATTTTGATGTTGTTTGCTACCCTTCTTTTCGTTTTTGCAAACCTTTTAAAATCACATACAGTATATGCTTTTTCCGTCTGGCATTTTTGTTAAAATTTTAGAACTATCATTATTTTTTTAACATGCAAAATTTAGAGTTCTATGTTTTTCACCAACATACCAACATTGTCCTACCCCTTCATGTGTTGCCACACCTCGGAAGTCTCGAGCTATGGCAAAAGAAAACGCCATAGCTACTAGCGTTTTTTGTATTCTTTTTTAAACAATTCACCTAACTTATATCTTTACTTTGCCAGTTTCAGAGCTAAATCTTCAGCTTCTTTATTTCAAGTTAAATCTCTTGGTTGTTCCTGCCAATAAGTAAACTATATTGGGTCCTTTTCTTAGCATCCTAATATGTTCCTACCCATGTTAGAATCACCACGCGCCGTGTAGTGTTACTGATTTTTTTTTATGCTGAAATCTCTTTCATATAATCTCTTTCATCAAATGCAACAACATTTGAATTTAACAAATTTAACCCAACTCGCAAAAATCTGATCAATGAAAAAAAAAAAACTTGATAATTCATACTTTTTCTCACATAAATAAATCCCCTATTGATATTTTGCTTATCGGTAGAAGATTTAATAAGTGACAAACATAATATGCAAATCTCAAGTTAACGGAACTCAATACATGGAGTATATAAAGTTAGCAAAGTTTCTTTTCTTTATCCATGTGGGATTGAAGAATCAAAACAAAAGTTGAATTTGAGTAAAGGAACCAACAACATATTTTGCTTGATGTATAACGAGAGAATTGCAAAAATCGTCCTTAAAGTTTAGCCAAATTGCACATTTCATCCTTAAAGTTTGGAAAGTGCAAGGATCATCCCTGTGGAGAAAACTTTGGTGCAAATATCGTCCCCACAGGGACAATACTTGCACCAAAGGTTTCTCCCAAAAGGACGATACTTGCACCAAAAATTTCTCTAAAGGGACGATCCTTGCACTTTCCAAACTTTAAGGACAAAACATGCAATTTGACCAAACTTTAGGGACGATTTTTGCAATTCTCTCATGTATAACATTAGTTACTCATAATTCATAAATACAACTCTCTAATCATATTCAATCCTTCCAGGTTCCTAAACAATTGAAGTCTGCACCAATTATTTTGATTCATAACTTTTCATCTAAACAATGCTACCAAGTTCTTGTACATTATACACATGTAATCCATACCAATTGTAGTTAACTTATATTTGCCATTCAAGACTTTATGACGGTTGCATTTTTCTGATGAATTTACTTTTGCTTTGCCTATAGAATCAATTTAGATAAAAGTTGGCTGCTTCCGTTCTTGGTGGCATTGACAACATTTAGATGTAAGTTTTGCATAATTATTGATACATCCAGCTTTTTATCAAGTTTTTTCTTTTATATTTGCAAAGTGTTTCTAACTTGACTAATTTTTGTGCATCCAATACCACTATTTCTCATGTATCTATACATCCTAATATTTCAACTTGGATATTACGCTTATTGTTTATCTGTACATATAATGTTTCTGCTTTATGAATCATAATATCACCGTTTTTTTTTCAGAAACCTTATTGGCAAACCTTTTAAAATCACATATTCACATATATGCTTTTTCCGTCTGGCATTTTTGTTAAAATTTTAAAACTATCATAATTTTTTTAACATGCAAAATTTAGAGTTCTATGTTTTTCACCAACATACCAACATTGTCCTACCCCTTCATTATTATTATTATTATTATTATTATTATTATTATTATTATTATTATTATTATTATTATTATTATTATTTATTTTATTTTATTTTAACATTTGAATTTAACAAATTTAACCCAACAAGCAAAAATCTGAACAATGAGAAAAAAAACTTGAGAATTCATACTTTTTCTCGCATAGATAAATCCCCTAATGATATTTTGCTTATCATATGAAGATTCAAATGCGACAAACATAATATGCAAATGTCAAGTTAACTGAACAAAATACATGGAGTATATAAAGTTAGCAAAGTTTCTTTTATTTACCCATGTGGGATTGATAACTCAAAACAAAAGTTGAATTTGAGTAAAGGAAGCAAATACACACAACATATTAAGAGGCGGAGCCCCCCCCCCCCCCCCCCCCCCCCCCCCAAAAAAAAAATAAATAAATAAAAATAAAAATAGAGTAGCAGTGTAAAATGTTAGAGTATTTGAGAATTTTTTGTAATTTGCCCCCTCTAAAAAACGTCTCTCATATCTAAATTGAAAGTCAAAATCAATTTTTAGACAGCTTTTAGAATGCGAAATTAGATTTTATTTGTGGGAATGGTGAAGAAAGAAGCCATGGAAGAAGTAAGCGAAGAAGAAGGAGAAAGAAAGAGTAAAGCATGTATTTTTTTTTTTGTTTTGTAGTGTAACGAGTGGGTGATCCCACGCGTTGCTGCGGGAGTGTTGTGGCCCCGTTATATTTTGAAAAATGTATTTATGTATCAGTCCTTAAAAGTTCAATTCTGTTAAATTGTTAGTCCTCGAAGGACCTAGTTTACAAAGACAGTTAAACCTTAGGAACGATTTTGCTTAAATGGAAATAGATACTAATTAATGTTACTGACCTTTACCGGAAAGATATTGCAATCACTTGCCATGAATAGTAGAAAACAATGAATTCAGTATTCATCACCAACACAATTAACACTTCCATCCAATAGCATTTTGACTCTTGTAGTGAGAGACCAATAGCATTCCCAATTAGTTTCTTAACCACTTGTTAATTACATTCTTGTGGACCCCACATCCCAATCATTTTTAGTATATATATATATATATATATATATATATATATATATATATATATATATATATATATATATATACACACTAGACGAGTACCCGTGCATAGCAACGGAATTCCTAGCGGAAGATAATTAATGATTTGTGATATTGTAGTGAGTGTTTTGTGTAGCGTTCAAAATAGAATGTGACCAATTAAAATGTAATTGCAAACAGTTGTAGTATACGATAACTAAAGTCTTGAAAAAATTCTTAACAATGATCAAACAACATATTAAAACATTAATTGAAACTGAAAATAAAACATTACATCAGTTATGAGATAAAAACTAACAACACACGTTACTTGTCGTGTAAAACTTCTTGATACACAACATTTGAGGTGTAGATTCCTGCTTGACGGAACTCTTTGACTGATTTAATCAATACCTTTGTTGTTGTACGGGATATCTCTCTCGACAATGCCACATAAAGCTGGCCATGCGAAAAAACAGAGTCGGAATTGTCTAGCTTTCTCGAATTTTTAGTATATGTTGACAAGCATGTGATTTCTTATGTGTAATCATCATTTGTTAATAGTAGTATGATGTTAGTTGTTTTGTACTATTCAATTTGATGTATATGATTATCAGTATTACCAATTCATTAACAAACATGTTCTGTATGTAAAGTTTTAGAATAACTTTAAAGCTCCAAAATTGATTTGTTATCAAATCAACCAAGCATAAATGTTTTAAATCGCAAAATAAATTGAGCGGTCACTTTCCTATATGGGTACAATGGTCGGATACAGTACATGGGACTATTTCATATAAATGAGTAAGTTGGTGTTCATGTGAATTGTGATGCACATAGTTGGTGTAAAGTAAGCTCGTACGTGGCTTTCACATTTAATCTATGATCGTACGTGACATACATACAAGTTTTTACACACAATATCATTTGAAAAGAAAGTAAAAAAAATCAATTAGTCGTAGATGACATACTACTTTAACAAAAAAAATATATACAATATTTTAAACAACTAAATCATTTAATTTGTCATCGGATTACCTTGCGAAGTAACCATCATTTTACTCTCTTCATTTTCAACGTTTTCCCTAATTATTCCGTGAAATTTAGAGGTCATTTCACTTTCTCCCTTAGGGTAAATTATAACTTTAGTCTATGGGTTCAAGTTCCATCAAGATAATCTGCATGTGATCATCAATCAATCATTTTTCAGATAAATTAACCCGTTCATTTTTATTGGAAACAATGTTTAGAGTCCAATTCAAATATACTTGTAACACTTAGCAAGTAATAGTATAAGAAAACTTAAAAGTTACAGAATAAATATGTGCACCTGTTCACGGTCCATGCATATCTAAGGTTCTCTATTCCACTTGGCTACCATCAGTAATCCAATCCCAAAAGCACAAAGCAACTGAATTCTTAAACCTGCTGTATTTGGCATCACCCAAAGATCACCTGTAACCAGAAAAGTTGTCGCGTCAGTAACAAACGCTCAACCCGCTCCAGTATTGGCAGGTAAATCTAAACCTTTTTTTTTTTAATTTCACGAATCAGCTGATTCCCGCAATAAACGCATCTAGCGAACGCACAAGTGCTATAAGATTTCTTTAAACGCTTACGACAATCCAAAGTTTGACAAACAAAGTATTTAATAGGCTCTGTGTCATCTATGTTAAGTTTAAGCTTTCGGTAGTGATCATGTGATGAACTTCTTGGATAAAGCAGCGTATGCTTAATTTCTTCGGTAGACATGTAATTGTCATTATTGACTCTCTCCAACAGCCTGATAATCGTACCCATTGGTAAGGTCATGAAGCTGAAAAGCGTGTCAACAAAATGGTTGTCTGCTTCAACAAATATCACTCTTTTATGCTCTTTGTGCACCATTACTTTTAACGATATTTTGGATCTGTCAGTTGTGGTAGCCATTGTTGTTAGATAATAAACAAGTACTTGGTGAATTTCTGGTGATATTAAGTATACCTTCGTTAGTCTCTAATATATTGCACAATTTAAACTAATCACCATTTTAAACGAATAAGTTTCAAAAATGATTGTCATATACTTTCCATATGAGTTACCAATTCATTTATCTCATTCGTTACCAACATGTATTTCATTCATTGACATTGATTTACTCGTAATTCCATATTTGATAATGACTTACCAATTCATTTATCTCATTCATTGACCATATTTGATAATGACAGACATTCATTTCCATACTTAGTTATAATGATCAGACTTGACAAAGGCATTTGATTTCCATACAAGGGCATTCAATTTCCATACTTTGACAAGGGCATTTTTGGGATTGACCTAAAATTCAGTTTTTCACTTTTCACTTTGACCATTTTTCCATTATAAGTAGTTAAGATTAAAATCCGGTACATTTTTGGATTTTAGTGCGGATGTACGGACGAATCTCAGCCCTCCATCTAGTCAACCATATGAAAAAAGCGGAGTGGCATTATCGTAAATATCCCGACTTTTTTTTTAAAATCTTAATATCACAGTAGATTTTTTTATTAAAAAAAAATCAAAAAAATCTGAAAAAATTAAAAAAATAAAGAGAACAACAAATAATTATAAATCGCTGAAAAAAAATCATTTTCATCGTTAAAGGTATTGTGATATTAGCGTATGATTTTGACTTTCTTTACAAAAGTCAAGATCTGATCTTGACTTTTGTAAAAAAGTCAAAATCAGATTCTGATATCACATAAACTTTTTTTTTAATAAAAAATTTAATATCACAATAACTTTTTTAATATCATAAAAACTTTTTCTTAATAAAAATTGTTAATATCGCCGTAACTATCATGCTTTCTTAATATCAAAGTTAATTTTTTTTAATATCACTTTAACTTTTTCTTAATATCGTAATAAAAAAAACATTGATATTAAGTTTTTTACTAATATCAAAGTAACTTTTTCAATATCACGGTTCATTTTTACATGTAAAAAAGCTTAATATCACGTTGGTTTTATAATATCACAGTAACTATCATGGGTTTTTAATATCACGGTTCATTTTTACATGTAAAAAAGCTTAATATCACGGTAGCACTCATAATATTGTTAATATCACATTAGCACTCATAATCAAAAAAAGAAAAAAGTGCTCAAAAAAATCTGAAAAAATAAAAAAATAAAAGAACATAACTAGAGTAAGGATCGCTGAGAAGAAAAAAAATCAAAAAAATCGTTTTCATGATCAATTGGTACCGTGATATTAGCGTCAGATCTTGATTTTTTTACAAAAAGTCAAGATCAGATCTGGAATGGGCGGTCCAGATCCATCCGCACATCCACACTAAAAAATGAAATCCGCACATGATCCTCGGTATATATATATATATATATATATATATATATATATATATATATATATATATATATATATATATATATATATACTAGCTTCATAACCCGCCCGATGGGGGGGTATGCTTCATAAAATTGTTTTACAAAAATATATTGCTCATCTATTATATGTAAACCCGAAAATTACTTTTGTATCATGACATACATATACATATTTAAATACCTGTGTGAGTTTATAAGAGCTATTTGGAAGTAAACAAATTGAGAAGATATAATACACTACTCATATATTATAAAAAACCAATAATGATAAGCGTCATAAGAAAATAATTATATAAAATTTATTCATATGCGAAATAATACTTCTTTATATACAACGTTTGTTGTGTAGTTCGCGTATTCTAATGAAAGCTGTACAAAGGTTTATATATAAACACAAAGCTTCTAGAAGAGTCTAGAAGATTCACTATCAAGCTAACAACTACATTACATCACATTACAATGAACTTGAGCTCTGGTATGGAGATTCTGTTTTGTAGGCAGAGTTTGACTTTTACTTTCACTTTTGCTTGTAACTGCTACGTTGACTTTGACCTGAGCATTCTTGTTACCAGCTTCATTATCTTGAGCTGTGCTTCCTTTACATATATCCAATGGTACCGACTGCAATTAGCCTTTGTAGCAATATCTCATTCGAATAACTGTCAATTATCGATATGTTAAATCAAACAACAACGATGACACTAATTCAGATGTAATCAAACAAACAATTATTGCACCAATTAAAAAATTGCGGCTCAGATTTGATCTTAATAATTAGATACAACACCTCTATGAGCACAATCAGTTTGGCACAAGTGCGTGTATCTTGAATCAATTTTGCGAATTCATGCATAGTCCAAGCTTAGCATCAGGTACGCCATGCAAAAAAGGATTAAACTTATAGGGAAGAATGAGCATAAACGAAATGTTACACTCATGTTTTATTGCCTTTCAGTTGAAATTCAAAACTATGTCCAATCATGTTTCTTTAAATCTTAATAAGGTCACTGATATTTATCACCCGTTGGCCTTGCGCCATTTTCTAATTTATGAATCTGTTATGTGATATTTTCCTTTTCTGCTTATTTGTCTTTAAAAGCGACTATAATGTCTCTTGACGTCAATTTAAACGATTGATCCCTAAATGCAGTTTGCATGTGCAGTCCTCCTAATGTTTGAGCGTGACCACTACTATGTGAATTAATCCAAATCGACCCATTAGACCAGTAGTATTGCATCAGCCTACACAAATGTTAACCATTTTGAACAAACCCTTTGTGACCCATTGCACAAATCCAGATTAGCTTATTACTTAAAAAGATCAATATATCTAGCTACTTGCCCATGTGTAATGCTAAAATAAGTTAGATTCCGAACTTAATTTACCCATTACATCTATCCAGATTATCTAATCGACTCCTATTTATAACTAACTCAAATAATCAATTATGGTTGTACAACGCTACCATGACAAAATTTATATTTAAATCTTATACTAAACTTCATAATTAAAAATGCAAAGAACTTAGCTTGCAACAAACATAAAACTGAAATTCTTAACAACAAAAATAGACGCATATATGCGTCAATATCTCTAACTAATAAATAATATCGCCAACTTAAAAAGACTCAATCAATACTACTTAAATCAACAAATCAAATTTTACCCATATCAAAAAAACTTATGAATTTCAGTTCAGCATTATTTGCTAAGAAATTAAAAGACGGGAAAATCAGAATGCAACTTTTTTATTGTATCAGGCCTTTTCACAAACACCATCACTTTGCAAAGTGTTTGGAGCACGATAGTACCTATCTCTGAATACACCAACCCTGCATAATTTGCTGGTCGCAAGTCAGGTAACGGGTCACTATGGCAGGGTCACATTTAGTACAATTTGTGTCACGTTGGTAAACCCAAATACTTTGCTATCCAATTTCTTATAAACAACTTTTCCATACTTCTTTTAGTTCCCTAGCCTTTAAAACTTGCAGGTCGACATAAAGATATTAAACACGAATCCTTAATGCATTAACCAGGTTACAAACTCACATTTCAGGTGTTTTAGTGTACATGTGGTTGACATATAAACAATTATAAAATGATTGAAGAAAAACAAAGCTTACCATTTGCAGCAGCATCGAGATATAGAGTTAGTTTACATCGCTTGGAACTATAGAAGCAATGAAAAAAAATTTGATGGTGTAAGGACATGATCCCTCCTAAATCCCCATGTCTCTTTTTCGCCATTGTCAATCCAAGTTACACTTATGGTTCTCATTATGGTTCCAAGGGATGTGAGTTTGGGCTACGATTATGGTTCTCACTTGGTTTCATTAATTGGATGCAAGCGTCAGCACTAGATGTCATTGGACTCCAATTCCATGTTGGCCTGCACAAAGAATTTAAATCACAGATGACCTGTTTACATATTGCTCTAGTCTTTAAACAATGTGGTTGCAAACTTAAAAAGTGAGCTACTACATTCAAACTCACCTATACATAGGTTGAGAAAAGTCCGTAGAAGAGTTTACCTAGTCCCCATTATGTGGTGGTCTGCAAAAAGAGAACATTTTGTAAGCAAAGTATAGCCCTGTTATGATAAGTGGCAACCAGTTTGCAAGGTATCATACCACCTATATAGTAGTGATACAGGAATGTAAGCATAACATAGAGTAGTGGCTAATACTTTTAGGAAAAAAATAAAACCCTTAAGCACAAAGTTATGAAGTATGAGTTACCCATTAAATGGCCAAATAAATGTGCGTTGTTCCAACCCACATGCTCCATTAGCGATATGCATCAATATTGCATCTGCAGCCATGATCTTTGTTATGCACTCAACAACTAAGTTACATTATTTTGTAAGCAAAGTATAGTGTTACTAACTTAATGGTTATATATTCTATGAACAAATCCAAGTAATGATAATCAAATGAATATAGTTTGGAAGTAAAATACAGTTAGAGAAAACAACAAAACAAATGAAAGTAATATAATGGTGTGAATGAAGAGGATTGGTTACGTGTAATTGGATTTGTTTTTAGGAACCGAGCTGCGACCCATTCGTCTATTATACATCATAAAAACCGCTGACATGCCCAATTTCCATCATTCTCTCCCTATACGTCATAAAAAAGAAATAAAAATAATAAAAAATATTCAAAAGTTTCAATATGTACCATTCTCTCTATACATTCAAGGCAAAAACCAAAGAGTGCATTTACATCAGTGGCCTCATGATTCAACATAAGCTTAACGCAAGCACATGTACATAAGTTTAACCAAAAAAACACATGTACAAAATTATGGAAATGGAAAACATGACTGTCAAATATTATAAGTTGATTCAGTAATATATCAATATAAGTGACAAAAATCTGAAACGAAAAATAGGATTTCAACTTTAGTATCCAATTAACATATGAATTAATCATATATAAATTAAAAATACACTTGCAGAATGAATTAGTATAAGATAAAAAATTTAAACAAAAAAAAGCTATAAAATATACAAACGAACCTGAAAAATCGACTGTGTAAAAGCTCAGACATGGGATTCATGGTCGAAACAATAAGAATCCTATGAAAGATTGATCATAATTTCTTGACATGAAAGCAGTAACATAATTGAAAGAAGAAAATGAGATTGAACAAACCTGAGTCGGGGTTGATTTCAAAACTGAAATCAATAATCAAAATATGTAAATGGAAACAAAAAGTATTCTCTAATCCGGATTAAATTTGAACAAAACCTAAAAATAAATATTACCTGATATTGAATCTGGGTGATTGCTGATGATGCAATACAGATTACCTAAAAATGAGTTATGAGCAGTTTCAATTGAATCTGTTTTCTATTGAATTCATAGGTGATATTTGTGATATGATTTTCAAAATGCAAATGGATCAATTTAGGGTTTTGAGATAAATGTGTAAAATATTTTGATTTTGAAATCATCCGTGATTTTTGTGATATGATTTTCAAATTGAAACCGAACCATATTGATTACTTGGTGAGTGAATTAGGGAAGTATTGATATTCGGTTGAAGAGAGGGAGAAATTTAAGCATAAGAAAATATTCAAACCCTTATGGATTTTGTTTTTCAAATTGTTTCACAAAAATCACTTTGGTCTAGTGGTTGGACATTATGTTGAATGGGAGTATAGACCAGGGTTTGATTCCCACAGGTAGCAAATTTTTTCATTTCGGGATAGCAAAATTGGACAGCATGGCATGCCAAGTGGCCTTTATATGATTTATCCAGTTAGCAGTGTAGTGCCAAGTGGCAATTCCCTTTTATTGTACAGCTTTCAAAGCATCAAGTACAACCCAAATAAGAATCATTTATATGATTTATCCAGTTAGCAGTGTAGTGCCAAGTGGCAATTCCCTTTTATTGTATAGCTTTCAAAGCATCAAGTACAACCCAAATCTTGTCCCATATATATGTAGGATAATGTTGTCACAACACGTGGGGTTACAAGTACAAAATGGGGTTGTCCTACTCCTTTCTCCATTTTTATTTTATTTTATTTTATTTTTTTTTTTTTTTTTAACTTTACTTATTTTTGTTACTCTGGAGTAATTGTTTTTGTAATTTTATTGGACATAAACATATATAATAAGTACTCTACTTGATTTGCAATTAGAACACTCTCTTATATACATGTACAATGTTGACAGACTGCTTTTAACATGTTGTACATTTAAATTTGCAAATAAAAAATTGAAATTCGATATATGAACCTAATTAAATGGACTTAAAAGAGGACCTAACACATAAATGCCTTGTACATAAATGCTTTGTACAGTTTTGTACAAGGCATTTATGCGTTAGGTCTATTTAATTAGGCCCGTTTATCATTTTTCTAAAAAATTTGAATGTAAATATCTTTACATATAAATATGTGGTACATCAAAATTGACATAACGGGTAAAGTAGAATGAGCTTCATGTCCTAGCTATGTTATTGCACAAGTTTTCTTAGATTTTTTGTTTGAACAAGCTAATAATTTGAAGCAAACACACTTAAGTTTGTCAATGCCAACCTTTTTATTTTAACTCTAATTTTGATATGCCGAAAAAAAATTTTTGCACCCCCTCGAATTTTTTTCTGGCTCCGCCCCTGAACATATTTTACTTGACGTATAACATTAATTACTCATAAATACAACTCTCTAATTATTTTGAATCATAACTTGTCATCTAAACACAATGCTACCACGTTCTTGTACATTATACACATGTAATCCATACCAACTGCAGTTAACTTACATTTGCCATTCAAGACTTTATTGATGGTTGCATTTTGCTGATAAATTTACTTTTGCTTTGTCTATAGAATCCATTTAGATCAAAGTTGGCTGCTGCCGTTCTTGGTGGTATTGAAAACATTTAGATGTAAGTTTTGCATAATTACTGATACATCCAACTTTTTATCAAGTTTTTTCTTTTATGTTTGCAAAGTGTTTCAAACTTGTCTAATTTTTGTGCATCCAGTACCACTGTTTCTCATGTATCTAATCTTGTTGGCCCAATATGTTGCCTTTTTTGCACTATATTTATGATTGTTTTTGTTAATGGTAGGTAATTTTTAGCGCATAATTATTTACTGTGAGTTTGCTTTTATTAGACCGAAGTTGTGTATGTTAGGCATGTTATTCCCATTACATGGCTAAAAAGCGAACAATTGTTATTCCCATTATTGAAGATGCTAGGCGTAGAGCAAAATACAGGATGCTTGTTAGCATGGTAGATGTCATCTTTTCTGATGTTTCTCAACGTGATCAGGTTTGCGTTGATTTCCTATTAAAATTTTCCCTTGTCGTTTATTTTTTTGGTACTTTCTTGCATTAGTAACATTATTAAAGAAATATTCCCGTTTCTGAGCTTTGGCAACATGTGCTTTTTGTTAATTTACAGATTACAGATTTAAACACATCATTGTTCATTTTTACAATACTATTTTGCTGGTTTTATTTATTTTTATTTTTTTATTTATTTTATTATTATTATTTTTTTAATATCAGGGACACTCCTTTGTATTCTTTTTTAACGGTATCTCCCGTGCCATTCTGCTTGATTATTGCTATGGGTAACACTTTGTATTATCCATCTGTACGTCTGTTATAAATTTTGATGTTACTTGGTTACCATTGCCTTACTTTCCTGGTTTATTCGGTTTCACAGGTTAGGATTTTAGCACTGAATGCATCTTACTTCTTGAATAGTGAGTCATGAAAGACGGAACTACTTGGTCCTAGCCATAATTTACTCATGTGTATTTTTGAAGTTGATTCATAGGCACTTGATGCCTGATAAGTAACCATAAAGTGGTACAGGTTTGCGATTATGGGAACGGCAAGTTTGTGTCATTTGTGGTTGCTTAGAAGGAAATGTTGTCAGTTGGTTATGATATCTTTATAAACAAGAGTTTTAAACTGGCTTTGATGATGCATTCTCATGGTTCTGATGTAGACATTATGGGTGAAGATTGGTGGTCTACTCAAGTGTCTTAGGCAGTAATCATGTTTGAATTGAAATCTAGTCAAGAGGAATGGTTTCTCCATGGTGTATAAGAATGTCGTATCTCTGCAAAATAGGCCTCTGATGAATATAGTGATGATTTGTATTGCTGGAATATGTTTTTTAGTATGCTGATTGTATGTTCTTATATCGTGTGCAGCTTTGAATTGTTTGGGTATGTCCATCAATTCATTTTGCTTGCTTGGTGTGTTCAAAAGATATATGGTTTGAAGTTTAATATATATACTTCATTATTTCGCAAAAAAAAAAAAAAAAAAAAAAACTTTGCCAGTTCGTAAGCTAATTTTCAGCTTTTTCATTTTCCTTGAATTTTGTTCCAAACATCGAATGCTATCAGCATTTGAATTTAAAGAAACATATTTTGAACCTCACCCAACTCGCAAAAATTTGAAATATAATTAAGAATAAAAAATTGAGAACTCAAATTATATGTCGCATTAGCAATTTCGGATTGGTATTTTGTCTACCAATTCAGAATGCTTTTGCAACACATAATGCTATTCTCAAGTTAACTGAAATAAATACACGAAGTATATAAAGTAAGAAAAGTTTTTTTTTTCTTTACCTATGTGGGATTGAAAACTCAAAACAAAAGTTGAATGTGAGTAAAAGAAGATAATGCACACAACATATTTTACTTGATGTATAATATAACATTAGTTACTGATAAATACAACTCTCTAATCATAAACAACCCTACCAAGTTCCTAAACAATATACACTTCTAATCTATACCAATTACAGTTAACTTACATTGCGAGTTAAAATGATCTCAATCATTTTAACAAACAACCCATTTTCAAGAACCTAATCTTCAATCATAGCTTGAATATGTTATTAAGTTGCCTAGGTACATCAGTCTATGAAGAAATAAGTATTTCACTAAAATTAGTTGACCAAAAAGTTCCAATTCATATGTCAAAAAAAATTTGAGACAGTTAAAAAAACAGATTATTTTTAGATTTATGCTATAAATGATAATTCACAAGTACCAACAATGTAAAAAGTAAAACTTTGTTTTTAGCACTGTGCGTCTTCTTGAAATCTGGTGGCCACTTTTTTTTATTTCAAGCAAGGTTTGCTTATTGTTTATTTGTACATCAACTGCTATTTATACTACCGAGTTCAAAATGAAACCAAGACTACTACAAATATCTTTGATACTTTATACAGTGTGGTGAGAGATATGTTCCCGTGCCATTGCTCTTTGCTTGATCATCACCTCTGTTGCTTGTTGCTTGACTTGCTGTTCTGTCTACTGTTCCATTGGTAGCAGAGTTGACTTTTGCTTTGACTATGTTGCTTATACCATTATCCCCCCACAAGTTGGCAGTGTGTATTGTTGGACCATTTTAACGTGCTATAACTTATTGTTTAAGTTAAACTACGTTCCATGCAAACAATTATAACGTATATAAACAATTCAATTATAGTACTAAGTAAAGCAGTTTATATAATACGTGACGCATAGTTAATTTTCAACGTTTAAATTCTTTATTGATAAGAATCAAAGAATTGACAAGGTTTGCTTGCGGAATAGCAGACCTAGTTGAATGACAATGTGTATGTGATCTCCTCTCAAACTTAAACTAACAAGTTTAAGTACCAAGTACCAACTATACTTTGTTGTTTGTTACAAGAGATGCATTACTCCTTTACATTGGTTCCCTTTTATAGGGAAGTATTAGGGTTTCAAGGGGTTCTTATAGTACACGTGTTTAACATCCAATTGATGTTCTAAAACTAGTACAGGCTGCAGTGATTCAAAAGCTTCAAGCTGAGCAGTTTAAACCTATGGAGCAGGTTACCCTCGATCCATTTGAACGTGACCATGCTTGTGTGGTTGGAGCCTACCGTGTCCCCAAGAAGCAAAAATCTGCATCATAGGCGTTGCCTTTTAAGCTATAATGAATCCTTCTATCTTAAGGATTGTAATTTTTAGAGGTTCTTGTAGGATTTTAGACATTTTGTTTAAGAATCGTTTTGTACTAGAATGATAACTTTATATTCAAGTCCATGTTATGCTTTTTCTGATTGTTCAGTTATTTAGAAATAAGCATTTTGATGTTGTTTGCTACCCTTGAGTTTCGTTTTTGCAATACTTTTAAAATCACATATATGCTTTTTCCGTCTGGCATTTAATTTTAAAACTATCATAATTTTTTTAAGGGCTAATTCCATAAGCATTATAGTTGTCAAAAAATCAATTTTAGAGTAGCGAACTAAAATATATAATCTTTTGAACATTAATGTTGACATTTTTGTCTTTCACGTGAGTAAAAAAAATATGTGATAACTATTTTATCCTTGAATGTTTGAAAATTGCATCCATTGTCCCTAGGGTAAACTACATAAATTGTCCCTCTGATTCAGCAAAAATTGCATCCACAATCCTTAATATTTTTTTTTGGATCCGTTACGTTTTTTTCTACGTTTTTATACTTTTTAGTCTATTTTTATACATTTTCACATGTTTTTATTCATTTTTGATTTTTTTGGTCACAAGTGACTTTTTTTTTATCGAAAAAAAAATTTATTAGAAAATATTACAAAAAAAAAAAAAATCTTCTTTTTTCACATGTCACGAAAAAAATTTTCTAAAAAAATTATTTCAGAAAAAAAAAATTGGGAAAAAAATTTCGAAAAAAAATAGGATCGGTGGACGCAATTTTCTCCAAACAACAGGGACCATTTATGTAATTTAGCATAGGGACGATGGATGCAATTTTCGCAAAACCACAGGGACCATTTATGTAATTTGGAAGGGTAAAATGGTCATAATACTTAAAAAAAACAAAAGTGTCAACATTATTGTTCACAAGAGTATTTTTTTAGTTCGCTATGCATAATGCCACTTTTGACAACTATAGTGTTTTTTTTTTTTTTTTTTTTTTTTTTTTTTTTTTTTTTTTTTAAATTTAGAGTTCTATGTTTTTCACCAACATACCAACATTGTCCTACCCCTTCATGTGTTGCCACAGCTGGGAAATCTCGAGCTATAGCAACAGAAAACGCCATAGCTACTAGCGTTTTTTGTATTCTTCTTCAAACAATTCACCAAACTTGTATCTTTACTTTGCCAATTTCTGAGCTAAATCTTCAGCTTCTTGATTTCGAGTTACATCTCTTGGTTGTTCCTGCCAATAAGTAAACTATATTGGGTACTTTTTTAGCATCCTAATATGTTCCTACCCATGTTAGAATCACCACGCACAGTGTACTGTTACTGATTTTTTTATGCTGAAATCTCTTTCATATAATCTAGTCTAGCATAACCAAACATCAAATGCAACAACATTTGACCCAAAAAAAAAAAAAAAAAAAAAAAAAAAAAAAAAAAAAACAAAACAAAAAAAAACAAAAAAGCAAAAAAACTGAAGAATTGAAGAATAAATATTTTTTATCGGTTAGACGAATATCACATTGATATTTTGAATACCAACATGAGATTCTATTTCCGACAAACATAATATGCAAATCTCAAGTTAACTAGCCAAAGTACATGGAGTATATAAAGTTAGCAAAGTTTCTTTTCTTTACCCATGTGGGATTGAAAACTCAAAACACAGAAGTTGAATTTGAGTAAAGGAAGCAAATACACACAACATATTTTTACTTGATGTATAACATTAGTTACTCATAAATACAACTCTCTAATCATATACAATCCTTTCAGGTTCCTAAACAATTGAAGTCTGCACCAATTATTTTGAATCATAACTTTTCATCTAAATAGAATGCTACCAAGTTCTTGTACATTATACACATGTAATCCATACCAATTGTAATTAACTTATATTTACCATTCAAGACTTTATGACGACGGTTGCATTTTGCTGATGAATTTACTTTTGCTTTGCCCATAGAATCAATTTAGATCAAAGTTGGCTGCTTCCGTTCTTGGTGGCATTGACAACATTTAGATGTAAGTTTTGCATAATTCCGGGTACATCCAGCTTTTTATCAAGTTTTTTCTTTTATGTTTGCAAACTGTTTCTAACTTATCTAATTTTTGTGCATCCAGTACCACTGTTTCTCGTATCTAATATTGTTGGCCCAATATGTTGCCTTTTTTGCCTCATTTTATGTTTGTTTTTGTTAATGGTAGGTAATTTTTAGTGTTTGACTTACATTGCGTGTTAAACTGATCTCAATCATTTTTTTCATTAACCGGGTGGTTCTTAATTCTACACTATGAAAGTACTCTAGTCCAAAGGGCCTTTGTATGGTTGCATTCAAAGTAAGTGCGAGTTCTGTCTTCTAGGCATGGTTGCAATTAGCACCGCATGTGGGCGATAAAATTGTTATTAACCAGTCTTCTTCATTAGTTTCTAACACAAAGAGTCTGGGGAAGAGGAGGGGAAACCTTGGTTAATATTAGCGAAAATATTATCATTATAAAATCCCCCATCATCATCATATATAGTTCGAATTACTCTATGCCGTGAGACTCCCGTTCCATGTAAAATCTCTGTCTCCACTTTGCAAGAAGATTAATATTAGCAAAAGTATAAACTTCCAATCCCAAGTCCTAGTGTCTTTTTTGCCCTAACCAATTTCCAAGCATCCGAAGGAGGTTTTTCTTCCTCATCTAGTCCAAAAAATTACAAGTATAATTGTATTGATTTTGGTTCATTGTTCGACATAGTTATAAAAGAATGGTTCTAGTTTTCTAGCTGCACAAGGTAGCTTTTCGCTCATTCACTTTCAAGATGATACATAAATTCATAATCTACAGTCATGGGGTGTGAAAGTTCTTGTACAATGAATCAAAATATGTGTAATTTTTACGGCCCCTACAGTCATTATAAGGAGATCAAACTGAATCAATAGTAAAACGTTTGGTGGGCGTGGGTGTTATAAGTTTATGTAAATTTGAAAAAGCTCATAACTCATAATTCCATAAGCCCACTTGTTTGGGCTCATGTGCTTATAACCTTAGTCCTTATTCCTTAAGACAAAAAAGTTAGCTTGTGAGATTTTCCAAATTTATATAAGTTCAAATATAAGCTCATTATATAAGCCAATACAAACAACCCTTAAGGTGCTATCTTTGGGTTGAACTATGTAAATTTCAGTCATAAATATTTTTCTTATAGGTTGATTTAGCAGATCAAATTGTTTACGAAACATCATACATCCTATAGAAGACAACGTCAATTTGGTCATCTCACTTTGTAACAAAAACCAAATTGTTAAGAAACCTTAAGGAGGAACATCATCAGGTGTACAGTGTACTTGGTGTATTTAGAGCATCTGCAATGTACCAAGTGTTTAAAAACTTGATGCGTTTGCTATTTAAGCTTTTTAGTCATTTTGTTATTAAAATTACTCTCCTATGTAGATTGAAAATCAATAAAAAGTAAATATTTCTAAACAAACAGTTTGTTGATAGTTTGATACGAAGTTTTTGGTACATAAATTCATTGTCTCCAATTCAATAAGTCATTATAGTGTCTTACTCAAATTGCGTCAAGCCTATTAAAAAACACCACTGGAAATGCTCGAACCCTAAAGACGATAGCCATGATTTCTTATATGCCACATGTACGATTCTTATAATTTACTCTAAAGTTTGGGTACTTTAATCTCTGCTACTTATAAAGAGTATATCTCTTATCTTAAAACTTTAAACTTGAATTTTAAAACTTAAATTAATTTAGATTTCCTAAATTAACTTTAAGTACCATTTAAACTTGACAACTTTTCAAAAACTCCAATTTAAATTATGTTTTTCTTTATCAATTTTAAACTGACAACTTTTAAAAAACACATACTATATAAATTTTAAAAAACACACGCCTGTATTTAAAACAAAAAACACGATTTACATCAAGGGTCAAATCACAATCACGATTTTAAAAATATAATTATTATTATATATACTAAAAGGGGGAACCTCCACTGTTGCAAATCACTGTAGCTACAGTGGACGGAATAGTGCTCATGTGCATTTTAGTCCCTGAGGTGAAACTGTCGTTGCAAGATAGGTCATTTGAGGACTAACGAAGCAACACACTGGGGACTAACGATGCAACACGTCGAGAATTTTAGAGACTTTTTATGTAAAAAAACATATTATTTCCAGAATTATTTGGTACCTAACGAATTTACAAAAATGGTCCATCAGGTTAGCTGTAAATAGCATCGTTAGTCCCCCGTTAGCGATATTTTGCAAATTTAGTCCTTAATAAAATTTTTCCCGGTCATTTTGTTTCGATTTTAGATTAGACACAACATTCTCGCAGCAACGCGCGGGTGCCCCCACTCGTTTATCGCTATACGCATCACTTTGCGAGAGTATTCATCTATTATATGTAAAAATGTATTCTGTTTAGCTTTAAAATGGGCCACATTAGCTTAAGTTGGATCTAAAATTTGCATTAACTTTTTAAATCAAGTAGTTTTTGCTTTGATAGACCCAAAACACACACATGTAAGTATGTAACTACGGCAATAAGGCATGATGATAAGGTGGCGTTTAGTTGTAAAACATTTTCTTTCATTTCCTATTTCTTGTTTTGTAGGAAAAGGGAGGGGAGTTTGATTTCCACAAAATAATAGAAAATTTAGAAAACGCGTTTAGTATGAGAAACATGTGTTTGTATTTTCCATTTTCCAAAAATAGAAAACATGTTTAAGTGTTGTTGTTTTATATCTCAATTCACTATTCACCTTAGTAATATTATAAAAACATCTTCAAAACACAAAAACAAATATTATAAACTAACCAACTAAATTATAAAATAACTAAAAAAAAATCTAATACGAGAAAATAAGGAAATTAAAAAAGTAAAATATAATATCAAATAACGTTTTCGTCTGTTTTTTACATTTTCGTCCGATATTTTACGTTTTAGTCCGTTTTTGTTTGTTTTTTTTACGTTTTCGTCTGGTTTTTTACGTTTTCGTCTAATTTTTTACGTTTTCGTCAGATTTTTTACGTTTTTATCCGTATTTTTACATTTTCTTCAGTTTTTTTACGTTTTCGTCCCATTTTTTGGGTTTTCGTTTGTTTTTTTACGTTTTCGTTAGATTTTTTACAGTTTCGTTAGTTTTTTTACATTTTCTCGGGTCTTTTTACGTTTTCGTCAGTTTTTTTACGTTTTCATCCGATTTTTTATGTTTTCGTCCGTTTCTTTACGTTTTTGTCAGTTTTTTTACGTTTTTATCCGATTTTTTATGTTTTCGTCCGTTTCTTTATGATGAGGCGAAAAGTGTACCGCTTTTAAGGGGTCATTTAAGCCCGAATTCGTGATTATTTGATCAATTATTGCCTTAAATCGTTCCTTTGTCATTTTAGGTACTTTTGAGGAGAAAACTGGAAAAGAAAGCATTTTGGACGTTTTTGGAGCATAAAAGGGAATAAAACGACAAAGTCTCAAAATTCTTGCTGGGAACAGTACCTGACGACGTCAAGCTTCAACACATGACGGCGTTAAGAGTGGCAAAAGAGGTGGAAGTGAAAAATACACGTGACGATCCAGAATGTTTTTAGGCTATAGGGTCCAAATACATGTGACGGCCCAGAGCTTATTCCTACATGACGGCGTCAGAAGTGGATCTAGGCAATACGATTTCATCTTGGCGGCGAGTTGACGGCGTCAAAGGTTAATACATGACGCCGTCAGGATGCATAGTCTATATATATTTTTCCAATTTTTCATTGTAATGGGTGGAACTTTTGGGGAACAAGTTTTTTAAAAAACCCTAGGTCGAATTTCCTACATATTAAAGGGGTTTCAAACCCTTCTTTCTTCCATGTTTGATTAAAGATAAGTACTTCAATAATCATTCAATATGTCTATGTATTGTTTGATTCTATCTTATGTGTATCTTTCTTTTAACATGTTAGGCTAGGCTTTTATTGTGTTTGCTTAGATGTAGTGAAAACTAGATGTTGATTATTGGTTGATTGTTTGTTTATAATTGTTACGGATGATTGTAATCGATGTTAGACTTAAGAAAACTGGCAGACATCCGTTGGTAACTGTCACACCCCCAAAATCGGGTCCAGCGGAAGCATACGTGTAGCTGGGGTGTAACTCAATTGGTATTACAATACTAGTTCAAAAATGGTTTTCACTTCAATCATTTAGAATAAAATAGTTAAATCAAAAATATTGAATTTACATCGTTAAAAGTAGTGCGGAAGTAGGCCCTTAAAATAGTTTAAAACGGTCCCCATATAAATAATCAGAGTCTTCTATGACCATGCCATGCCCTGCCAAAACCTCCAGTAGCGTGCCATAGGTTAAAACCTGAAAATACATGCTAAAGTGTCAACACGAGGTTGGTGAGTTTATAGAGTTTGTTTAAAAAATAAAGTTTATAGTAAAGTGATCACACAGCAAAGGCATCGTAAATCCACTCAGTTACAAGTCCCGCCATAAGAGACTTGTAACCTGTGTGTTTACAACTCACTGCTAAATAGTTTATGTCTAGTTGTCAAGCACAAGTGGTCAATATAATATGTCAAATTGTCAATCATATGTACGTGTATCATAGTAGTTAAAAGTGTAAACGTCACCACAAGGGTCTTCCGACATACAGTCAGGATGCACAACACACCTCTAGGGTCTTCCAACAACTTACGGTTGGGATGCATCCAAATTAATGGCCTTCCAATACCGTAGTATTAGGATGTGTCCAAATTAATGGCCTTCCAATACCGTCGTATTAGGATGCTGCTCCGTCGACAGGGGAGACTTTATAATGCTGCTCCGAACAAGGGAGACTTCATAGTGTTGCTCCGAACAAGGGAGACTTTAAGTCAAAGTACGTACGGTACATAAGTTCAAAAGTTTAAGTCAAGTTCAAAAGGTCAAGACAAGTCATAAATTCATAATAAAGTTCAAGTCAAAACCATGTTTAAAGAGTCAAGTAATAGTTCAAGTAAAAACGAGCATGTATTCTCCCCCAAAAGTTGACAAAACAATTTAAAAGAGTAGGGGCTATGACTCACCTGGTACGATAGTTACGAAGACAAAAGTGGATACACAGAAATGAGGTTCGATCTCTAACCGCGACCTATAATGAACGAATGATACGATCTACTTAAATTATGAGGGGATGCGATGAATGTACATGCACATGAAGCAAATACCACTCGTAGTTTGAAAATAAGTGTTGGCGTTGATTTATAGTGTTTCCATAACTTAAGAGAATATGTGCTATTAGAAGTTGTCAAATATATATATATAGTTCGCCTAGTTTCAAAAGTGTATATCTTGGTCGTTTTAAGCTCGTTTCTACGTTCTTTATATCCACGGATTCGTTTTAGTATATACTAATATATTTTTGATAGTTCGGCACCTCTAGGTTACGTCTAACGCCTCTATTTGTCCAACAAAAAATGTCAAACAGCATGCAGTTTTTCAGAAAATATAATTTTCGTCGTTAAACTCGTTTTTAGCGTATCTCCTTCGTTATTAACTCGTTTTCATCCCCGTTTTCGGCCATAGTTCCGTCTTGGAATGTATTTTCTAAATATTTGGTCAAAAGTTACCCCAAACCCACTGAGTTTGCCACGTTTTCATTTTAAGGACAGTAGGTTTGTATATATGTTTAAAATCCATTTCTAATGTTCCAAACTAGTTTCTAATCCAACCAAACCACTTTCAATCACCACAAATCTAGTCTAATCTTACCATACACCTTCTTAGGGTGTCATGGGTTCCTAAACATCATCACCAAGCTACTCTAACAAGGATATAACAATAATCTATTTCTAGAGTTCAAAAGTTAGATATATATATAAATGAGTGGTATATACTAACATATGCATGTACACCTTGTATGAAATCATATGAACATAATAAGAACATGAAGAAATTATGAACAAAAGTTTGACAACTTACATAGAAAGATTAGTGAGCTTATGGAGATGAAAACTTATAAAACCTTGGGTTTTTATCACAAAACCCAAACAAGAACAACTAAAGGAACAAGATTAGAGCTTGATCTTGGAAAAATGATGGTTTGTTCTTGTTTTTCTTGATGAAGTCGAGCACCACCAAAGAAGAGAGAAAGAAGGAAAGTTTGCTAGATGATATGTGTGAAATGAATGAGAAATGTGAAGTATATGAAATAAATATCAAGTTAAAGGGGACAAGATCCACTTTTTAAGGAGGATTAGGGGGGGGGGGGGGCTGCAATTTCAAAAGAGTAGGAAGAAAAATGGATGATTTTGTTGAAATGTGAAAGATTTTTGTAAGATATTATGTGTTTATTTGTAGTTTTAAGGTGTACCGGGTACCGGGTTAACTAAAAATAAATATTAACGGAGTTAACCGGGATAAAATAAAGTTGTAGAAATTATGAAAATATGTTGGGTATAAATATTGGGTGTTCGGGTGATCATTGTTTAGTTTTTACGAAAACCGTCGTAATTAAATTAGGCGTACGATATAAATTAAATAAATTTCCAAAACACCGGGTAAATTAATAATATAATTTTTATATTATTATTATGAGTATAAAAATATGTTAGGACCATAGTTGGGATTGACGGATCAATTATTTAAAATAATAGCTCATAAGATAACGTTTATTAGGTTGATAATCGTACGTGTACAGAAATGACGCAACTCACGTATAAATGACAAATTTTCTCCGGAGGTGAATAGTATTTTATGAATAGTAAAATTTTAAAACGCTTCTCAGAATCACAAACTGACTCCGAAAAAGATGAATAGTAAAATGATGAATAGTAACCGATGAATAGTAAATGTTGAAAGTTCGGGAAAAGACCAAATTTTACGAGTTGTGACAGTCTCTACCCCTTAAGGGAACTTCGTCCCGAAGTTCAGTTAACGTTGGTCTCCGAAGTGTTATAAAGGTGAAGATTCATGAGATGAAATGACCAGTTGACGTGCTTCTAGGCGGCGGTTCACAAGGTGAGGAAAAGTATAAGCGTTCTGACAACAAGGGTATACACACACATAGATGAGGCAATTGGAAATTGAGTAGAGGATTCAATCCAGACAGAATTTTATTATAACCATTCTCAGTGTTGCAAAATTCATTTCTGAGTCGGATATAGGTAGTCAGCCTATGTCCCACTATCCCGGGTTGAATATAGGTGACTAGTCTATATTCCACCGAGGTTCTATAAATTTTGAAATACTCAGCTCAGTTATATTAAGACTATGTCCTTCACAAATACCAAGGCGTACAGAAAGACTAAGGCAGGCGACCAAACTCGAGGTCAAATGATGAAACTATGCAAGGAAAAACATAACAGGGTGACATATATGATACGTGAACATGCTTATATGAAAGACAATGATAGAAATTAATTAGAATAAATGAACATAATATACCAGATAATGAGACACAAATCTCATCACCTAAGTCAGCAACAAACCACAATGAGGCTTCAGCTTGGCAGGCAGGCACGTGACGGTCATAGGGTTAAGTTTTTCGTAAAAGTAGCTATAGTCTAGGTTTTAAAAACACTTAGTTCGCTATAGCCAGAGCTCTGATACCAATCTGTCACACCCCCAAAATCGGGTCCAGCGGAAGCATACGTGTAGCTGGGGTGTAACTCAATTGGTATTACAATACTAGTTCAAAAATGGTTTTCACTTCAATCATTTAGAATAAAATAGTTAAATCAAAAATATTGAATTTACATCGTTAAAAGTAGTGCGGAAGTAGGCCCTTAAAATAGTTTAAAACGATCCCCATATAAATAATCAGAGTCTTCTATGACCATGCCATGCCCTGCCAAAACCTCCAGTAGCGTGCCATAGGTTAAAACCTGAAAATACATGCTAAAGTGTCAACACGAGGTTGGTGAGTTCATAGAGTTTGTTTAAAAAATAAAGTTTATAGTAAAGTGATCACACAGCAAAGGCATCGTAAATCCACTCAGTTACAAGTCCCGCCATAAGAGACTTGTAACCTGTGTGTTTACAACCCACTGCTAAATAGTTTATGTCTAGTTGTCAAGCACAAGTGGTCAATATAATATGTCAAATTGTCAATCATATGTACGTGTATCATAGTAGTTAAAAGTGTAAACGTCACCACAAGGGTCTTCCGACATACAGTCAGGATGCACAACACACCTCTAGGGTCTTCCAACAACTTACGGTTGGGATGCATCCAAATTAATGGCCTTCCAATACCGTAGTATTAGGATGTATCCAAATTAATGGTCTTCCAATACCGTCGTATTAGGATGCTGCTCCGTCGACAGGGGAGACTTTATAATGTTGCTCCGAACAAGGGAGACTTCATAGTGTTGCTTCGAACAAGGGAGACTTTAAGTCAAAGTACGTACGGTACATAAGTTCAAAAGTTTAAGTCAAGTTCAAAAGGTCAAGACAAGTCATAAATTCATAATAAAGTTCAAGTCAAAACCATGTTTAAAGAGTCAAGTAATAGTTCAAGTAAAAACGAGCATGTATTCTCCCCCAAAAGTTGACAAAACAATTTAAAAGAGTATGGGCTATGACTCACCTGGTACGATAGTTACGAAGACAAAAGTGGATACACAGAAATGAGGTTCGATCTCTAACCGCGACCTATAATGAACGAATGATACGATCTACTTAAATTATGAGGGGATGCGATGAATGTACATGCACATGAAGCCAATACCACTCGTAGTTTGAAAATAAGTGTTGGCGTTGATTTATAGTGTTTCCATAACTTAAGAGAATATGTGCTATTAGAAGTTGTCAAATATATATATATAGTTCGCCTAGTTTCAAAAGTGTATATCTTGGTCGTTTTAAGCTCGTTTTCTACGTTCTTTATATCCACGGATTCGTTTTAGTATATACTAATATATTTTTGATAGTTCGGCACCTCTAGGTTACATCTAACGCCTCTATTTGTCCAACAAAAAATGTCAAACAGCATGCAGTTTTTCAGAAAATATAGTTTTCGTCGTTAAACTCGTTTTTAGCGTATCTCCTTCGTTATTAACTCGTTTTCATCCCCGTTTTCGGCCATAGTTCCGTCTTGGAATGTATTTTCTAAATATTTGGTCAAAAGTTACCCCAAACCCACTGAGTTTGCCACGTTTTCATTTTAAGGACAGTAGGTTTGTATATATGTTTAAAATCCATTTCTAATGTTCCAAACTAGTTTCTAATCCAACCAAACCACTTTCAATCACCACAAATCTAGTCTAATCTTACCAGACACCTTCTTAGGGTGTCATGGGTTCCTAAACATCATCACCAAGCTACTCTAACAAGGATCTAACAATAATCTATTTCTAGAGTTCAAAAGTTAGATATATATATAAATGAGTGGTATATACTAACATATGCATGTACACCTTGTATGAAATCATATGAACATAATAAGAACATGAAGAAATTATGAACAAAAGTTTGACAACTTACATAGAAAGATTAGTGAGCTTATGGAGATGAAAACTTATAAAACCTTGGGTTTTTATCACAAAACCCAAACAAGAACAACTAAAGGAACAATATTAGAGCTTGATCTTGGAAAAATGATGGTTTGTTCTTGTTTTTCTTGATGAAGTCGAGCACCACCAAAGAAGAGAGAAAGAAGGAAAGTTTGCTAGATGATATGTGTGAAATGAATGAGAAATGTGAAGTATATGAAATAAATATCAAGTTAAAGGGGACAAGATCCACTTTTTAAGGAGGATTAGGGGGGGGGCTGCAATTTCAAAAGAGTAGGAAGAAAAATGGATGATTTTGTTGAAATGTGGAAGATTTTTGTAAGATATTATGTGTTTATTTGTAGTTTTAAGGTGTACCGGGTACCGGGTTAACTAAAAATAAATATTAACGGAGTTAACCGGGATAAAATAAAGTTGTAGAAATTATGAAAATATGTTGGGTATAAATATTGGGTGTTCGGGTGATCATTGTTTAGTTTTTACGAAAACCGTCGTAATTAAATTAGGCGTACGATATAAATTAAATAAATTTTCAAAACACCGGGTAAATTAATAATATAATTTTTATATTATTATTATGAGTATAAAAATATATTAGGACCATAGTTGGGATTGACGGATCAATTATTTAAAATAATAGCTCATAAGATAACGTTTATTAGGTTGATAATCGTACGTGTACAGAAATGACGCAACTCACGTATAAATGACAAATTTTCTCCGGAGGTGAATAGTGTTTTATGAATAGTAAAATTTTAAAACGCTTCTCAGAATCACAAACTGACTCCGAAAAAGATGAATAGTAAAATGATGAATAGTGATAGATGAATAGTAACCGATGAATAGTAAATGTTGAAAGTTCGGGAAAAGACTAAATTTTACGAGTTGTGACAGTAACTTGCTTGAGTGTCTTAAGAAACATGATCGGAGGTGTACTACGATTTTTGGTTGTATTTAATGCGTAAGAGAATTCTAATGATCCCATGTTAGGAGCTTCTAACGGCTCGACATAGGAGTGAAGTAGGATCTTATAGAGTTAGGGAATATTGTACACGGCCCTGCGACTAGTATTAAGGAATATAATCCGTCATCCATGCAATTGTAACAAGCTAATCAATCGGTAAAAGATATCCAGGGAGTAATGAAATTTAAGTAAACACAACTTTTCTCATTATTGTTTCCACCACATTAGTACATTAGTTTAATTATCATTTCTTTTATTTTATTTTGATTGCATTTTTAGTTAGTTGGGTTAGTTGACTAGCAACTAATTCCGCCCACTCCTTCAAAACCTGAGATTTTTCTTGCTTTCCATAAAATATATAAATACAAAAAGAATCATCCCTCACCTCCAGACCTACTTTAGTAGGCTTTCTAATCCTAGCGACACTATTCCTGAGTTGAACGATCAATCCCCCTGTACTTGTCACTATATTATACTACAGTGATCAGGTACACTGCCTGGTGGGGGTTGTAAGCTTCTCAAGATCCCTTGAGAGGTGAAACCTGTTGCGAGGGCACAATTCCACGTATCACTTTACGTTTTCGTCTTTTTTTTACGTTTTCGTCCTATTTTTTTTACGTTTTCATCTGTTTTTCTACGTTTTCGTCCGTTTTTTTACGTTTTCGCCAGATTTTTTACGTTTTCGTCCGATTTTTTTATGTTTTCATCCGTTTTTATACGTTTTCGTCAGATTTTTTACGTTTTCGTCCATTTTCTTACGTTTTCGTCCGTTTGTTTACTCTTTTGTTTGATTTTGTATGTTTCCATCTGTTTTTTTTTACGTTTTATCAGATTTTTTATGCATTTGTCCATTTTTTAATATTTTCGTTTTTTGTGATTTCTTTCGATTTTTACGTTTTCTTTTGGTTTTTTACGTTTCCTTCCGATTTTTTACGTTTACATCCGTCTTCGTCTGATTTTTATGTTTTCATCTTTCATTTACATTTTCATATTTGATTTATGTTTTTTTAGGTTTTGTCTAACGAAAACGTAAAAAATAGACGTAAATGTAAATAAACGTAAGTAAACGCAAAAAAGGAACGAAAACGTAAAAAAAACATAAAAAAACGAGCGAAAATGGATGAATATGTAACACACCTCACGAAAACATAAAAAAAAAGAAAGTGGGCGACAACTTAAGGAAACGTACAAAAACGTTAAATAAGGACAAAAACGTAAAAAAATCATGCGAAAACGTAAAAAAAATAAAAAGAATAAAAAAAGCAAAAAATCTGACGAAAACATAAAAAATCTGATGAAAACGTAAAAAGTCTGACGAAAATGTAAAAAATCTGACGAAAACGTAAAAAAACAGATGAAAACGTAAAAAATGGACTAAAACGTAAAAACGGACGAAAACGAAAAAAATCGGACAAAAACTTAAAAATACCTGACGAAAACGAAAAATACGGACGAAAACGAAAAAAACGGACGAAAACGTAAAAAAACAGACGAAAACGTAAAAAATCTGACGAAAATATAAAAAAACGGACAAGAACGTAAAAAATAGACTAGAACTTAAAGAATCTGACGAAAACGTAAATAATCTGACCAGAACATAAAAAACGGACAAAAATGTAAAAAATCGGGCGAAAACGTAAAAAATCTAACGAAAACGTAAAGAATCGGACGAAAATGTAAAAAATCTGACGAAAACGTAAAAAATCTGACCAAAACATAAAAAAATGGGCCAAAACGTAAAAAATCTGACGAAAATGTAAAAAAACGGACGAAAACGTAAAAAATCAGATGAAAACTTAAAAAACCTGACGAAAACGTAAAAAAAAACGGACGAAAACGAAAAAAATCGGACGAAGACGTAAAAAACTTGACGAAAACGTAAAAAAATGGACAAAGACGTAAGAAAACTGACAAAAACGTAAAAAATCGGACGAAAACGTAAAAAATCTGACGAAAACGTAAAAAAATTGACGAAAACGTGAAAAATCAGTTGAAAACGTAAAGTAACTCACGAAAATGGATTTGGGGAATTTTAGTGGAAAAGAGGGGAAAACAAAAAAGAAAGTGTTTTGTAGTTTTGTGTATTAAAGTTGGAAATAGGAATTTTGTATTTTGTAGAGAATTTTATTGAAAACCACTAATTTGAACGCGATCTCTATTTTCCTTGTTTTTCCACAAAACATTTTGTAAAAAATAAGGATGTTTTACCTCAACTAAACGCACCCTTTAATATCTCCGTCATAAAATGTTTCTTTCATTATTAGCTTTCTAGCATTATCTTTTAAATATCGACTAATTAGAGCGAAGACTTTTTATTTTTATTTTTTATTTTATTTTATTTTATTTTTCTCTTAAGATGATATTATTTCTTATTGTTTTTTCGAAGAAAAATGATTTGTGTGCCTAAAACAAGAACCTAAATATAGACTTAAGAATTTGATTGGTGCATTTGAAAAAGTGATTGATGTAAAAGTATAAGAGAGAAGAGATGTATTACACTAGTCATTAAATGAATGAATTAGGTCTAACTTTAGATCTAGTTGTTAGGCTTGTATATCACTTTTCTTTTCCGAATAAACCTATCATGTTAAATACCTTTTCCATCATTTGTCTTTCGCTTTGTACTTTTTGTTTGTTTTAATTGAGTCCCCTAACATTGTCAAATGTCAACGTAAAAAGGTCCACATAAAACTACCGACTTTAACAGAATATGAGAAATAAATGAAAGTAACGTTAAACTTAAAGTATTTCTTTTAGTAATGTTTGAAAAGTCACATTAAATGTATATAACATTTCTTGGTGGCACAAACTCCAAAGCATTTAAAAAAATATTATTACTGTAGGCATGCGTATCCTTCATACCATGAAAGCCTACTTTTAATTCAACTAGCGGGGTTGCCCGCGCATTGCGACGGATGTGTTTTGTGTTTTGTATTTTGTCGGTTGTACGGTATAATTAATAATTTTGTTATTTGAAGTATGCATATATTTACTTGGAAGCATAATTTGTTTATATTTACGGATTTTTTTTTTGGCGTTGCAGCTAAAATTTTTTTTGATTGTTTGTTTTCTCGGTATGTATTTTTTTTTTTTTTTTTAAATAAACAAATTTGTATAAGAAATTTTTTGTAAGTGTATTATTTTTTGTATTTTTTTTTTAAAACAAATTTTCTTAAGGAAATTTATGTTAAAAAAAAAAAAAAAAAAAAAAAAAATTTGTACCGAGTACTGTAGCGACGCAAAAAAATGTATTATTTTTTGTAGTTTTTTTATTTTTATTTTATTTTTTTAAACAAATTTTCTTAAGGAAATTTATGTAAAAAAAAAAAAAAAAAAAAAAAAGTACTGTAGCGAATTTATTGTAGCACTGTAGCTGCTACAGTGTTTTGACACGTGTCGCTTTGTGGTGACTTGCCTGGGTTTTAGAATATATATATAATAAACAAATAGTAACCCATACATTCCTATTATTAAAAAAAGAAACTTTACAAAACATACTCTGAACTTTTTAATATTTACGATTTTTTTATATAACAAACTTTATTTACTAAATATCTAACAAATCTATAGCGGTTTCTTTAATAAAAAAATTGCTGAAAAAAAGGTTTCTCGATAACGAGTAAAACAAGCCCAATATTGATATATTTTTTACGTACGCACGATTTTATAAAAAATATTGAAGTTTAATACGATTTTATAAAAAAATGTTGAACTTTCAAAATGCACCCTTAACCTATCAAATAGCTTAAAAATTATCCTAAACTTTTTTCAAACTATAAGAGCCTCTCGATAACGAACAAAATAAGCTCGATATAGATATGCTTTTGAAGCACGCACAATTTTATAAAAAATTATGAATTTTAATATATATATATATATATATATATATATATATATATATATATATATATATATATATATATATATATATATAGATATATATATATTGTTTCTAAATAAAAGAACTTTCAAAATACACCCTTAACCTATCAAATAACTTTAAAATTATCCTAAATTTTTTAAAAAACTATAACGGTCAAAAGTAGCTCCGCCGCAACACACTGGTGCCCGACACAACATTTAATCCAAAAAAGTCTTCGTACCACAACTACAAATATAGCTTCATAATATTGTTACTGAGGCATACAAGCCTTTTGCTTATTGGGTTGCCTGTAACTTTGGGATTGATATGCGTAGGTTGGGACCAAGCAATTCACGGTTGTCGATCATAGACAAAATTATTAGTAATGTAAAAGAACGAAACTAGACTTTACCGTTGCTATTCTAGAGAACGGATACAAAAGTATAGAAATATAAAAACCGAAAAAAACCAAACGAAACTGCGATTATTCTTACAATGTCATAGATTAACTAATACATATTCGCTTAGTTTACACGTTCCCAAATAAAATGAACACCGTGTTACAAAAACCAAAGTTACCCCGCCGCAACGCGGCGGGTACATCCAACTCGTTGCAAACATTAACCGTTTATTATCAAGCAGCTTTCCTAAAGTTAAATGATAAACGCTCAAAAACACTTCACGAATAACACACCTATAAATCATATCATTGTTTCTCTTAAAACATCACGATCTATGTCTTTTTATGGAGGGTAACATAAATTTTGTCGGCAGAATAATCATATTTTAAATATAATATTTTACTAGTAGAATTTTTAAAATTTTAAAAAGGTAAATATACATTTGGTCTAAATTTTCTAGCACACGCAAAGATCCCCTCAACTAACCTTAACAGCTACAGAGAATAGTCAACATCATATTTCTCTTCGTACATTACTGTTATCTTCCTTAAAAAGTTTAGGATTAAAATTTGAGTTTGGATTAGAATTTGAATTTAGATTTGAATTTGTAATAAAAAGTGTTTGTTATATAATTTGGATTTGACATTGTCATTTAATTTTTGATTATTTTAAAAATAAGATAATATATAGGTCCACCAATATGAAGAGAGATAAAATTTTAAATCAGAAAAAAGACAAATATCTAAAATAAAATATACAAAAGTGAAGAGAGAGAAATCTTATATATCCCTCTCCTTTTATACACACGCATGAATGAGAGGGTTTTTGTGGGCCCTTTAAACTCATTTATGTAACCAAACAAGTTTTATAAAGTCTAATCTCAAATCTAGATGCCCTTGTACCAAACAAGCCCTAACTACTCGTATCTATTTATTGATATGATAATTTGAAATAATATCTTTTATATAATAAAACAAAAATCAAATTGGGGATTTTTTTTTTTTTTTTTTTTTTTTTTTTTTTTTTTTCATTTAAAAAAAACTCAACATTCCTCTTCATTGAGTAATATATATATATTTTTTAATTTGATTTATTAAAAAAAAAAACTCAACATTGCTTGGACCTTATAGCTATTTGTTCATAGTTTTAGCCAAAAATGTAAATTAGTAAAAAAGTAAAAATACGACTACACCATGACAACATCCACACATAAACGATCGATAAAAACTACAATCAATCCTTCGGTAAAATTTTGGGATTCATGTATAATTTAAGGGGTGCTTGGTTCAAGTTAAGCAATGGGAAAGGAAAAGATAATGAGAATATTAAGGTATTGATTACTTTAGTTCCCAAATTGTTGGGTAATGGTTGATTACTTAAAAGCGGGTATTGATTGCATTCCTCACTTCTCAACAAGCACCTTTAATCATTTTATTTTTTATTCCCCACCCTCTTAACTCGCCGACCAAGCACCCTTTTGGTATTATCCTATATAACATTCCCCAGGAATGTCACATCAAAGCACTGTAGCAATGCAGCTACAGTTGCTTTGTGAGAGGAGCTACAGTAACTAACGGCCGTTAAGGTTAAGTACTTAATGACCGTTAATTTTTTTTTTTTTTTTTTTTTTTTTTTTTTTTTTTTTTTTAATTCCACCTGCAATGGGTCATTCGTCTTAGAGGTTCGTTTCAAATTTAGTCCTTATAACTAACGATCATTAAGTGCACTAACTACTTTGACAAAACACCCCGCGGCAACGCGCGGGTGATCCACCTAGTTTCAATTACAAACAAGGATATAATGTTTCGGATTTTTCTATAGTAACCATCAATCACACAGATGAATGATCTATGAATTAAAAGAATTACGCCACAATTAGCGAGGTGAATGGTCTTCATAAAATATTACAAAGGCATATTATTTATGGTTTTTTTCTTACTAATCACCCCTTTCATCAAATTCATAGTGATTTGGATGTTTTTCTGCAGTGAAGTTTATTTGAACCAGGTGATCATGTAATGATGTTATAGTTTGAGAACTCACTCTTGCAGTTTTGGTTGCACTTTATGTTATCCTTTTCATCTTAAAATTTTGACCAGAGACTGTTCTTACTTACATTTTGAATCTAATTGAGTCTAAAACTTTAAACTTATAAGATATAGTAGTAATGATTATGGATCATTATAGAACATTATGACAAGAAGGATGGCGCGATACGGTAGATTATGTTCAAAATTCTTTGCTCTCGAATGAATCAGAATTGCATAGGCGTTAACTCAGGGTCCTAACAATATCTGTTATACCCAGTTCAATGTATTTACACATTTGGTTTATGAATTCTCACATTTGATATCCAAGATATCCCTTGCACAGAACCCAAATTTAAGGTTCAAGCTCTCGAGAAAAGGAAATTTGGATTCGAATAACTCTGAAATTGACCCATCTATAAATATAAATTCTAAAGTTAATTCTCTCACGCTTGCTATTGACCCCGTGATGGGTGATATAAGATTCCTCCAAGCCAACTTGGAGAAAGTATATATATGCATAGACTTACCTTTTTCAAGTTGTCACCAGTGAATATCATCATCAGACAAATGAAACTCACTAATGTAAATGTATAATTTGAGGTAAATCTTGGTGATGCAACATTTGGAAACTAGTTGCCGAATCCATTTTTTTACAAGTGAATAGGACTGCTCGTAGTCGATGATGACCATTTTAAGTTGATTGCTAGTGATTGGTATGTTGTCCCGAAAATACCTTAGTATAGTGTGGTCGATCAAATTAATGTATAGTATCTGTTGTCGTGCGTTACGAAGATTTACGGATTGATCAAACATGAGGGTAGGGTTGGTGGGCCAAGTGTGTAGCCATGGCTTGGACAAGACACGTGCGGGCGGCATCTTCTACTGGTAGTAGGGATAGTATATGATGGATCAACTCGGGAACATCTTCTAATCATTGTGTGCGGGTCAGTTTAACTCTTTCCGTATCTGTCATCTCTGGGTACCACAAGAATATACACATATATTAGTAGGCTAGTAGTAGAGAATCTGTTTCAGATTAATACTACTATAGCAATACCTTCTTATAACAACCAAAATCATACGATATCATATTGATTATATTAAAGTTTTACATAGAAGCATTACCTTGAATTCTTTGTGCCATCTCGAAGAAAACGAATAAATTTTTAGAGGGTTTTTCTGTACTGTAGGGTTTGCAAGAAACTTGAAGCTTGATATTGTTAGATAATAAAGCCCCACAAGCACGTTGGTTTAGCCATCTAGTTGCTAGGTTTTGTTTAGGTTAGTCACTATTTAATCTTGTGCAATCTTCATAGTTTATTCAATGTGATTAATACAATTTTCAGTATTCCTTCTGATTTCTACATATATATACCTAGTAATTACTTTTTACAACTTAATTAATACCCCTTCTTTTTAGTTGAAACGACTTTTCAAAATATCTTTAAATGGATAATTCCACATTTACCCAATATAAACATCAAAATGTCATATTTACCAAATTTACAAGTAAATAATGCATATTGTGCAATAATTTTTATGCATGTTTGCGGATATATGGAATTTTGGTGTTTTTATTGGGGAAATATGGAATTTCCCCTCCTTAAAGGGATAATTCCATATTTACTTTAATCTTCCTGTTTTGGTAAGCATCTTGTCGAGATGTAGGAGTGTCAGTAAGTTTTGCTCCTCAAACTTTCATAATTTTCTGAAAATAATGAATATGTACATACCATACGCATAGAGGTACAATTGCTAGACTTCGATTGTAAAACTCAGGTCGCTGAATTTGGATTTGCGAAGCTAATACCAGATGGTGCTACAAGTACACTAATAAAAATTATTATCAATAAGAAATTAAATCAAAATAAAGAAGGCAAATCAACAACTCTGAAAACTGCTTAAAGACTTATAATTAATTTCATAAGTGGACAGGAGATGAGCTGCTTTTGTGGAGAGTTTTCGCACTTAACGGGATTCCTATCCGTGAAAAAGTACAAATTTTATTTTCAGAGTTTCTAATCTTCTAGTGCGATGAATTTCTTTTTAATTAATATCTTTGAGGTTGGCCTGGAAAATACTTCTTACGCCTTTTTGTAGCTGGGATTGCAAATCGAAAAAATGAATCAAAGAACTTTGAGTGTCCCCACAAGTCTTCACCTGGACATGCTTCAAAGTAAAGTTGTTAAACATTTTTAGCTGGACATGGGACCTGCCTTCTTAAATCATTGTTAACGAGGAATTGCTTCTCAAATCATTTGTAGCTGGTAATCATTTTAGTGATAAATTTTGCTTTATGACTTAAGTGTTTCCCTTAAATCAACGAAGAAAGAAATATCAAAGGGATACATCAAGTTCAGGTTTAGCTCAATTTGCTTGGGAACAGCGGCCGGCGGGAAATAACAAACTAGGGATTGTCTTTCCACCAGTGCAACTGAAAAATACTAATTTTAGAACTACTCAGCTACAACATGTGATATCCAAGATATATATCAGGTTAGGCCGTGCTTTTATAATCAATCTCTTCAATGGCACACATGTGATATCCAAGATATCTAGTTTTGCACAACACTTAAATTAAGGGTCAAACTCTCAAGCAAAGGAAATTTGGATTTAAATACATCACGGAAACTGAATTTGATATTCTAAAGGTCTAAAGATTATTCTGTAACGCTTGCTAACTTATCCGAGAAGGGTGATAAAGGGACCAAGGAGACCAGCCAATTGCACGGACTGAGACTAAACATGCGTAGGGTAACCATTTTTAGGTCTTTACCTGAGAATATCTCATCAGACAACTGAAACAAACCAATAATTGCGTAGAATTTGAGGTAAGTTTCGCTGAGATAACTCTCAGAAACTAATTTCCGAATCCATTTGTTGACAAAAGAAGCCAACTCACGATTGTCTATGACCATTATTTGAAGTTAAAACTTGTGATTAGTGTTGTCATGTTGTTTATTTGAAGGCTTAACGGATTGACGAAGCCTATAGGCAAGGTTGGTAAACCAAGCGTGTAGCCACGATTTGGACACGTGCGGGTAGCTTCTTATAGTGGTAATAGTGATTGTAAACAGTGGACCAACTCTGGAAAAACTTCTAACTGTTGTGTGCCCAGTTTGATTCTCTTAGTCAGAGCCGTCCTTGACAGGGGCGGAGCCAGGATATTTTCTGAGAGGGGGCATTTTTTTTTTTTTTTTTTTTTTGGCAAGCAAAAAAGAAAAAAAGCTTGTGCAAGAGTGTTGCATTTTTTTTACCAAACAATAACTAAATACGTCAAATTAAAGCAAATGAAATCTATAATCTTATACGGAGTACGTAGTATTAGATAGGTGGCATGTAATGTGAAAAAATTCCTCGTTTTACAAAAATGTGATTTTAATTGTTAAAAACTTGTTATTATGGATAAAAACAATTAAGTATGTAAAGTTTAATAAATCTTTACAAGGGAAACAAATGATTATCACATAATAAAAACTCTTTTTATTAAGTTTATAATATCTATTAAGAGAGTGAAAAAAATAAAACGAGAGTAAACTTTACAATAAGAAAACAATAACATTGACAAAATATGCCTAAACTTAAAAAGTACTCGCAAGTTATGATACATGAGACTAAAAGGAAATAACTTCAAGATACACAGAATAACAACTACTACGTATATGCCTAACACCCAGTTTAACTAAAGTATAACAATATCAACAAAAGTAAAAAATAAAAATAAAAAAAGAAAGAAAAGTAAATAAGTTACTTTCCCCATTTCTATGCAACACGTGACCATACACAATACACATGAAGAGAGAGAGAATCTTCTTCCTTTCTCTTTTATTGAATCTTTCTTTCTTTCATCTTCCGTCAACTGTACTATTTTCCGGCAATATACCTTTTTTCTCTTCTTCCTCAATGAATTTCAGATTAACTCACATTATTTCTTTTACTTGTAAGGGGGGGCAAAATGACAAGAAACACTCAAACCTCTGAAAAAATACACTACACCGGAAAGTTTTGAGGGGGCACTTGCCCACCGTGCCCCCTCCGTAGCTCCGCCACTGGTACTCCTTGAGGGTGGACGAGGTGGGTGACCGCCACATGCCCCAAAATTTGTTCCGTTAAACAAATATTTTTCTCAAAAAAAAAAAATAATAATTATGTTAGAATACATCTTAAATTGGGCATACGTTGAACGTTTAAATGGCTATTTTGCATTATTTCTTACTAGTATATAATAGGGCCACTTTCTATATAAATTTAGTTTTCGAATGCCTCATTATGAGTTTTCGTCCGGGGCCCCCAAATCTCTGACGGCCCTGCTCTTCAATTCCTCCGTCTATGGGTACAAGTTTAATAGCATCAGGTACTAACAAACAGAATAAAAGAGGTGGTGTTTGGATTTCCTATAATCGATTTGAAAGAGCAATGTCAAACAGATCATTTGTTCCGAATGAACTACTGTAACGTTTTTTCTATAAAAATCTCAACAGTTTTACTTTAATTCAAACATTATAATAAGATGATACGAACATGAGAATAAAAATACATGTGGTCCAGTTTCTATAAATTGATAGGGATCAAAATTACTAGAGGAATACACCGGTCACTTTTTGGAATTAATGGAGATCAAAATAAAGATTGAACCCCCGAGTTACAAAACAGCAAAAAGAATATGGACTCCAATGGGCTATCCTATTAAAACTAAATTGAACAGAAAATATGTTGGGCTCTATGCAGTTGTCATATGAACATCCTATATGCAGCTCTTGTGGAATTCAGTAAGATCAAGAGTGTTGAGCAACGATTGCAAAATTTTAACTAAGAATTGGAGGGGTGAGCCAGGCAAAGGAAGTAGTGCAACGCCAAAGTGACTCGCAAAGACCCCAATAGCAAGCTATTGTGGTGGGTCTTTCCCTATAAAAAATAAGATTAATATCGAGTGAGCCTATGGCTCACATATCAGATATTAAACTGATAAGAACAGATACTACACTTGATCTTAGCCAAAAGGCCGAGAAAGGTATGCTTTCCGCTTTCTTGGACCTCTGTTTTTATAGGCATTCATCTGTTACTCAGTTCTCTTGGTCAGGCAATGTGGGATGCAAAGATAACAAATGCAAGTTTTCATTAACAACAAGCATGTCTGGAAATTCATTGCCATAATAAAACAGGAATGGGGAATAACCCGCTTAACTCTAACACGGTTCGAACAAACATACAATATCGCAAACAAATGAAACTACGAAAACCGCATAATGACCCAAAAAGAGCATAAACCATAACCACCCACAGTAAGGTCAGATTATACAATCTACATTGGCTTGACTTGAAGAGCCTCGTCTAATTGACGTTTCAGCAAACGAAGGTGAGATGATTCGGCGACTTCTTTTGGCCTCCAAGAGATGGAAAATTCAAGCTCGTCTGTGTTGTTTCTGCTTTGGGCATCTTGCTAATTTTTCCTGCGCTTATTCTATACAAGTTGTAAAAGTTGATTAATAAATATCAAATAAATTTTTTGGTGATTATTTAATGGCATCATCATGCTTACTTGAGAAGCCATATTTGTTCTTGATGTACTTGCAGGAAGAGCTAGGATTGCTCCGGGTGGTAAACTAGAAGCAGTATTGAATGTAGGGGGCTGGAAAAAATATCAAACCTATTAGAATCACATTTATCTTGGAGTTAATATTGTTATATTATCTAGTAAATAATTTGCAAGGCATGAAGCCAATATACCTCATTTGAAAAACCAAAAGATCTTGGCCTCCTCAAAACTAGCTGATTTTCTGCGGTTTTTCATATTATTAGTTTGTTGTAAGATAAAATGGGACACTTGACCAGAAACATCTGATTATGAATACAGTAAGAAAGTTACCTTCATTATTATGAGCAGCAAGGACTGGACCTCCTCCAGAGTTAGGAAGAGGAGCCAAAGGCAATGAGTTGAGTGTCCCTTGTGCACGAGACGATGTACCATGATATATTGGTACTTCAGGTGGCTGCATTGGCTGAGAAGGAAAAAAACAATGTCATTCATAAATAACATTAGTATCAACAACTTAATTAAATATAGTAAGTTGGTCGATACAGTCGACCATTTACATCATCGCTTACCAGTTGCAAAACACCTGATCTAAGTATGGAACTAAGCTGATTGGCCACATGAACTTGACCCTGAGCAGAATTTTGTGGCCCACACGTATGATCCACCAAGATACTAGTGATGTTTGGATCAGAGTTTGGATTCCGGCATAGTTGGTGCTGCCATTTCAAGCTGTAAAATTGTTGAAATAAATGAATCAAACAAAGACCATTAAGTAGTTCTAACAGGAACTTATGAGCAATGTTACCTCTGGTTGACTAATAAACGCAACCTTGAATTATTCACAGTAGGAAGTTGGCATTTGTGACACAATTCTGGGTTCATTTCAATCAGTTTCTTTAGCTCGCTAGCCAATACCCCCCTTGCTGTTACATCGTCTGTGTACGCAGAGAGTTGTGCATTCTCCCTGAAAAAAGATTTTTTCCGATAATAGCATAAGAACGCATATATGTCTAATAACATGAATATATATATAGATATTGGGTTTGTACTTATTCTAATGCTGCTACTAATACATTTAGTATCAAGATTTTAGATATAACTTAAAGGAATATAACAAAGGCCAATTGTAAGTAGATATTTCCTCATAAAAATGTCAAATTTTGGATTAGTTGGATAGGAAATACTAAAATGTAACATTACTACAAACTTTTCTTTGTGGAAATTCTTCGGTGAGTAGCATGGACAACATTCTTTCACTATACAACAACAACAACAACAACAACAAAAAAAAAAAAAAAAAAAAAAAAAAAAAAAAAAAAAAAACTTATGTTGGTAAAAAAGAAAAATGTAAGGCAGAATATCATTGATATGATCAACAACGAAAAAACATTTGATAACATTCTTTTTTTTTTTTTTGCTGTGGCTCATTTTTTCCATCGTCACCTTAAAGTTTTATTAAATTTATTCACAAGCTACCAAAGGTTATAAACTCATTGGAATACTTCAATAGGGAAGTGACAAAAAGAAATTTTCATAAAATTCTCAAAATTAAGTTTTCATGATTGTTTCATAAGGATGCTATTCATTCACAAACTAAAATTAGCTATGCTAGCATCCCAATGCATTAAGGCTTCAATTATAGGATTTCGCATAAATGCCCAAGAAACAGAATCGATCACTAACTAGTTAAGGGAGTCTCCCGGCTATAAACGTTTTACAAAAGATTACATTGTGAAAACACTGTAATCTATCCATCTATTTACCTAAAATACAAACACGTAAAAAGATCTTTTGGTTGACATATACTTAAAGTGTACCTAATATTCTCAATGGTGAGAAGATTAGTCATTTCCGAGAAAAGTTCCCCGTCGTTAAACAGTTTGAAAACTTTAAGCTCCTCATTAAGAATGCCTAAAGCTTTGGCACGTTCATTCCTGTAACCAACAATCAACAAAAATACAACGAGAAAATCAAGTTAGCTTTTGATTAAAAAAAAAAAGGCTTTTACTAAAGTTAATGATAATAACTCAAAAGAATCTTACTTATCCAATGCCTCTAGGTACTTCTGTTTACGAATCTCAAACAACATTTTAACCGAATAGCGATTATCACCGACGCGAATAAAACCGGCTAAGTACTTCTCCAAATTATCCCAATCCCCCTTAACAACTAGCTCCTCGATATAATTGACATCGAAATATACTCCGGATTCTGACTCCAGTCTTTTAAAAAGAAATAAAATTACTACAATTCAGAAAAGCTAATAATAATAATAATAATAATAATAATAATAATAATAATAATAATAATAATAATAATAATAAGTATTATTTAAATATTATTTTTCATAAATATTTTGTTTTTATTATATAACTAGTTGATATATATATATATATATATATATATATATATATATATATATATATATATATATATATATATATATATATATATATATATATATATATATATATATATATATTGAACTATTTATTACTTTATCTCGTGTATTAATTGCATATATTAATAAAATGAGTTTCAGCTTAATATATGTTTTATACTCCATATGTATATGAAACTTTTAATATTACGATTAGTTTAATAATAATAATAATAATAATAATAATAATAATAATAATAATAATAATAATAATAATAATAATAATAATAATAATAAAAGTATAGCAACAACAATAATAATGTTGTTTTCATAAATATAAAGTAGGCTAATAACTAAATTTATAAGATTACTAAAAATTATGAAAAATACTAATTTTACACTTACGTTCATTATAAAAAGTAATAATTTTACATTTAAAACTATGCAAATAAATTTAAGATTAACCACTAAACTTTCAAACATAAACCCCTTTTTTCTAACATTCCTTTTTATCAAAATACCAACTCAATTGGCTTGTATAGTTTTTTTTTATTTTTTTTATTATTATTTTTTTTTAAAGAATTTAACCACATGTTGATCTAAATCAAATTTAATTTTAACTTTTATTGCCAATAGGAATACACAATTTTGAAATCGAGCTCTTTTATTAGTCAATCAAACATGCTTATTTTAATTAACCCCTTAAATGACCGTTCTCCTTTATAGTAGTAATAGTAGTAGTAATAATAATAATAATAACAATAATAATAATAATAACAATAATAATAATAATAATAATAATAACGACAACAACAGTAACAATAACTTTTTTACCGTTCAAAAAGTTTGGTAGCAACATTAACAATAGATTTTAAAGCTTTAAATGTAAATTCTACCAAAGAATTTACCTGTGTGCTGCTTCCTTATAATTCTCTTCATATAAGAACTGAAGTATCAAAAAGATTAGCTCTCTTAACAAGCCCGACATCGCCTTTATCTAGTAAAACAACATTTCAACAAAAAGCAATCGGTCGATTAGAGAAGAGAACATTTTCAAAACTAAATTAGGCAATCTAAACAAAACCAAAACTGAATCAAATAAATTCAAGAGAAAAAAATAACATATACAAACCCATTTATTAGTCAATGTGAATCGAGCAATTTACCATAAAGACACAAACAAACCGATCTACATAGCATCTATTAGTCAAAGTTGTTACAAACAAATTAAAAAAGAAGAACATATATAGGTGTACCTATATAAATTTAAATAAACACCGAAATGATCATGTTAAGTATAGCTAATCATTTTCAGGTTTCTCAACAATTCTGATGTTGATCACTTTAAATTTGTAGCACTAAAGGTCTAGTTATGTGTGTATACAACAAAAAAAATATAAAGATTAAAATATCAACATGTATAAAATTTTACCTATAACTTAATCGATAGAATATTATATTTACTTTTTCTCTTTGAAAATAATTTTGCTTTGTGTATATGACAATGAGAATGTAAAATTTGTGAGTGAGAATTGACCAATGAAGGTGACAATTTATAATGGTTTTTGGGATGTGATATAAGTTAGATATTCAAACGCGCTTAATAAGAGCGTGAGGTAAACGCATTAAAATGAACCCTATTTAAGGGAAGTATTCATGTTCGTGATCCATCAAACTCCGCATGTGCGAGTGTATATCTATGGTGTCACATGAAACATAATCAGTTCACACAGCTTGACATGATACATTTATCTGCATTTATTCCAGATGATGTAATGAAAATAAAGTTTTGTAATATTATTTTATTTTTGTAAGCATTTCTGAAAAATACCATACACTATATGTAGTTAATGATACTATATTTTACTCCCTCTGTCTCATATTAAATGCATTGTTTGACTTTTTGAATTCGTTTTTTTAACTTTGACCTTAATTATTATTTTATTTTGTTTTATCTAATACTTAATGTAAAATATATGAATGAATTGGGTTTTAAATATCTTTTCTTTGCTGTAATTATCATCAAGTATTATATAACACAAACAAAAATATTTAACGTCAAAGTTGAAAAAGAAAGACTGTAAAAGTTAAAATATAACATTTAATATGGGACGGAGTGAGCAGTTTATATAAAGTTATGATCGTTCTAATGTCACAACATCAATCAAATTGTCATTGTTTTGCATTTACCCAAAATGTGAACTCACATGGATCGGCTATTTATAGTTCTAATTAAATGCCATTTCCTGATATATTTGCTTTTGGGGTTAGAGCTATAAATTACTAATACCAAAATTTGAATATTTTCAGGGTGGGATATTGACAAAGGTTTCAGTTATACTAGGGTGCATATACTCACTTTTGGACAATACATTATGTTAGCTTTGTCCAAAACACTTTGATAAAAATCTTTTATGAGCAAAGTCTTCATTTATCTTTTGTTTATAGTTGTTTTATTTGCGGCTCATTTTAGCATCTTAAGGCATGTCTTGAGTAGTTTTTCCCATGGTAGTCAGGATCCCGATCCTGATCTTAGGATCTTACGATTTTACGATACTGCAAAGCAAAAACGATCCGGATCTTACATAGGATCTTTGAAAGCTTAAGATCTTATAGGATCCCGATCTTGACCATAGGATCTTGATACGTGCTCAATTATAGTATATATTTATTTTCCGAAGAAAATACTTAGGAAAGTATTTCCCGGGTCGTTCTCCCAACAAAAATCGAATGGAATTTCGAATAATCGAATTGGGAATCGTGTAGTGAAAAGTGAAAAGTGAATAGTGAGAAGTGATGGTGAAATTCAAAATATGAAAAGGAATAGTGAATTATGCAAAGAGTACAAGCTATATATGCACAACGGTCTAAAATTAGAAAACAGAAATGCAAATGCAATTTTTAAATGTAACGTACGAAATAAAACGCGACTTTTATACTAAAAATGATCCTACAAATGTGAAACAAGTTTCTAAAAATCTTAAACTATTAAAAAGAATTTTGAGAAAAAGAAAAATATTTTTTTGGCTTTTTATTTATTTTCTATGATTTATTTTCTATTTATTGAATTAAAAAGTAATTAAAAATAAAAGAAAATGTGAAAAATAATGAGAAAAATAGAAAATCTAATCTGAAAAATCTAAAATATTATAAAAGAATTATTTAAAATATTTTTGTATTTTTTATAGCTTTTTCTGATTTTTTATGGATTTTTGTTTATTTAAAAGTATTAAAAATTGATTAAAAGTTAAGAAATATTAAGAAAAATAGTAAAACAATCCAGAAAAATCTGGAAAAATTACAGAAAATCTAAAATAATTTGGAAAGATTGCAGAAAAATTTTGAAAAGTAAACAATAAGCAGAAGTTCTTTTTGGAGCAGAAACAGCTTATGACAAGTGCTTATTTATAAGCACTTGCCACAAAACCCAACCAAACTTGAAACACAGAAGCAATAGACTCTAATTAACTCAATGATGCTCAGAAATGATAAGATATACCACATAAACCATATAAATAAGCAATAAGCAATTTCAATAAGTTCAAATGAATAAGCAGTTAAGCTCTAAATGAAACCTTAAGCTCAGAAAATATGAAAAACACCACAACAAGCTCACAAGAACTCAAATATCTCAATCATACTCAGATTACAAGTTAATAAGCTCTGCTGCAAAACTTAACTGATAGCAGCAAACTCAGTCCTAAACCCTTACTTTCTGAATCAAATAAGCAGTACAGATAAGCTATAAAATGCAGACTAATGGGGGCAAAAACTCATCCACCAAACTAAGATTCCAAAAATAGAAAAATCCCTATCTAAAACAGCCTTATACTAATCTAAATAGATGCTAATTCAGCAGCTTATAAACCACAATTATATGAGACAGTAGACTTTTAATGCAAGGCTACTTCGACCAATTCCAAATTCAGATGATCAATTCCACTTCTAAATGTATTATGAAGCTAAAATTATTCTAGATTAAACTAGTTTAATCTATTATGAAACTACTACGACACTTTCACTAACTGTATTCTAATATCCTAACTGTTAATAAGATTTGAAAACTATTTTGACTATTGATTATATAAACCTACTGTTATTATGACTTATTATCCTATTATTACTCTAATTCAATATGAGTAAACCAGTAATACCACAATCTAACTTCAAATTCACATAGAAATCACTACATCCAAACACTCCCTAATGCTACTAAAACTCTGCAATAACTATATATGATCCACTAATTACCACCATTAATATAAAAAACAGTCCCAAATCACTTATGAAACAGCAAAATAACAACAGTTAACACAAAAATCCAACAGTAATGAAATGAAACAGATCCAAAATTATGACAGTTTAACTATTAAAGCTATGCAACAAAGAAACAATTCAAACTGATGCAACAAATGATCAACTAAACATAACTACTCTATTTCTATCACTACAACAGTTAATCACTACAACTAAACAACAACTACTATAGCAGTATAAAAATCCAATCAATCACTACTAATGAACTATATTGAAACAGAATTTTACCACAACATCTCCCTCAGCATGAACAAAGGGAGTTCTCTAAGCTAGCCTGTCTTTTGACAGGCTAAGATCTTCCAAACCTTATCTCAACTTGTGAACAACACCTCAGAATCTAATGATTTAGACCTTTGACTTAAGTTGACTGAGCAACTTCACTAGTGAAACTTTAAATGAAATCAGATTCCACAACAAGCTATAGAGCTTGAATGGATTGAATAAAAATCTAAACAGCTTATTTGTAAGCTTATCTAGCAAATGTAGAACTTTTTTTTTTATTTTTTTTTTTATAATTTTCTGAATTTTTTTTATGTTTTTTTTAGAGTAAAAGCTATAACTGAATTTAGAGATGATTGAAATTTAAGCTATAAAAGTAACTAAGGTTTAACTAAGAATTAAAGATATAAAAGCTTAAAACAATAAGAGATGAACAATTAATCAACAATTATAAGAGTAAAACAAAAATTTTATTAAAACTAATTTGAGTACAATTACAAAAAACTAATATAAATACAATTTGTAAAACTAAATTGGCAAAGCGTCGCTAACCTATCTCTGCACACCTTCTAAGCTAATAACTAGTCCTATTTATAGGAAGAGAGGAGAGGTGAGCTCACGGATTGCCAGGCTGGCAATCCGTATGAGTTGTGTTTGTTTACACCATCTCATACCCGTTTGATCCATCCAATCTTTGCCCAAACTAATGTCAGCCCTTGATTAAACCTCTGTGACGCGTCCACACCAATAGCAGCTTGCCATGTGTCGGTTTTTGTGCTTCTTAGATACTCTGACGCATTCTGACATTCCCTTTTCCTTCTAGAACGTCCTTGATTTAACATTTATACCCTTAATCACAATAATTATTTGATTTTAGGAGTTAGGGTTCATGGCTTCTGGGTAACTTGGGGGAATTGGGGAAAATAGGGGCGGAGTAAATATTAAAATGTTGTTTGACCCTTTTGTAATATTTTTGACCATTGACCCGTTGTTGATAACTTTGACCGAGTATGGATGGGCTTGGGTAATGGTATTTGGGCTTGGGTAATAAAACTTGGATTGGATATTAAATGATTGGATTGGGCTTGTTTCAATTTCAGCTTTATTAGCTCAAATAATACAAGGACTAATTATGTAATTTGTTGAAATTCAAGGGCTGTTTCTTTCAACTTTTCAAAGTATAAATCAAGGACTAATTCTGCCAATCTAGAATACATGAAGGACTTTAGTTGACTTTTGGATCCCAGGCTTTGACTTTTTGACCATCTCCTACTCTCGTGCCCGTTTTTCCGGTTTTTGCATGATTATTTGTCTTTTTGTGATAAATCCGTACCTGCATGTTCACAACATAAAAACACATATTTCTTTGGCATATGTTAGCATAAATAGTCTATTTGCGTCGGTATTTGGCCATAAAATGGTATGTGAATTAACACATACCAAAATCCCTCAGACTAAGGTATTGTCGTGTCCTCACGCAATGTGATCAATTCACGCTTTTGGGGTAAATAATTTCACAACTCTTCCTACTATCTTTGTAAAGTAGCAAGGAGGTTCGAAAGAAGTAATAAAATCATTTATTCCCACAAACGCTCCGTTTTCCAAAAATTTTCCTTTATTCCACTTTTACTTCTATTTTTGTACTTTTTCATACTTCATACTAGTGACGGTTTGTTGAACTTTCATTATTTTTCATTAATTGTTAGGGTCGACGAGTAGAAACACTTCTTATTAGGAAGTGACCAATACGGATAAAAATCGTCATCCTTGATTTTTCACAAGCTCCTAAACTAAGCGTACAAGCGAGATCACAGTTTATCTACAAGTTAGATGCTAACACTACTCATAATAGTTACTTGTGGAAACTCCTTATTCCCATGTCCTAAGTTTTGTATCTCAATATTTTATTTTTGTTAAGAAATGAATTGCTTCATATTTTCTCGTTTCAATATTTTAAGTCCGATAGTGACACCTAAGTTTAAACGATAAGTAGTTATTCATTTTCTCTTAAGAACCACTGCAATAGAAATTCGGTCCACATCAAGGAATTTTGGTACATACAATATCAGAAATATAAGTTGCGGAGTACTACACGTGCACCTCATGTGTCCAATTCAGAATTACACACATGCACATCACGCGCCAACAACTTATTTACATTCAAGCTCTTATTCAACATAACTTTCAACTTTCACTTTTTTTCATTTTTCACTTTTTTCACTTTTCTCATATTTTTCATACTTTTTCACTTTTTTCTTTCTTGACTTTTCTCAATACATCAATAGAAGCTTATCGGATAGCTCCAAAACCACATAGATAATCAACTTTTTACTTTTGATTTTTCACTTTTTGCTCTTATTTTTTATGTTCCTTGATATGTACCAAACTTTTAAAGCAAAAAATCTCTTAAGAAAATAAAGAACTAAATATTATTCAAACCTAAATACCACTAATTAACCTAGAACATCTATTATATATCGGTGACGTATCTGATGGGAGTAAAAAGCCACAAGTACCTTCTATGAGCTCTAAAGAGAACCACTACTCCACGTTTAGCATCTAACTTCTAAATAAACTCTATCATTTCTCGCTCTTCGCAATTTAAGATTCCAAGTAATGAAACCCGCGAATACTTAGCCGATAATCAGCCACGCATATATAAAGTCAGATACGGAAAGTTGCAAATTCTAGAAGAAGAACTCGCGTTTTCTAGCTCCTTATGTAAAAGACTAGCGAAAGCTTTTAAGTTGCGCATGTATAAAGTCAAGTACGGGAACTTGCAGATTCTTAAGAAAGAATTCGCATTTTATAGCTCCTGGTGTACAAGACTAGCACAAGCTTATGTGATTATCATTGGTTAAGGGAACAAGCTAGGGCTCAACATGCCCGGTCAAGTCAAAATATTTATTCCTACTCTCGCCATCAGGAAAGTCAACAAGGTGTCAAAACTTATTCAAATCTTTATTATATTTTTGCACAACTTTTTCAACTTTTTCTCAATTTTTTGTGCTTTTTCATGACATTTTCATCAAATTTTTTGAAATTTTTCAATTTTTTCAATTTTTTTATTTTTGGTGGAAAAACGGAGTTGCAAGAGTGCACGACATTGTGAAAAATGCTAGGTAAAATCTAATCGAAGATTCACCCTCCCCTAGACTAGAATGAAACATTGTCCTCAATGTTTGTACTGGTTAAGGTAATCCTAACAAAATTCTAGGGCCGTTTATTAAGTATGCCAAAGAAAACGTTAGTTGATAAGATTCACGGATATAGGATTTCCAATAGCACCGATGAATGAAACTCGAGCGGAGAGAAGAGAAAGAGCACGAGAGTCATCATAAATCGTGGACAATCCTAAACAAACATCACAAACAACCACGGAACACAAGAGTAGAAGAGGCCACCCCCTCCTCACGTTATTCGTTAGAAAGTAGAAAATAAGAAGATGAAATTGGATAAGCATGGGTTGCCACCCACGAAGCACTTTGTTTTTGATTTCTGAGTCACGTAGCTTGACTCGATCCCCGAATTAATTCGTCCTTGGGGAAAAATCCGTGGAAAAATAATCTCACTCGGGCTTTCATTCAAAATATTTGGAAAAACATATGAAGTAGTTAAAAGTTCCACCCCGAAGAGATAACCGATGGTATTTTAAAAGTGAAAACTTGTAGAAACGATACCAGGGTCAAAAACAACATCCTCACTCCCAACGGAGTGAAGGATAAGAGAAATCACACTAAATGTTACAAATGGCAAGAAGGTCATGATAACCATTATGAAAAACTCATCATCATCAAAAGAAAACTTCATAATTGTGGAATTATGAATTTTATCATTCAAGCTCATTTTAAAAACTTTCCCGGGTGGGAGGGTTGGGATAACATTTTCATTAAAACTCTCATTTTTAAGAACACCACCCGGATCATGATCAACTTCAAGATCAAAACTGAAACTTTCATATTCTGGATTAGAAAACTTTTCAATTTCACATTCAATTTTATCAAAACAAAATGACTCATACTCCGGAAGAGAGATAAAAGCATGAGAAGTGGTACTGCCACGACTCGTCTCTTCCGTATGATCAATATCAAAATGAAAAGCTTCATAAGTCGGATAAGAAAAATCAGGACGATAAGTGGGATTGCCACTTATCTCCTCAGTCGTATCAAAGGAAAAACTCTCAAAGTCGGGTAAAAATTCCTCGAGCTCGGGCTCAAGAGGATCGTTAATTATAAGCTCAATCTTTTTCTTAACTTTATCCGGAGGGATTGACGGTTCATCGTTCAACAAATTGTCAAGAAAAATAATATCTCCCTCCGAATCAAAGTAAGATTCGTCAGTCTCAGAAAACGGAATCGTTTCAGTAGCAAGGAATTCATCGACCTCTTCCCAAAAAGAATCATATTCCTTAGTCGGAGGAAATGATGGGGAAGAGTCGGAGACGAAAGTTTTCACAAAATCATCAAAGGAATAATCACAAACATCAACGCTTTTGACAGATTACTTCTTTGATTTCGAAGCATCGGCTTTAAAAATCATTATGTCATCATCATGTCGTAAAGTTAGAGTATCCTCAAAATGATCTACTAGGGCTTTTGCGGTTCGTAAAAACAGTCGCCCTAGTATAAGAGGAACTCTCGGATCGGCTTCAAAATTTACAACAACAAAATCGGCCGGAAAAGTACATGAATTCACACGAACAAAAACGTCTTCAGCAATTCCAACCAGATGAGTTATCGATCGATTAGCAAGCTCTAAAGTCATTCTCGTCGGTTTAAGATCCCCCATTCCAAATTGTTCATAGATCGATAATGGCATGAGGTTAATACTCGCACCTGAATCGGCCAGGGCATTGCAAACTTCTTGATCTTTCAATGAACAAGGAATGAGAAACTTTCCCGAGTCACCAAGCTTTTCGGGAAGCTTCTTGAGAAGAATCGCGGAACATTGAGCATTTATCGGCGTTTCAGCTAATTCAAGCAATTTCTCTTTATTACTTATGAGGTTTTTGAACGTCGAAGCAAATTTTGGCATGTACACGAGAGCATCCATAAAACTTATATCAAAGTGCAATTTTTGAAAAATATCCAGAAATTTTTCCATTTGTTTTTTAGACTTTGCACGGAGCTCTTCATCATTAAATTGTGATGGATATGGCAATTTTGACTTGTATTTCACATTGTTTTCAAAAACGACTTTTTCTTTATCCTTGGACTTTTGGACAATCGGAGGTTGGACGTTTTCGGAACCTCCATTATTAATAGGAACCGGGTCCTTTGTCGCCTCGGTCTCACAGTCCACTACCTTAGGTGGAGACGAAGAAGAAGAGGTAGTAGGAGCTGTGGGTCCATCATATTTAACACCACTACGAGTCGTGATCGCCTTAACTTCGCCCCTCGGGTTTGCAATCGTGTTGCTTGGCAAAGAAGTAATACCCGAACCCGAGGGTCGATCATTTAAACGTTTGTTAATATCACTGATTTGATTTGCAAACAACCGTGTTGATTCTTCATATTTTGCCATAAAAGATTGTTGGTTTTGAAGTAATTGCTTAATCAGATCATCCGTGGGCGACGGATTTTCAATAACACCTTGATTTTGATTATTGTTGAAATTCTGCCCACGGTTTTGGAAATTACCATGATTTTGATTCCCGCGTTCTGAAAATTCCCAGGGTTTCCAAAGTTTTGTTGGTTTTGAAAATTCCCTTGAGGCGGGCCTTGATTATAATTACCTTGAAAACCCCGGTTTTGATTAAACCCTTGATTATGATTTTGAAAACCGTTATTAGCTCGTCTCTGATTTTGATTTCCTTGATTATTACGATTCACAACATTATGATTCTGGTTGACTTGATTGACTTGGTTTGGTTGTTCGAGAATGGGTGGTCCAAGATAATGGGTAGAACGGTAGCTGAGGAGATTACGGTCTCCTTGAGGTTGTGGGTAACCGTTGTTACCCGTGTTTGCAGCATACACGTTTTCTCGAGAAAAGGCACAGGTGGCCGGACATTCATAATACAAATGTGGACCACCACAAGTCTCACAACCATGACTAACCACATTGACTTGATGGTTTGATTTTTCAATTGAAATTGCATCAACTTTCTTTGTAAGAGCCAGTAGCATACTCATCATTTCATCATTATTTTTACCATTATTAGACACTTAAGGTTTATTCCTAGACATTCTCACACGAGCCTTATTCTCAATTATCATGAAAGCATCATTCGTGTTTCTAGCGAACAAGTTCCCACCCGCAGCAGAGTTGAGTGAGTCTTGGTCAACATGACATAACCCATTATAGAAAAAGTCAATCTGCTGAAGGTCGGTGAACCCATGGTTAGGACATTTTTCCTTCAAATCTTTGAATCAATCCCAAGCTTCACTAAATGATTCATCAAAAGCTTGTTGGAACCGAAAGATTTGGGATCGTAGGTTAGAAGTTTTAGAGGGAGGATAGAAATAATTCACGAACTTGGAAGCAACATCATTCCAAGTGTGAATCGAATTAGGCGGTTCCTTTTCCAGCCAAGTCCGGGCTGCTCCTTTTAAGGAGAAATGAAATAACTTCAATTTCACTACATCGTGAGGAACTTGGTTCATTCTTGTGGTCTCAGCGATGTCGGTGAAATTTCTGATGTGAGCATAGGGGTCTTCGTGATCAAACCCGTGAAAGGATATACCCGTGATCAAATTGAGTAATCCGTGATTGATCTCAAAATTGGCATTAATGTCTGGAATCACAATAGCTCTCCTCACACCATTGAATGGTGATTGGAGTTGTTCTTCCATTGGACGTGGATCAAATGTCGGTTGTTATCCCATCGGCGGGATAACATTGTGCTGCGGACCACCCATCGGCGGGGGTACGTTGTGTTGTTCGTTTTGGTTCATCTCCTCATCGTCAAGGAAATGAACCCGACTAGTATGTCGTAAAACCCGCTCGGGGTTAGAGAACGGAGACGTAAGACTCTCAAAAGAAGCACGGGTGTGCATACACCAAAAGCAAATTCAAAAAGAAAATGAAAAAGAAAAGAGAAAAGAAAATCTTTTTTTTTTTTTCAAAAACTTTTTATTTCTTTTGTTTTTCTTTTTATAAAACGTAACGTTAATTGAAACCGTTTCTTTCAAAACCACGCGCGACGGGACGGGAGAGAAGAATGGATCTCTCTTCAGCTAGCAATTTAATGTCTTAGCTTCCGTATTTCCCGCTTAATCGGTTGTAGTAATTGAAATAATCCGATAAACAATTAATTTCACGTTTTTGTTATATTGTGAGACTTATTTGGTTTACAACGCCCTCCCTTTCACGGCAGAGTCGAGACTGTAACTTTATTATTTTTTTGGTATTTTTGTAAACACTTTAGGAAAAGTGTTTTGAATTTTTGAATTTTTATATTTATATAGAAATATATACAAAATAGAGGAAGGCTTAAAAAAAACACGATTTTTCAAAACGATATTCAAAAACTCACTTCGACCTTCCCCGGCAGTGGCGCCAAAAATTGGTACGTGCTCAATTATAGTATATATTTATTTTCTGAAGAAAATACTTAGGAAAGTATTTCCCGGGTCGTTCTTCCAACGAAAATCGAATGGAATTTCGAATAATCGAATTGGGAATCGTGTAGTGAAAAGTGAATAGTGAGAAGTGATGATGAAATTCAAAATATGAAAAGGAATAGTGAATTATGGAAAGAGTACAAGCTATATATGCACAAAGGTCTAAAATTAGAAAACGGAAATGCAAATGCAATTTTTAAATGTAACGTACAAAATAAAACGCGACTTTTTTACTAAAAATGATCCTACAAATGTGAAAAAAGTTTCTAAAAATCTTAAACTATTAAAAAGAATTTTGAGAAAAAGAAAAATATTTTTTTGGTTTTTTATTTATTTTCTATTTATTGAATTAAAAATAAAAGAAAATGTGAAAAATAATGGGAAAAATAGAAAATCTAATCTGAAAAATCTAAAATATTATAAAAGAATTATTTAAAATATTTTTGTATTTTTTAAAGCTTTTTCTGATTTTTTATGGATTTTTGTTTATTTAAAAGTATTAAAAATTGATTAAAAGCTAAGAAATATTAAGAAAAATAGTAAAACAATCCAGAAAAATCTGGAAAAATTACAGAAAATCTAAAATAATTTGGAAAGATTGCAGAAAATTTTTGAAAAGTAAACAATAAGCAGAAGTTCTTTTTGGAGCAGAAACAGCTCATGGCAAGTGCTTATTTATAAGCACTTGCCTCAAAACCCAACCAAACTTGAAACACAGAAGCAATAGACTCTAATTAACTCAATGATTCTCAGAAATGATAAGATATACCACATAAACCATAGAAATAAGCAATAAGCAGTTTCAATAAGTTCAAATGAATAAGCAGTTAAGCTCTAAATGAAACCTTAAGCTCATAAAATATGAAAAACACCACAACAAGCTCACAAGAACTCAAATATTTCAATCATACTCAGATCACAAGTTAATAAGCTCTGCTCCAAAACTTAACTGATAGCAGCAAACTCAGTCCTAAACCCTTACTTTCTGAATCAAATAAGCAGTACAGATAATCTATAAAATGCGGACTAATGGGGGCAAAAACTCATCCACCAAACTAAGGTTCCAAAAATAGAAAAATCCCTATCTAAAACAGCCTTATACTAATCTAAATAGATGCTAATCCAGCAGCTTATAAACCACAATTATATAAGACAGTAGACTTTTAATGCAAGGCTACTTTGACCAATTCCAAATTCAGATGATCAATTCCACTTCTAAATGTATTATGAAGCTAAAATTATTCTAGATTAAACTAGTTTAATCTATTATGAAACTACTACTACACTTTCACTAACTGTATTCTAATATCCTAACTGTTAATAAGATCTGGAAACTATTTTGACTATTAATTATATAAACCTACTGTTATTATGACTTATTATCCTATTATTACTCTAATTCAATATGAGTAAACCAGTAATACCACAATCTAACTTCAAATTCACATAGAAATCACTACATCCAAACACTCCCTAATTCTACTAAAACTCTGCAATAACTATATATGATCCACTAATAACCACCATTAATAACAAAAGCAGTCCTAAATCACTTATGAAACAGCAAAATAACAACAGTTAACACAAAAATCCAACAGTAATGAAATGAAACAGATCCAAAATTATGACAGTTTAACTATTAAAGCTATGCAACAAAGAAACAATTCAAACTGATGCAACAAATGATCAACTAAACATAACTACTCTATTTCTATCACTACAACAGTTAATCACTACAACTAAACAACAACTACTATAGCAGTATAAAAATCCAATCAATCACTACTAATGAACTATATTGAAACATAATTTTACCACAACATCTCCCTCAACATGAACAGAGGGAGTTCTCTAAGCTAGCCTGTCTTTTGACAGGCTGAGATCTTCCAAACCTTATCTCAACTTGTCAGCAACACCTCAGAATCCAATGATCTAGACCTTTGACTTAAGTTGACTGAGCAACTTCACTAGTGAAACTTTAAATGAAATCGGATTCCACAGCAAGCTATAGAGCTTGAATGGATTGAATAAAAATCTAAACAGCTTATTGTAAGCTTATCTAGCAAATTTAGAACTTCTGTTTTTTATTTTTATAATTTTCTGAACTTTTTTATGTTTTTTTAGAGTAAAAGCTATGACTAAATTTAGAGATGATTGAAATTTAAGCTATAAAAGTAACTAAGATTTAACTAAGAATTAAAGATATAAAAACTTAAAACAATAAGAGATGAACAATTAATCAACAATTATAAGAGTAACACAGAAATTTTATTAAAACTAATTTGAGTACAATTACAAAAAACTAATCTAAATACAATTTGTAAAACTAAATTCGCAGATCTTGGCTAACCTATGTCTGCATACCTTCTAAGCTAATAACTAGTCCTATTTATAGGAAGAGAGGAGAGGTGAGCTCACGGATTGACAGGCTGGCAATCCGTGTGAGTTGTGTTTGTTTACACCATCTCATACCCGTTTGATCAATCCAATCTTTGCCCAAACTAATGTCAGCCCTTGATTAAACCTCTATGACGCGTCCACACCAATAGCAGCTTGCCATGTGTCGTTTTTTTGTGCTTCTTTGATACTCTGACGCATTCTGACATTCCCTTTTCCTTCTAGAACACCCTTGATTTGACATTTATACCCTTAATCACAGTAATTATTAGATTTTAGGAGTTAGGATTCATGGCTTCTTGGTAACTTGGGGGAATTGGGGAAAATAGGCGCGGGGTAAATATTAAAATGTTGTTTGACCCTTTTGTAATATTTTTGACCATTGACCCGTTGTTGATAACTTTGACCGAGTATGGATGGGCTTGGGTAATGGTATTTGGGCTTGGGTAATGAAACTTGGATTGGATATTAAATGATTGGACTGGGCTTGTTTCAATTTCAGCTTTATTAGCTCAAATAATACAAGGACTAATTATGTAATTTGTTGAAATTCAAGGGCTGTTTCTGTCAACTTTTCAAAGTATAAATCAAGGACTAATTCTGCCAATCTAGAATACATGAAGGACTTTAGTTGACTTTTGGATCCCAGGCTTTGACTTTTTGACCATCTCCTACTCTCGTGCCCGTTTTTCCGGTTTTTGCATGATTATTTGTCTTTTTGTGATAAATCCGTACCTGCATGTTCACAACATAAAAACACATATTTCTTTGGCATATGTTAGCACAAATAGTCTATTTGGGTCGGTATTTGGCCATAAAATGGTATGTGAATTAACACATACCAGATTTTAAGATATAATCCGATCCGATCCTATTTTTCTCGGATAACAAACTAAAATACTACACATTTCTAGATTATTTTTTATAGAATTTAAAAAACAACATGTTAATCTTATTAAACATTTCATAATCATAATTTATGACAATATTTTGATGCAACATTGATATAATTTTGTTTTTATAATATATAATAATTTGTAAATTTGTATAATATTACAAAAACTATTATGAAAATAATATTATAGTAGGATCTTACGATCCCGATCCGATCTTACGATCACGATCTTGCAAAGACGAAAACGATCATGGGTAGGATCCCGATCTTGAAAACCTTGGTTTTTCCATTCTTCATTGTGAACTGTTTCCTTTCCATTTTTAATAAAATTTACTTGTGTAACAACTCGCATATTTTAGGTTAATATTTAACTATTTAATACCAATTATTATCACTTTATATTAAATAATATTACTGTTAATATTTAATTATACTAGTCATTGAGACATGTGCGATGCACACGGGCTCGATCTAAATGTTCATAGCATATTGTTCAGCACTAATTTTCGTCATTTTGGTCATGGATGAATTTTGTTGGTCATTAAGTTTCTAAGTTGTGTTTCTTAGCATGACATGAAAAATGTTGATGCCGTTATTTCTTTACTTTTAATTGAGGTCGAGTCAAACACTCAAAATACAATATATAACTCAGGCTGCCTCATGACCCGTGCCATGCACACGACTTTTTTATTTTTTATTATAATTTATAAACGATTGTGAGCCAAAATTATGTAATTTTTCCTTTCTATTCATTATTCAATGTGATATTTTTAATATGCCGTATTTTGTTATTTTAGCAAACTTTTTTAATTTATATGTTCAAATAGAATGTACTAAAACTCACTTACCCGTGCGATGCATTGTTTTTGTTTACCATTTGAAATTCTAACTCTTAGTATTGTCAAAAACTAATTTTTATATGATGTATGTTTACGAATCAAAGGGATTAAACCATTAACCATTTTGACAATTTCGAACCACTCGAGTATCCATAGGTTTCATTAGTTATAATATGATTTCAATGTTTCAATCCGTTACACTCAATTTATACAACTCAAGTAATGATCTCTTAATTCATTTCGCTTTGTCATTAGTAAGCTAAGACGTGCGATGCACAAATTTGAAATAAGTTATTTAATTGTTAACAGATATAGCTGGTCGATGATTATTTTGTACGGCGATTTATATTATCATTTGAGTTCCTTTAGTTGATTTTGTAAGTATATCTAATCCCAAGCACCCCAACATTAAAATTTTCAACCCAACTACTAAGTTACCTAGTCAATAATGCCCGTGCGATGCACATGGGCTGTACAGAAGTTTTCATAGATTTAAGATACGTACAATGCACATGGGCTGTATAAAAGTTTTCATAGCGTAATATTCAGCAATTATTTTCATCATTTTATATTTAAATTGTCATGGTGTCACACATTTGCTAAGCTTTATACGTATTTAAAATACTTTATTGAGTTGCACATGGGATGTATATAAGTTTTTATAGCGTAATCTTCGGCACTTATTTTCGTCATTATATATCTAAGTTGTGATGGTATCACATTTCTAAGCATGTCACACATTTAAAATAGTTTATTTACATTAAAAGAGTATATGTGAAAAGACTTTTTTCAAGATGTTACATTGAAAAGAGTCTCTTCATATGTAATTTTTTATATGTATAAGTTACATAAATTATTTTAAATATGAAGCAATTACATTAATGTTGGAGACCTTTTATATTCATCCTCGTGCGATGCACACAGGTTTAGACTGTCTCAGGACCCATGCAATGCACACATGTTGGATCTAATTGTTTTTTTCGTAATGTTCAGAACTAATTTTCGGTTCATGTTTGAAACTCTCATTTTTCTTAAAAGACGGACTTCGTTGTTCAAATAAATTACATTATTAAAAGCGAACTATAAAAAAATTTTCCTTTTTAAGAGAACTATAAAAACATAAAACATTAAAGTAATTAGTATATTCAAGAGTATTAATTATAACTCGTATAATAAAAAATCAGATCCAATGACCCCAAGTCCAAATCATAAACCCGCTCCAATCAATCAACAGACCCGACATTTAACTAAACACAATTAGACTTAACACAATTTTCTTCTCTTTTATATTCTTTTTCGATTTAGAAGATTCTCATTGTTAAGATATAGTGTGAAGATATTTTTATAATATACTACCATTTTCAGTATGTAACATCGACATAATTTACACAGTCATATCAAATATCAAAGTCACGCAATATTCCAAAACGTTTAATTAAGAAAGTGACACTAACACACCGCAAGACAAAAAACTACATTAAGAGTAAAAATATTAAAATGCACCAACAAAGTGTAGTAATAATTATTGACTATAAATTGAATGCTCGTCACACTATTTTCAATAAACTTAGTTGCTAACGAATCAATAGTATTAGCCCGTTTATTGGTATTACATGAAGTAAAATATTGCATGTTTAATTTGTAACGTACTATTAATATGAATGCTAAGTATTCATTCCACCGGTGGCCGTGGCGTTGTTCTTTTTGTTGTTGTCTTTGTCGTTGTTGTTCATTGGCCTTTTGCATGTTTTGTTCTTGATACAATTTTTGTGACTTCTCGATCTCTTTCTTTAATGCTTCTTGACGCGCTGCAAAAAACAGTTAGATATAGTTGATCATTAGTAACTTAAATATAGTTAATCAATATATTGCATTTTCGATCAAAGTAAAAATGTTCGTGCATGTTCCATTTAATTGATAAGACAACGATGTGTAGGATCTCTTAAACCATTAGAGAAGATGATGTTACTACCAAACCTCCTAAGCAACATCTTTATGAACCTACATTGTTAAACATACAAAACACACGTGAAATTTACATAAAACAATATAAATCAATATGCTAAATAAGTAAGACTATATGATGCTTACTTTACCACCATAATAAGTTGTAGCCCAATGTGCACGCGGTGTGAAGGAAGTTGTGATTTGTTGTGTGTGATCTTTGACACATTATATAGTTGATAAAATATTTGTAACTCATGGACGAGAAGGTAAAAAGACTAACCACTTATTGGTGTGTTTAATTTATGCATTCATGGCATTTTTGGTTTGTATTCTTTGAGGTTTAGAGATAGCTTGAAACACGTTGTACCGTACAAACTTTTGTGCTCGATTCCTCATGTAAAACATATTGTACCGTACAAACTTTTGTGCACAATGCCTTTTGCGCATTAAATTAGGGGTGGGTTATATTGACGGGGGTTGTGTTTTTATATTGACCCCCCCTTTTTTTTGATTTTTTTTTTTATTTTAATTTTAATTTTTATAATTTTGTTTAAATCAAAAAGCTATAAATCTGAAAGTGCGGAACAGAAAATATAAAGTTTAATAAGTCAAACGCTTAAAACTGTCAAAAATACGGAACAAAAACTAGCAAAAAACTGTGCTGTACTGAAATTAAGGGGGACAAAATGGGGGACAAGTGGACTGCACATGGCAGCCTAGGGGATAGCCCCCGTTTCCCTAACACAACCCTTAAATTAAGCACTCCAATATTTAGATAGTATAGAAGATATACTTTTCATGTTGCTTAAACTACCTTGTACCGTACTACAATTTGTGCACAAATCCTCTTGCACATTAAATTAAACCACCCAATATTGTGCAATTGATAAACTTTCGATGTTACTTAAACTACCTTGTACCATACAAATTTTTGTGCACAAATCCTCTTGCACATTAAATTTAGCCACTTAATCATTCAATTACTCGAATCACTAATTCCAGCTCCTATGTACTTACCCTTATGCATGACTATTAAATAAATGTACTAACACATGAAGCCTCCACATTTCACTTTC